>CM071849.1:45518307-46118307 GCA_036507275.1 Sicyos edulis | reverse complement strand
ACCCATCCAATCAAATTCTGCCACGTCATTACCCGACATATCCCTAATTTATATTTTTAAGCTAAAAACATTTCGATTTCGCACTTTTGTTCGAAACTTACAACTGCGCCACCGCGCAATTTGACCCCAAAAAACCTCTTTCCGATCTCTCAGATCAAACACACCCCAGAATCTCTCGCCCCCAATTCGCGGCAACTGTTTGTTCATCCCCAAATTTAGAGGTAATTTTACATACCCTTTTCATTTGTTGTTTGATTCTGCCTCAAATTGGTCAACACAGATCTTGAAGATTTGACTCTTTGTTTTGTATGATTCTTGTTGTTTTCCATATGGGTCTGTGATTTTTGAAGAAATGGAGCGATGGGCTACGAGATTTGTATTGATGATGGCGTTTGTGGGGGCATTGCTGTTGAATTTGAGAAAATCAGAAGGGATTAGGTTTGTGATTGACAGGGAAGAATGTTTCTCTCACGATGTTAAGTACGAGGGAGACACTGTTCATGTTTCTTTTGTTGTAATCAAAGCTGAATCTACATGGCATTATGGCGATGATGGTGTTGATCTTGTGGTATTCTTCTTTTCCTCCATTTCATTTGCTTATTTTTTTCTTTGCTTTAATTCGCTTGGTTTTTAAGAGGTAAAAAGTAAAAACTGGTATGAAAGATTCATGGGGTTTATTTTGTTTCTGTTGTTATCTGTTATCTTTGCGAAAAGGTGTTCAATTTAGGAAGTGGCTGCATGGTTCTTCTTGGGCAAGTACTTATCTTAGATTTAGAGGCAGGTAGATTTAACCATCATGGGAGTGGTCTAATGGTCAAGAGAGTCATAAGTAACTTAGAGGCGGTGAGTTCAATCTATAGTGACCACCTACCTGAGAGATCATTTCTTAAGTTTTTCCTTTATAGTCTCGATACGAAAACTAGAAGGAGGAGAGAGGCGTATCTTGGTATTAAGGTGGTAGGTACTGGGTTTTATACCTAATTTTGTGAAGATGCTTTGGTTTGGAAAGAGCAAGAGTCCTATTTTAGTAAGAGTTATGTCTTAGTTCTTGAAGTGCTAGAGGATTATGACTAAAAGACAGACTAAAATGAGTAGTTTTATCGTAGTTTTTTAAAGTTATTTTCTGGAAATGCTTTAGGTTATAGAGAAAAGGGGAGGGAGAGTGAAGGAGATGCTTTAATTTGTGGAGGGAGGGAGCCATCCAGATGATAAAAATTATTCCTTTATTGTCTTTGCTTATTAAATAATATTAAAGGATCTGTAGAAACACCTATCAAATTTAGATCTACTTAAATCGTGTTTCTTTTTATGCTCTAACTTCGACGCGATGGAAAACACATGGCAACATGAATTATACGTTGGCTATTAGAGATAAACATAAAGAACTAGAAGTTCTTTTGAGATGCTATATAATCTCTATCAGAATGGGGTGTGTTATACATAGTTCACATATCATCCTTAGATTCTATAATTGCAGTCATTCCTGTGCTAAATGATCGAGAAGCCTCGGGACACATGCATTGAAGTTGAGTTGGTTAATTTCTAAATGATTTAGTATTTTTTTTATAAGAAACAATTTGAGTGATGGTTGAAATTAAGGGCGAAAGCTCCAGGGAGCAAATTACAAAAGGCCTCTTGGATAGAAAAACTATAGTCTATAAATGATTTAGTGGTTAGGGGATAATATAGGGATTCTAGAGACTTTATCAATGTTTAAACCTAGTATAACATATGAAAAGTTTCGGCACTAGAAGAACGTAATGATCAACTCAGATTTTCTTTCCCCTAATTTTCTCTTCTTGCGGAGCTCTTATATGGGTTGGGTTTGACATCATTGTCTTATATTGCAACCATGAATGGTTCTAAAGAGTCAAAGACCTTAAGGAACCAAAAGGTTTAGGGTTTAATCTATGGTGGCCACCTACACAAGAATCATTTCCTACAAGTTTTCTTGACATAGGCATATTGTCCCATGAAAATTATCGAAGTGTGCGCAAACTAGTTCAGGCACTCTGTTGATATAAAAAGAATCCTTGTGTTGTATTGCTTTCGATTGTAGATTTTGATGTTAATTCCATACTGCTGTTTCTAGATCAAGGGCCCCACCGGTGATCATATTCATGATTTCCGTGACAAGACTAGTGAAAAGCATGAATTTGTTGCTCACAGCAAAGGCGTTCATCGATTCTGCTTTACAAACAAGTCTCCATACCACGAGACCATTGACTTCGATGTGCACGTCGGTCACTTTTCATATCATGAGCAACATGCAAAAGATGGTGAGATGCCTATTTCCTGTTTTATTATTTACTGACTGATCTTCCACAAGTTAAAATCAATCTCAAAACTGGTGCATATGTTTGCAGAGCATTTCAACCCTTTGCTGGATCACATATCTAAGTTGGAGGAAGCTCTTTACAATATTCAGTTTGAACAACATTGGTTAGAGGCTCAGACTGATCGCCAGGCAATAGGTAACGCAACATGTCTCTTTTTTTCTTTTTTTCTTTTTTTTTTTACGTAAGAAACCAAGCTTTCACTGAAAGAAATAAAATATAATATAAGGGCATCCGCATTAGGGAAAAAAACCAGTTAAACACCTACGAGGAGGCATTAAGCCTATCTAGGAACATGTCTTGAACTCTAGTAATTTCCTTAACATCAGCTTAGGAATTTATTTTCCTTGAAATTTTTCCTTGACATCGAGTGACTTCCATATCTAAACACATTAATTAAATGAAGTTTTAGGCATTATTCAAATTCATGCACCAATTCTCGTGAGTGTAGCTTTTTTTTTTAATCATTATGGAGTTTTCTGGATATTTGACTACATACCTGTGTAAGAAAATAATTAAGGTGCTGTTTGGGACCATGAAATGTTGTTCAAGAACAAAACAGTGACTGAACAATAGAATAACTGCAGAATAGCTAATGATGAACTTTTTTTTTTATTCAACAACATTGGGATGAGAAATTTGAACTCTCTTAGTCACTAGATTATTCATGTTACTAGAGCTAGCTCTCATTGGTAGCTAATGATGAACACTTTATAGAACGTACAGTTCTAGAAATGCCTAGTCTTTGATTACTCTAAATACATTCTTTTTTCAATCAAGAAGGGAAGCTTTCATGAATATATATATATATATACACACGTGCGAGGCATATGAAAATCGTCCCAAAAAAGGAATCCCAGAATAGAAGATATGCTTAATGAGAGTGCATACCTGACCACCCCATACTATTAAGATGATATCCAACCAAAAACCTCTGTAAATCGGAATTCGGTCACATTTCCTTTTCGATCTGAGCTCTGCAGATTAAAACGAGGAAAAAATGTCATAGATTGTTGGGTGATAAGTTTGTTGTATGTTTGGTTGCAGTGAATGAAGGAATGAGCAAAAGGGCAGTCCACAAGGCAATGTTTGAATCAGCAGCATTGATAGGGGCCAGTGTCCTCCAAGTCTACTTGCTGCAGCGCTTGTTTGAAAGGAAGCTGGGCACTTCCAGAGTTTAAAATATGCAACACTTTCCCCTTTTTACTTTAGCAACTTCTTCCTATTTATGGTTTTATCATATTGTGTATCATTTCCCATCACAGAAAGATAATATGCTAATTGGATTTCATATAAAATTTTCTTCTCTTTTGTTGCTTTGTTTCATAGGCAAAATTTATTTTCACTGTTCTTGACTCTGAATCAGTTGGGTGATAGATATCTGATAGTTTCGGAAAAAAGATTAATTTCTTTCTGTTTTGTGTGTACTTAAGTTTGGAGGCAACTTTTGTTTGTAGAAATTTATGGTTCCAATATTTCAAATTTTTTAGTCTCCAATGATGGTGGTTGAAGACTCAGGGGCTGTTTGTTTGACATATTTAGGTAGGAGTTAGAACTCATCCTCCTAAAAAATCTACATCCAAACGAGTTTTTTAACTCATCCTCATTTTTACTTTTAAAAATAACTCTTATTTCTAATCATTCATTTATAACTACTCAATCAGTTCCAATCACTTATTTTTAATCATTCTTTTTAAATCAATCAAAATAACTCATTTTTAACCATTTATTTTTAATCATTTCTTTTTTAACTACTAAAAATAATTACTCATTTTCAAATCTTCATCCAAACAAGATTTTGACTTTTAACTCATCTATACAAAAACTACATTCAAACGAGTTTTTGACACAATTCTCAATTTTTAACTCCTCAACATAACTTCTCAATATAACTCATTAACCTAAAAACTACCTAAATATGTCAAACAAACAGCCCCTTAGGCTTTGAGGGTATAAGACTCACCTGTGACATTACTCTTTCGATATCTTTAGCGTCTGACCTAGGAAAGGTGTGGTTACCATTATTTCAAAAAAAAAAATTCCAAATTTTGATTAAAAAAGTTGTAGGACAAAAATTCCAAATTTGGAACTCGAAAGAAAAAAAAAAGGAGTTTTCCATCCCTTTGATAAATAAAAAAATAGAGTTTTGTTTTTAGGAAAAAAAATAGAGTTAAACTATTGAGGAAGGGGGAGGCCTACCATCTTATTAATCAATCAGGAAAGTGGGAGAGTGATTATAAATAGAGGAACAAGTCTTGGGATTCCAGCTAGTAACCCTGATAAAGTTATAAGTCTTTCTTTTCATTTTGTTATTTTTGAGAATTGCCTTTTTGCTTTATGGGACAAAATATATATATATATATTTTATCTACTAGATTTGAATTTATTGTCAAGTTTGATCTAGATCTAAAAAATTCAGAATTATTTTCTAAACTTCCGTCGGAGTAGAGAGTCCCCAATTATGAATACTCTTCAATTTTTTATATTTTCACTTCCATAACTTTTGAACCATAATAATTGAATAATAAGATATTGCATTTCATACTAATTGACAGATGAGGTTACAAGTTTGAATTTTTAATCTGTAAATATTGTCGATTTTATTTATAATGAACACATGTTTGTAAATTAGATAACCAGAATGCAACTATAGTTGATTTACAAAAAAGATTGAAACTATATTCAAAATCGAAACATTAAGACCAATTATGAGGAAAGAAAAAGGCGAACCCATAGAGGTGGAAGCAGAATATAATTTATCCATAAAATGTAACAGGGCACAGTACACTCACTACACGAGATAAACACATCTAGAATATAATTTATTCTAAAAAAAAAAAAAAGAAGAATACTTCACTTTATTCTGTTACCTAAATAAAAACAAATTCATATTATTCTGATTGTAGAAAACAAACACATCTCAACAGTCCTTATAAAAAACACACACACACATCTTGACTGCCTCTGCTTCACTTAAAGCTTTACAAACCGCCTCTACGCTTCCAGATTTCTAAGGCTACTACTGTGATCATCAGAAGGGAACAACAAGTTACTACGAACCCGTGTGAACGGACACATTATCTATCGACGCCGAGACTCAAACAACTTCACACGAGCTCCAACACAAGAGCAGATGCACCACCTCCACCATTGCAAACACCTCCAACTCCATATTTCCCACCCTTCTGCTTTAGTGCCTAGAATGAGATCCAAATGTATGTTGTTAATGGCTTGTGAATATATATATATATGCAAATGATATTCGAGGGCTGACGCACAATGTGGCAAGAAAATTTGTACCATTAAATGAACGAGAGAAAAATAGAAAAAGTATTTCAACTACACGTCCAATGGTTATTACGAGAAATGTTTGATGAATTACCCCCAAAAGCGTGACCAAGATACGAGCCCCGCTGCAACCTAGAGGATGTCCCAACGACACGGCTCCACCGTGCACGTTAACTTTATCCTGCACATGAAGAAATAAGTCATATTCCAATTATTCATTCAATTAGACCAACAATAAGAGGTGTGGCAGAGAGAATACTCACAGGAGAGATTCCAAGCAATTTCTGATTGGCAAGAGCCACAACCTACAGAAATTATGATCAAACAAAATTATAATAAGAAATTTGATGATCAAAGTTCTCTAGACTTGATTATTTCAGAATTGTCAATAAAATCTTACAGCAAATGCTTCATTTATTTCGTATAAGTCAATTTGTGAAGCTTCTAAGCCAGCATGGGAAATAGCCTTTGGAACTGCAAGGGATGGTGCAGTTGTGAAAAATTCTGGCTCCTGCAAATCAATTTCCCATATTATTAATACAAGATTCTTTGAACATAAAATTTTTTTTAAAAAAGAATGTGATGATTAATGCTTCAGCTAAACCCAGAAAGCAATTGATTTGCTACAACTAATAAAAAGAATCTGGAATTACATGAGCAGCATCAGCATATCCTTTGATTTTTCCAATCACTTCCAGCCCAAGTTCCAATGCCTTCTTGCCACTCACAAGAACTATGGCAGCAGCACCATCACTGTCATTTTGACAATTTTCAAGATTCAGTATAAGTTCGATTGATCCTCTAGCCAACTTCTTATCCATATATACGCAGGAAATATAGCTTGATAATTTCTATGAACTTTCCAACACATGACCAAGAAAGGCTTTCCTTTATACCTTATGCTGGAAGCATTGCCTGCAGTTACGGAACCCCCATTCTCCTTAAAACTTGGTCGAAGCTTCCTCAACTTGGCAGGGTCGAACTGGCGTTGAATATAACATTAAAAAAAGAATGAGAAAGAAGCAATGTACATACAATATCAGAAATTAGTAAAAGCTTGATAAAGAATGGTAAAATCATTTCCGTTTCATCTTGACCCCAGTATCATGTGGCAGGTAATTGAACAAACTTTATATATTTGTAGATATATGTTGAATTATGTTGAATGATCAATAAACCCAAGAACTTAAACTAATGGGATTCGAGTATATTTAATTATACAACCAACATTCCCCTCATTTGTGGGCTTGAAAATTTGAAAATGCACATCAATTAGAAATCGATACTAATTACAAATGAATTGACTCGATAGGGGTTTATATGCATGACCTCCTACTCTGGTAACGTGTTAAATTATGTTAAATCATCAACAAGGCAAATCTTAAGCTAATGGAGTTGAGGTAAATTTAATTATATCATCTAACAATATGTTTGAAAACTGTACACATCTGCATGGTGTGCACAACTCAAAAGAACATTGGTAACTACAATGGATGAAAGGGGAGTACCTTTCCGAGACCCTCATCCGAACTGACAATAGTCGATGGTTTTCCCCTCCCTCCTGAAACTTCAACCTGCAAGTTTAGACAGATGTAAGACTTGTAATTTTCAACTAAAGAAAAAGCCATGCAGTGATATGGAGAGAAATCCAACCGGAACAATTTCCCAGTCAAAGGCACCACTGTCCTTGGCAGCAATACCTCGCTCAAAGCTCTGGATAGCAAAGTCATCCTGCATGAAATACAGATGTAAATATGTTTACAAAATGCCAAAATAAAATTAAAAAATTGCAAACTTAACAAGCATTACAATCAATACCTGAGCCTCCCTCGTAATTTGATATTTGTCTGCACATAACTCGGCACAATTTCCCATGCCAGCGTTCGTATAGACATCCCATAAACCATCTTTCAGCATTCCATCAACAAGAGAATCATGTCCAAGTCGAGACCCCTTCCTGAAAATTAACATGAATACAGGTTGAATTATGCTAAGAGCTCAGGTTACCAAAAGTGAGAACAAAATTCAGATTAGAAAAGCAACCTTGCTTCTGCAAGGTACTTCGGTACATTTGACATGCTTTCCATGCCACCAGAAACTACAACATCGTTAATGCCTAACTGGATACTCTGTGCTGCCAGCATTGTCGCTGAAATAATCCAAACAATCAACGTAATCAGAATACTTTATCATCGTTTTACATCAACGAAGGAAATCTTAGAATGAAGGCAGGATCATGAACCTTTCATCCCAGATGCGCAAACTTTATTGACAGTTGTACAGATCACTGAATTAGGTATTCCTGCACCTAATGCAGCTTGTCTAGCAGGAGCCTGCCCCAAATTTGCACTCAGAACATTGCCAAATATAACTTCTTGAACGAGTGAAGGATCAACTTTTGCCCTTTTAAGTGCAACTTTAGTCAAGGAAAAAGGCAAAAGAATACTTCAGCATTTGTCATCTCCATTACATAACAGGAGAAAAAAAAAAAGGTTTCACAATTACCTTCAATTGCTATAGATCCCAACTTGGTGGCTGATAAAGATGATAAGCTACCAAGAAATGCGCCCATAGGCGTACGTGCAACACCAACTATGCAAACATCTACACAACCAAATATCGAGTGTTAAAAGAATAAAGAGGCAAAAACAAACCCATCAAAGAAAGAATAATAGTGGTTATTCTACTTCAGTTTAGCACCGACGACATAAGTTAAAGTACTAGGCTTTGACTAGATATTTTTATTGGATAACGAGTGCAGTACCTCTGGGGTTTATGGAGTCTGTTGATGCCGCTGCTGCTGCGGGGGCCATAGTATGATAAAGAAAAAAAACCTGTACCATTAATAAAATTAAGAACTTCTGAGATAACAACAATAAGGCACATTTTAACTTACACAACCTCCGTCAAATGTGGACATAATTTATGCATATGAGTTTTTTTTACTTTTATATATATGAATCGCTCATGAAAGAAAGACAAAAAAAATCAAGTGCTCTTGTAACCTTTAATTCATTTTTAAAAAAACTTCCTCACACACATTGAAACATAGTCATGGAATAACCAAAAATTGTACACGGAATAATACCCTAATCAATCAATGAAATTTAAATGCAGATCTCTAAGAGTTTATCTACAAGATTAAAAAAATAATAAAATAAAATTGCTCTCTATAAGTGATCAGTATATTTTCTCCAAGTTCAAGGAATACCTGCTTAAGCAATTCAAAGAAATCCCACAAAGAAAAAATTACACAAGTTGGAACTTGGAAGTCAATTACAATGTAATTATTGAAGGTTTCTTTAGACAAAGCTAGGTTAAACTTCCTGCTTCAGAAATCAGTATAATTTATAAAACTCACTTTTCTAAGCAGGAAAAATTAATCTATTACACTTTCAAAAACACTACATTTAAAGAGCTCGTCTCATAAAAGCAATAACCATTTTCAAACCTTACGATCTGTTTACAGCTCCGATAAAATTAACTATATCCACTCAACAGGAGAAAAACAAATTAAAGTGAAAAAAATCCCAATAATACACTTTCTGTTTCAACAGTACTCTTAAATCCTCCAATTTTTCAAAAACCAAATCCAAAAACTGAAACACGTTTTAAACGAGTTGCGCAAATAAATACGCACTTCAAACTCGCCATTAATCCTCAACTACCAGCGCATCAACAACACAGAAAAACAATCACACACGCATCAACAACATCCATCCATCGTCATTTCAACTTCCAAATCATCCAAACAGCACAGAAAAACAATCCGAGGTCGATTGAACAAGAAATGAGGCAAGATCTACAACAGAATCCGCTCCTTCCGATCAATATTACAGATCTATAAACAAACATACTTCCGAAACTTAAACAAAACAGAAAATCCAGATGACAAACAAAGAATGCTTGAACAGATTTCGAAAAGTACACACAGAGCTGAAGCTTTCACTTACCTGGGCTCGAGAAGATCGCCGTTCGATCGATCAACCAGAGATTTAGAGAGAAATCAGTGAAATTTGGTGATGAAAATGGTTGAATCGAATTTGTTGGTGGAAATTGTTTTTTTATATATAGAGAGGGGGAAAATTTTGATAACTGCCAAGCAAACGCTACACGAGGATACACAGGGGTGGCGTATTGTCCTTTTTACCCCTAAAAAGTTTCCTTATTTACTCTTTTGTCCTTTTCGAACCACTGGCGTTTTTTTTTAAATATTTTATTTGGAATTATCCTCCGGATTTGTTAACTTCGCCGCTTGCACATAAACGTAACTAACCGTCGCTCCTAAACAATTTAAATATCGATTTTTATGATGAATTTGATTAAATTGGAATATAATTCATTAAGGCAAATAGTTTACCCTTTTTTCTATTGAGATTACGATAATGGAGGATGGATGATTCGAAACCATAATCTCATCGTACAATGCGGTTGAGCCACTATTGTTTTCGAGATTACAACAATTGAGGGTGGAGAAGACTCAAACCTAAAACCTCAAGGTCATTAAGTGTACAACAATGCCGTTTGAGCTACTACTCTATTGGCTTGAGCCACTATTGTTGTTGTTAGCATAGCCCATTCATTTTTTGGAGCACACAAATTATTTATTTGATAGGTTGAACTTTTTTTTCTTGAAAAAAAAAAAGAATGTTGATTTTTTTTTTTTTTTGAAAAATATAGGCTGAACTTTTTAAATTAAAATTTTTAAATCTTTGATTTTTTTTAATGTGAATTAACAAAAGGTAATTTGTTATAGGTACCAAATTCTAACCTACTTATTTTAATTATATTAACCTTTTACAAATGTTTTGTATATATAAAAATATTTAACTTTCATTATTTTCCATCAATTTTATTTTATTATTTTTAATTAATTTAATTTGATTGAAGTTATTCATTTTATTTCATTCGAGTCATTATTTATGTGAATTTATTAAAATTATTTAACTTAATCGGATATTTTCATTGTTTGGTTGTAAGTCAGTTCAACATCAATGTCATTGATTCAATCTCGAGAATCGATATTTATTCTCCCTTCCCTGCTATGTATTCAAAAAAAATGTTTGTGCTCCATGAATGTAGATATATAGATCTATAATGGGTGCGTTCAATTTTTTATTTTGTGGATGGTACAAATAAGTATTTATGACTCTTCAAATAAAATATATTTAAAAAATTATTACAATCACTTAAAATAACGATTCATTTTTAACCCATTCAAAATAGTTAGTCATTACAAAACGCCATCTATTTATTGCAACATCTCTATAAAAATTAATCATCAAACTGGTATTACCTATTCCGAGTCACGTCTAATGCATTTATTTACATTAAATACGGTGGTTTATAGATGCTGACGACGATTTTTTAAAATAAAATAAAAATAAATGCTGAATACGAATATACATACTTTTGTATCTAATGTATACGTGATTACACAAATTTATCCTTCTTTTTTTTAACTCACAATTTTAGCCCTTCTATTTGCACTTTTTTTAAATAGAAAGTATTTGTTAATAATAATAATAAAGCAAACATGCCAATTAACAACCGCGAAAAAGATGTAATACTTTAGAACTATTTTTATTTTAGTTAACACATCGAATCGAAATTGATAAGAACGAAGAGAGTCATAGTTCAAAAAAGTTCTACATAAAACACCACCACACTGCGAGCTAATCTTATTACATATGAGAATGAAAGCACCTAATATAAACGATAAACTCATAAATTTCAACATTACAAAAATGAAATTCGGATACTTTTTTTTCGGTTAAACCAAACCACTAAAAGAATATAAGAGAAGTTCAAGTACGTAGCAGAATGAAGACACCTAGGAGCAACCTTAAAATATAATTTTCTTTATCAACCAACTTTTTTTTCAAAAAAAATTTAAAAATAACAAACCAAACCTAACTTCGTGCTTGCTTTGAAAAATAAATTTTAAATTGGGACTAGAAAGTGAAATTACTTTCTAAAAAATATAGAGTGTCCGAAAGTTGCTCCTCCCTCTATCACTTCTAAATAAGCGATTTATTGTTGTTGGTATCTCTTAATCTCGAGATGCACCGATAAACACATGGGTAGAAGAAACTAGTGTAATTGCAAAAATCTCAACAAATTTCATTTTTCTTCTCATGTGGGTCCAATTCTAAACCTTTTCCAGATTTCACATTTTGTTATTTTTTTTAAACTCATATTTAGAATTCAAATAGTAGAAGGGGATTTTTTTTTTGTATACAAATAATATAAACAAAAAGATAGGAGTTGAGTTTTGGTTTGGCTCTTAAATCAAATCGAACACAACTATTTATACCTCTGATATTTATCGAGATTGACCTACGATTTTTATTGCATTAAAAACTATTTTTGATGTACTTTTTTTTAGGTGCCTTATAAGTTCAATTTTCAACAAAATATAAAATAATACATATAAAACATTCAAACTAACAAACGAAAAAAGACAAAAATTGACTACATTGGAGTAATTAATGAGCAATGCCCTATAAAAATGATATTGAAAAAACCAAACACGATTTAAATAACTAAATCGAGATTCAAAAGTTTATGATTTTTATTTTTTTTATAGAATTTGGCAGGTGTTGTCTATTTTAATTATAACATTTTGTATAAATTTTATATAAAGCATAATTCTTGGCATTTTTTATATTTTAATTATATCATTCATGATCTTTTAACGAAAGATCGTAAATTGTATGGACGGAAAACTATAATAATTGAAAAATGTTTGTGGCATTTATATGTATACTATAAAATCAGGAAGTGCATGATTTTTTTTGTCATTTTATTGAATCCACCACGATTATCGATTGGGTACCAATTTCTCCTAACAAGTGATTATTCATAGAATATACTTTATCATGCACAAAAAATCCTATTTTTTATATAGGTTATGGACCTGAATTAGTTATGTGTGTAACAAATAACTATATTTCTTACCCAAGTTTCAATCCTCAATCTGAGGTTATCACTGTTTCAAAAAAAAAAATCTGAGGTTATTGATATACTAAAAATGACTAATTCAGGTCATTTTTAGTATACACGTTTTGGAATAATTTGTTTAGAAAAATAAAATTTAAATAATAGTTTGATTTATTACAGGAAAGAAAAATCAGATTAATAATTAGCACGTGGGACACGTGTGATTTAGGACGCTCACGTGAAGCACGTGTGCAGCACACGCTGCTATCGTTTTATCATGTTTTATTTTTTGATTAAAAAACATGGATTTTTTTATATCGTGTTTTATTTTTCTGACAGCCCAACAACAAAATAGTTTGGCTCTTTTTATAATTATTTTACTTTCTATTTTTTAAATTTAAGTTTATAATAATTAATTTAATATCTTTTTTTATTATTTTGATATTTATATTTTACTTAAATTTAGAAACTAAACAAAAATTTAAAAATAAATAAAATAAGTTTCCAAAAGTTTGATTTTGGTTTTTGAATTTAATTATCCTCGCATACTTTCTCTTAAAAAATGATAAACACATTGTGAAAAAATAAATATATATTTATAAGAAATTTGAATAAGAATAAATTTAAATTTCAAAAACTAAAAATTAAAAATTAAATACTTATAAACAAATATTTTTTTTTAAAAAAATTACAAACAAATACTTATATCCGTGAGCTATATTTTTGTCTCTAAAAATGTCCATCAATTTGCAAGTGCAACAGCCAGTAAAAAATATATGTTTTGCATTATTAAAAAAAAATCTTGATGGTTAATTGTATGTTTTTTACCCTTAAAAAAACTATTTTAATATTTTTTATTTTATTGCTACTAGTGCAAAATCATTCAATCATACTGTTACAACAAACTTCCTAATAATAAATATATCGTGTGCGATCAAGAGATTTTCCTATACCCATACATACAATCAAATATAATCATTTGAATAAAGTTTCAAAAAAAATTAAATCGGCAAATTCTATTATGCAAGAAATTAATGAATACATTTAATATTATCCTTAACTTATTTTTCATGTTCAACCATTAATGTAGTTTGTTGGAATGGATTTTTGTAAAAAATTTAACAACTTCGCTGTATTTCAATAACTAAGGTCCGGTTTGATAACCATTTTATTTTTTGTTTATGAAATTTAAGCCCACGACAACTACCTTGTCATACATTTTTCTTATTTGAATATCCACATCTTACCTATATTTTGATAAACAAAACTAAAATTTGAAAACAGCTTCCAAAAGTTTGTTTTTGTTTTTGAAATTTAGTTAATATTCACATACTTTCTTAAGGAAATATGGATGCATTGTGGGATAGATGGAGCACATGTTAAGAAATTTAAGTAGAAAAATTTCATAAACAAAAAACCAAATAGTTATCAAACGGGGCCTAAGAGGTCATGCATTTGAATTTTCAATCTATGAATTAAAAAAAAAGGGTCATTTTGTTAGTTTTTTTTTTTTGAAAATAAAAAGGGTCATTTTGTTGACTTGAATGAATTCCTGGTAAGCTTTGTACGCTTGCATATATTAAGTGAAATTCAATTAATTTGGGCTAAAAAAAATGAAGGTATTTGTGAATGAGTCAAAGTCCATTCAAGTAACAGTTAGGTTCTCATTTAAAAATGCCTTAATAAAAGGGCTAAAAATTTATATATGTAAAAGATATTTGAATTTAATTGAGTTTAAAGTCGTGAGAGAGAATTCCTTGGCAGATAGTTTGATAGTTACAGAGTTTTTTTTTTTTTTTGGAGATAAAGTTACAGAGAATTATATACACTTTACATAAGTTTTGTACTAATTTAACTACACATGGTGAGTGAAATTAAGAATTTAAAATTTAGATAAACATAATTAACATAATTGTTGAAGAGTTTGGATACAATGCATGTGATTCTTCAACCACTACAGCAATTCAACTAAACAACCACTGTTTTTCAATAGGCCACTGTTAATGCAAGTAAGATTGGGGTTTAATGCAAAATTTGTTAAATGAACTGTCTGATAAGTCTACAAACAATAAAACTGACATACATTCTTTTCTGAAAACATCTCCAGTCCATTACAGAAGTTAAAAGCAACTGACTTCTCCTTCCTTTGTGTAAGAATCCCCGAAAACCGCTTTCAGCTATGCTCCACGGCGATATTCGAGTTTTTTGGTATTCTCTAACATTACCTGTCAACAAAAACAGCAGAAATTTTGAATAATCAAAACCTCATCAATCCTTCACAATATGAGTCATCGAGTCCTTACTTCTCGAATGTAATTAGCTACGGCTTTGCAGCCCTCAATTGCTAGTTGCATGACATTCTCGAATATATCAATAGGTAATTTAGCATCCATCTGCACCCAATGATCATGTCAAAATGAGTGAAATATGGTACTTGCAAAAAACCAGTTTTAAGTTTACAGAATGCAACATAAAATTGGGAGCAGTAAGGATAGAGAGAGGAGAAAAAAATACATCAATTCAGTTTTTTTTGTTTTTTTTTATTTTAAATCCTTAGGTATCCAAGTCAGCTTGTATGCACCTCGACTAATGTAAAGAGACTTATCGTCTAACCCTACAACATTTCGATGTCAAGGAAATCTTTAAGAAATTAATTTCTAAATAGGTAACCACCATGAATTGAACTCATCACTTCTTAGCTATCCAAGACCTTCTTGACCATTAGGTCATTCTATGATGGTGCAGTAAAATCAATTCAATATTAAATTGCAAAAAAATCTTTTTTTTATAACCGTAAGTATTTTGGGTCAGTTTATGAGCACCTTGACTATTCTCGCATAATATACCGTCTAACCTCAACATTTGGATGTTAAGCGAAACTTTTTAAAAATTAGTTCTTAAGTAGGTGACTACCATGGATTGAACTTATTTTTTTATTTCTTGAGATCTTTTTGACCACTAATGGTTAAAATTGCAAATCAACTCTTTCACAAAAGCACCAAATGACCAACCAAGATAAGAGAGAAGAAAAAGTAGAAGCTAATGAACCTGAAGAAGAGTGACTTTATCCAACTTAGGTAGAAAGCCTACAGTCACATCAGGGCCACCAGCACTATCCTCTACATAATTCAAATCTGTTCATATCATAATGTCGATCTATATTAGCTCTTGTGAACTATGCAACATTTTGTAAAAAGGGACAAGGAAGAGGCAAGAAGGAAAGACAAATGTTGTAAAACACAAAAGTTTTTTTTTTTTTTTTTTATAGGAATCATAAATTTCATTGATTAATGAAAAAGGATCAATGTAAAACACAAAAGTTAGAAGTTGAAAGGGAAAGACTTATAGATTACCAAGAAGAGGAGTGCTATTAAGGTATCCAGAACTGCATGAGGTAACGATATCTCGCATGGGAATTCCAGCATCAGCCAGCGCCAAAGTTGCAGCGTTTATACATGCTGATCTCGTACCTACATAGAAGAAAACTTTCAGAATGTCTGGAATTGAATTCTTCACGAAAAAAAAATGAAACTAAGTAAACTTTTTTTTGAATAAGAAACAATTTCATTGATGCATGAAATTACAATATAGATATATATATTACTAGAGATCAAATAAGCGATCCCCAATAATTAAGTAGAGTTTCATGGCTATAGGAATAAAATAATGGATTAAGTTTACACCATGATATAACATGATAAGTAATGGTGTCAAAAAACCGTGGTATGTTGATCTTTTATCATGGAAATTCCTCCTATTTCTTTCCAACCACATGAAACTACATAAACTAATGATGTTTCACGATTATTTAAGCCAATGTAGAAGCTTCAAATCACTACCACTGAAGACAACATTGAACAATGCTTAGAAACCCTCTAGTTGCAGCTTATGAGTTAAATGTAAGAAGTTAAATGTAGGCTTTGAAAACAAAGATTATTTTTTAATACCAGTGACAGCACGAAGGCCACCTTACGTACACCTAGACTATTTTTAGCATAGAGGAGGCATATAGAAGACAACAAGGAGAGAGTATAGAAAAACTTTAAATCATTCATGAACCCAAAATTTTAAGCAAATAAATTTGGTTAAATTTAATTGTATCAACATTTTAGCATATTCAACTTTGTAAAAAAAAAAATTTTTAATGAGAATGCTTGAAGATGATGACAATCATAAAGGGGAAAAGAAAAAAATGTCAGAAAAGAAAATATGGACTAAATATCTGAACTAGAACCGCATAATATGAAGAGATATATTTGATAGAGTTAACCATCAACTTTAATTATACCTCCATCTGCTTGAAGAACTTGGACAAAAATATCTATCTGCACATAAAATACTAAAAATGAGGAAAGATAGAGGTTGAAATCATAGAGCAGAGCAGCTATTAAGATTATTGTAGAAAACCTGAGATCTAGGCATTAAATGTGTTAGAATGCATTCCTCCATTGTCTGTCGAATAACTAAAGAGATCTCCGTGGATCGCCTGAATGTAACAAAAACTATAACTTAATACAGCATCAAACATAACAGATATAAATACATTAGTTATTAATTCATTCCATCTGGTGACTCCTAAGCATCGTTATTGAACTAGGAATTACTACACTACAAGTCTTACCCTAACCATACTCTGAACAGAATGATCTAAATGCAACCCTTGATGGTTAAATTTTCTCATCTTTAAAGATATAAACATTCACCGAGTTCTTATTGCATGGAATCAACTATAATCAATCACAATGATAAGACCAGAACTATCAAAAAGTAACATTCAAATGTACTGATTCATGATTGGCAATGTGCACATACAAACACAAATTTAGAATAAATAACCTGTCACCCTTGGGCTTTCTCATGCGATCTCCAGTACTGAAATTAGCCATGGTATACTCACAACGCACCTGAAATAGATCAAGTATTCAAACAATGGGTTAGTAGTAATGCAAATTAAGAATTCAAACTTCAAAACAAGAGCATCCAGAAGAAAGTATAAAAGAAAGTATAACCAGCGCTTGGTTGCTCATTTGTTGACTCTTATTTTGAACCTACACAACAACAAAGGAATTCATTCCAAAAACACTGGATTAATAAAAGAAAGCACACAGCTCAATAAGTTCATGTGTTCATGGCATTTGGAATAAGGCAGATACAATAATTGCTGAAATATTATACCTCTCTTGGACCATATACAGCAGCAAGAACCTTGGTGTTACCCATCTCAAAAATAGCAGAACTAAGACAGGAAGAAATGATAAAATTCAATTACTTAGGCCCCGTTTGATAACCATTTGGTTTTTCATTTTTTATTTTTTAAATTTAAGCTTATAATTACTCAAACTCTCTAAATATGGTTTATCTTTTCTTAAGGAAGCATGTTAATTCTAATCAAATTTCATAAACAAAAACTAGTATTTAGAATATTTAGGCTTTTTTTTTTTTGAAACAAGGGTAACCTCGCCCGTCCCTGGCACCGGGAGACATCGAAGAAGTAATGTCACAGCTGAGTCTCGAAACTGGGACCTTGAGGGGAGCATATCCTCAAAGCCCAAGTTTTCAACCAGTGTGTCACCCCTTGGGGACAGAATATTTAGACCCATTTAATAACCATTTTGTTTTTAGTTTCTGGTTTTCGAAATTTAAGCCTACAACAACTGCTTCACCCTATATACTTTTTCTAACTTGGACATCAACATCTTGTTTTTAAAAATCAAACCAAAATTTGGAAAGAATTTAAAAAAAAAAAAAAAAAAAAAAAGAGCTTCCTAAACCTTGTTTTGGATTTTGAAATTTGGTAAGAATAATCTTAAATTTCAGAAACGAAAAACAAATGGTTATCAATGAGAGCCTTAGTAATTCTAGATATCAAAGTAATGAAAACCATAAATTGGAGTAGTAATGGTAGGTTTAAATTGCAACAATAAAAAACAAAAAAAAACCAAATAAAACCAAATGAGAGCCTTAACATTCTATGAAATAACTTCAAACGGCAAAATGGAAGAAGAGAGAGCAAAATTGGAGAAGGATGAAGTACCCATCAGCTTTAGAAACGGCGCCAATTTCTGCTCGGATTTGCCTCATCTAAAATCAAACAATAAAGTGAGAAATTGAACGCAAAAAAAAAAACAAAAAACAAAAAACAAAGAACAAAGAATTCAGGAGCTACCTCCATGGGACGGCGACCATCTAAGCGAAGGCCTTCGGGGCTCACAAACTCCATGGTTTGTGAAACACGGCGAAGTGGAAAGATGTAGGGTTAGGTTAGTTGTGGAACTCGTTTTTGGTTTTACCGGAAGGAGGCGGCGGCGGCGGCAGCTGCGAGGTTTCGGTGGTCGGAGCGAGGGATGACGGCGGCGAGGTTAGGACTGAAGGGGAAGTGGTACGGCGGCACAGGTTTTGCCAACTCTGCTAGAAAACTAATGAAAGGGTGTTTTTCAAAAAAAACTAAGGGTACCAAAATTTTAAAGCTAAAATTACAATTTTTGTTTTTTTTATAGGTATTACATTTTTAGTTTTAATTTGTGATGTATTTGATCTCTTTATCCATATTTAAATGTTCACTTTTTTGTTTTTGTGATTTTTTTTATAAATGAATTAACGTGAAATTTAAACTAATTATTTTTAAAATAATCTGAATATTATTTTAATCAACCTTACATTATATAACTGATTTTTTTTAAAAAAAAACCTTACATTATATAACTAAAATTTTGTTATCCAGTAGAATTTAAAATAAGTTTTTTTTAGGGTAGCAAAAAGAAATCATTTAAACATGAATATTATTATCGAAATGGGAGGATAAAATTGTTTAATTTTAATATTTAAAAATTAAATTAAAACTAAATTTTTTAACTTGTATTTTTTTTACTCAACCAAACATTAAAACTAAAAATACATTTTTTTTATTGAAAAGTCTTTAGTTCGATAGTTTCATTTTTTTTTGTATAAATCTAATTCAATATTATGATCATGAGTTCAATCTTTTCAATCTGTATTTGACACAAAACGTACCATATAGAACAAATGTACGACTCCTCTTTACATCCATGTACAGAGGGGTTTTTCTCTTCAAGAGTCGGAAAGTAATTATAAATTTTATGATTTATTTACATTAAAATGATAGGTTATTTTCAACCATCTTTTAAGGTGCTTATCGAAGTAGAATATAAACACCAATATAGACGCCAATAAATCATTTCAAATTCAAACTAACCAAACTAATATGGCAATTCTTCGTAAACTTTGGTATTTTTTCATATGTTAAGTGGAATTCGACCAATTTGGGCACAATGATTAAAACCCAATACAAAGACAATTCTTCGTAAACTTTGGTATTTTGGCGTATGTTAGGTGGAATTCAACCAATTTGGCCCATGTGAATGAATTGAACTCCACTTTTGCCCCCATTAAACGAACACTTGGGTCGACTATTAAAAAAACATCTGATAACTATTTTGTTTTTAGTTTTTTGTTTTTAAAATTTAAGTTTACAAAAACTATCTTATTATAGGTTTTTTTCTTATTTAGATATTTATATCTTGCCTATATTTTAAGAAGTCAACCCAAAATTTGAGAGAAAAAAAGTAGCTTTCAAAACAATATTTTTGTTTAAAATTTGGTTGATATTCTCATACTTTCTCAAGTAAATATGGATATATTTTGTAGGAAAGATGGATCACATTGTATGAAACTTAGTAAAAATTAGCTCAAATTTAAAAAACAAAAAACATAACTTCTATATTTAAGTTCGAATATAGTTCGATAGTAAAAAAAAACACAAAAGTAAGCCTAACTTAACTAATATAATAAATTAATCAGGATTTATTAAGTTCAAATCATTCAATCATCTACGTTAAAAATAAAAAGAAAAAACAAACTTTATAAATATCATGTTTTTTATTTCAAAAGAAAAGCAATCCATAGAACAAACAAATGTTGGGAGTATATTCTTATATCGTGCAACTGATCCCTAGCTTATGCTTGTCCTTTGGCATGTAGCTCCCTTTTGTTCATGGAAGACAACACAAACTTTTATTTATGAATAAATTAATCTATGATTACCACTTATTTATGAATTAATTTATTAACCCCTTCATTTACTTATAGTCATAAGATCAGGTAGTACGTCGTATGATAATCATGGATAAAAAAAGAGTGAAGTTATGACTTATTCAATAATTTATAGATGATAACAAGGAACTTCAAATGAAATAACATAAACATGTGAGATTATGTTTTGTTAATTCATTATTAAATGTAGTTTTTTTTTCTCTGAAATTTACAAAAACAATCAAATTTAAAAACATAATTATAAATGTAATCACTTAAAAAACAATAAAAAAACAAATATATTTTTAGTACGAGAAGGGAGACCAATACAATTATCGGGATTGAACCTATGATGTTGGTATTGTATTTACAATCAAACAATGCAACTATTACGCCAATAACTACTAAAAAATAAATATAGTTAACAAGTATTGAAACATATATATATATATATATTTTTATAAGTATCATTTCCCTAGCCAACAAGACTTATCAAACTGCAATTGTAATCTAATATATATATATATATATATAAATAAATAAAAATAAATACCATTACCCTCTTTTTTAACCCAAATTTTAAGCCGAGTTTTGGATGAAGTTGCTCAGAAACGCGCGATTCGTTGAAGATGCAAATCAACGCAGCGTCAAGAATCAAATCGCGCGCTATTTCCTTCAATCTTCGTATATTCATATGGAATCTACAAAGTCGTTGAACCCTAATGTAAGGCAATCCCTACTTCTTTTCTTTCGTATAAATCTCCATTATCGATTCATCATGTACTCCACGTTCTCTGTTTTTTTTTTTTGGTTTGATTCTGTTCAATTTGCTGAGAGATTAGGTTTTGTCGATTAATCATTGTTCTTCATGTTGAGGCTAAATTCTCATAAGTTATCGCTTTATATTTCCGTTTGTAAAGCGTTTCAGTCTCCATTGCCCTCTTCTGTACTCCATTCCTTATCGAATCCATCTTCCTTCAACTCTTCGTCCTCGCTTTTGGGCTTTAGAACACGTATGCGTTTTTCTCTTAATCTGTTTTCTTGTTGTTGTTAGCTGATTCTATGTGTGTCTTTCGTGGGGTTTTTTATTTGTTGCTGTAGTTTAATGGGTTCGTTTTCGATTTCTGTTCCAATGTTGGAGGGAATTGTTTTGTTTAGCTAGGATTGGGGTTTGGAGATATGGGTTTGTTTGGGTTGAAATTCTTGCAGAATCATGTTGGCTTGTTATGGTCTTGTTTTGGGGGCTTTTACTTGTTTGTCATTCTTGCAGTTGCGGCGTCTACTACTTCGTACTTTACGAACAGAAGTCTAGCCCTTAGACGAGGAATGTGTTCTTCATCGGCTTCATTTGAAGTTGCAGTGAAAGAGACGCCTCAGGAGAATGTTGAACTACTTGAATTGTTGAGTGGAGTTTATGATCATTATGGAGGAGTTGTTGTAGAAATGAAGGATCCTATGGATCCTAATGCATTTGGTTCTTTGCTTAGAGCTTCATTATCCCAATGGAAACAGATGGTATTTGATTTCTGTCCTGTTATTACAGGTTGAACATGGTTTTTCATACTGGTCTTCGACTTTTATATATGGTTCTGGTTGCATGTTTTGCAGGGTAAGAAGGGTATTTGGATCAAATTGCCTATTGAACTTGCAAATCTTGTTGAAGTTGTTGTTAAGGTACATTTTGTTCATACAAACACATAAAAACAACTGTTCTCTTTTTCCTTTTTTTTTTTCCTTTTTGGGTAAGAACTTTTTTCATTGAGAAAAAAATGAAAGGAAAAACAAGGGTATTAAAAATACCCTCGCCCTCATATACAAATTACAAGGACAAACTCAATCCAAAAGAATAGCTCCAAACTGATAATTACAGAAAGATAGATTCACAATGTCTATGAATTTTTCAGTTCTACTTCTACCTTTAAACTCTCAATAGTTTCCAATTTATCTTTTGATTGTTTCAAATTCATTCTTAAACTATTTATAAAGAATATTCTCTTTGGGCAAAATGGATACCTCATATACAATTTAAGAGTAAAATATAAGCAGACACATAGATGCGACTTCAAGTTTCAATTGAAAATGGTGGTGATCCAAAAGGTAATTTGACCCAATTGTGGAGTATATATAGTAACTTCTTGAAGTTTAGGGATAGAGTTGAAAATTCATATACATTCTAGTGGAAAAAACTGTAAATTAGCCCTTTTTGGATTTTTGTGGGCCAGGAGAACCCGACCTACAATATTTTCATTGGTTGTCATTGAACTCGTATGATTTGATCCTAGGTAGGTAGCCATCATAGGTCTTAAACCGATTCCTCTCAAATCCCTTGCATTTTGTCCACATGACCCAGTGTCAACTCTTGGTGGTTTTATTTAGCAAGTTAAAAATACCCTCGCCCTTTTTATCTACTTGAGAAAAAGTAGATTGGTCCAAGTCACTTTCTCATAATAGTCCTACATGTTTTGTTTGATTTCAGGAAGGATTTGTGTTCCACCATGCGGAAACCGATTACCTAATGCTTGTGCAATGGATCTCTAAAACTACAAATTCTCTACCTCCTAATGCCTCTCATCGTGTGGGCATTGGTGCGTTTGTAATGAATAGTAATCGAGAGGTACTTTCTAAACTCATGCTGGTTGTTGGTGATCTGAACAACAATACTATGTTCATAATTTACTGTCTATTTGAAGTGTAGACTTAGAAATAGAAGAGCTCTTTGTTTCTAGTGGCTAATATTAATACTCTCATTCTGAAGGTGCTTGTGGTTCAAGAGAACAGTGGCAAATTCAAGAATTCAGGAGTTTGGAAGTTTCCAACTGGAGTGGTTAATGAGGTGAGCAAAGTTCAATCTGTTGTAGCTGTCTCAATTCAATAAGCCTTCATATGCTATAAGGTACCGATTCTTTCTGTAGGGAGAGGATATTTTTGAAGCAGCAATTAGAGAAGTAAAAGAAGAGACTGGTGTAAGTAACAACAAGCAAGCAGTTGCATTTTCTTAATTTCATTCTGTCTCTCTCTAATGCTTAACAGTTTCATTTGAATTCCTTTCAGGTTGATACAGAATTTGTAGAAGTTTTAGCATTCAGGTTTGAAATCTCTGCCCCCTCGTTATAAACTTAAAAAATCATTGTGCTCAAGTTACATTCTCTGATATTTTCTTCCCATTTTATACAGTACACCAAAATTTCCTTTTATAGGTGGAGGGTTCTATTCCTTCACACTTATTCTTTAATCTGGATTTCTTACCTATGCTCTTTCTTGGGTAATGCAGGCAAAGCCACAACTCATTCTTTACGAAATCCGATTTGTTTTTCGTATGCATGTTACAACCGCGGTCCTCTGACATTCAAAAGCAAATTTCAGAAATTGAGGCAGTTAAGGTATATTATAGTAGACCATGATTGATAATTGATGAGTTATGCCATTTTCTTCTTTCGAAGTAAAATTCCTCATTGATCTATTAATGAGAGCCCCAAATTTGGAATCCAATGTTTCCACATCAATTATTGCTAATAATCTAAAGTTTAGGACATGTCACACCTGGCTGTCTAGATTAGTTATCTTATAAAACTGTTGATTTAAAAAACACTAACCTCACGAATACAACACTAGCTCAGTCTCGGCCTCTTGAATATCAAAGTTTTTATGCTTCTAAACATTCTTTTTACATAATTAGAAATAATAGAAGATTGTAGAGGCTATTTCTTAGACAATGGCCATTGATGAAATGAGATGAAATTTAAGACAGTAGATTGTGGTAATAAATATTTCCCTATTCTGACTTTTTCAAGCCTCTCCCAACAGTGGATGCCCATTGATGAATATGCAGACCAACCCTTTGTTAAAAACAACTCGGGTTTCGACTACGTGGCAAAACTATGTTTAGCGAAAGCGAACAAAAACTATACCGGCCTCTCGGCACTACCTACTTATTCTGGCTCTGGTAAAATAACCTACCTCTATTCAAAACTGGAGATCTGAAGTCCCTAAAGCCTGGGAAAAGGTTCTCTCTAATTCAACAGCAACAATGATACCTTCCTCTAACCTCTGCATTCCAAAGAATCTGTAAAATCTGTGTACAGATCATTTTGTACCTCAAAGCCAGTTATAGGGGTTCAAGAAAACTTCTAGTACAAGTATTGGTAACAGTTATTCACATGATTGGTTTGCTGATTTTATTCATTTTATATAAATGTTGGTAATAAGCTGAAGAGTTAATAACATAGTACCGATTGGTATTATAATAATGTACTGCAGAATATTTGAAGTATTTTTTTAATTGTAATGACAACTATTTGTTGAGTTTAAATATCATGCGAGATTCTTGGGTCATATGCCAGGATCTGAAATTCTTGGAGTTTGGATCTTTCTTTCTTTTAAAAAACATCACGGTTGGAACGAGATGATGCTATATTATAACTGGTATCTTAACTGGTTAGAGTTATATTCAAATTGAATTATGAGTTTGATTTTGATTTTGAACTTTTATTCATTTTGGTTTAAATATCATTTTAGTTGTGGTTGTACTTAAATATCAAATTTATATCTCATATATATATATATTTTATAAACTTAAAATTAGTTTAAAGTGTCAACAAGCTTAATAGTGAGATTATATGTTGGATATCTTCATCTCAATTGTTGTTGTCATCCCAAGGGGTGGCACAATGATTGATTGAAAGTTTGGATTTTGAAAGTGAAAGTGTTTTCCTTCCTTTGATGTTTTCCAGTGCCTGACCTAGAAACGAGCGTGGTTATCTAGATATAATGTCTCTATTCCTTCAATGGCTCGAGTCCTTACTAGCAAGAATTTCCAAGTATTATTTAATAAATTAAACCTAACTTAAAATATATTGATTGAAGAGATCCTCCCAAATAAGATATTGATTGAAGGAGATCCTCTCAAATGTCTTGATTCTAAAATAAACCAGAAGTAAACAATATAAAATATGACATGTCACTAAATGTCCAATCCAACCAAACTTGCTCCAACATGAAAATTCAAAAAGATTCAAAGGAAAAACTTACAAAAAATAACGAAAATATTGGACGTTAACTTCTTTTTTTTTATTGCTACCACCGACACAAGTTTAAGATTCCATATCAGTTTCCGACATGCATTGTCCAACTAAATAAATAAATAAACAACAATAAACAATTATGTTGATGAAATTATATATATATATATATAAAGCAAAAATGCAACAACAACTAAACAATCATTCCAATTCAAATAAATTATTGTTCATTTTCAAAGTGGAAGATACAAGATGCAACCCAATTTGATTTTTAACGTGACTGTACACCAATCAAAATAAATAAAACAAAAACAAAAACATTACCGACAAATCAAAAAAGAAAAATTAAACCTTCGAAATTCAGGTGAACATTTATTTTGTTCTATGAATAATGAACGTCTTAAATCGCGCCACGTGCCGCTTCCATCATAAAAATCATACGAGCAAAGCACCGAGCCACAAACTCAACATCACCACCACGATCGATCTCTGACCGTCCGATCCAAACGCCCCATCTTTATCCGCCTTCTGATCCGCCGGCTCGCCGTCGGACTCGTCCGAGCCGATAGGCGAGTCGGCGTCCTCCTCCTCCTCCTCGCCGTCCGACGCCTTCGTCTTCTTCTTCTTCTTGGGTCCCGCTTTCGGCGCCGGAGCCTCGTCGTCGTCCTCCTCTCCGGGAACCGCCTTGAAAAGCGCTCGCGGCTGCAAAACCTTGTCGACCTCGTAAACCACCAGCGGCTCCGAGTCAATCAGCGTTGCCGTCACCGTCGCCTTCACGACCTTCGTCTTCACCGTCACGTCCTCGCCGTCGGTCTTGATGTCGAAATCGTACTTGGCGCCGCCGTCGGTGGCGAGCGTGTTGACGACGCCGTTGTTCGATTTCAGCATCTGCAGCGACAAGTAGATCGGCATTCCGTGGTACAGCAGCAGCGACACCTTGTGCGCCGCCGTCAGATTTTTGTATTTTGGAAGAAATGCGTTTAGTGCGGTTTCCGTAGGGCAAAATACTGTCAATCCGCCGTCGATGTTGGATTGGTAGGTTGCGGCGGCGCCGGTGGCGATTAAAAGATCGGTGAAGGCTTTGCAGCCTTGCTTCGGTAGAACTTCCGTTAGGTTTAAACTGAGCGGCGCCGCCGTCGGTGCTTCGGCGTCGGCGGATGTTATCGCCTGCGAAAGATGGACCCCCAGTCTTTGTTAAAAGGTATTTGTTAACTAACGAAATTGTCGTTTTCTTAAAAGTAAAAAAATATAATATAATTAATAGAAAATAAAATATAAATAACAACAATGGTCAATAAATTAGATATTACATTTTGTCGGTCTCATAAATGATCGTTTCTATTTAGTAGTCTATGATATAATATTTTAATCTCTATTTTTTAGCACCAAGTTGATGGAGGAGAACAAATATCCTATTAAATAAAAAATAATTTTAAATAAATGAAGTGAAATATCGATTTTTAAAATCAAATTCCTGATTATGTTATTGAATTCGATAACTATTAAATATTGAAATCATCGATATGAAGTTTTATTTGGTTGAGTTTAGACTTTCTTTTTTGTGTCATAAACTCACATTTTATTTGTTGATTATGCATTTATTAAGAATAAGAAGTATTTAATCTTATTTGAGTTTAACCTAAGGAATATAGACTTCTTAAAACATACCATGAAAAACTTATAGATTAAATTAAAAAAAATTGTCCAATTTGAATATTACACTGTATTATTAAGACATCGCATATTTGAATTCTTTTTTCTTTTTTTTTCTTCCATAAATAGCATATTTGAATTATATTTTTATTACAAGTTAGGGGAGGATTACAAATATCAATTTTAGGAATGAAATCATGATTGTAGAATGAAAATAGATTAATATCAAATCAAATAATCAATCACGCCACCGATCCATTCACTATCGCATATTTGAATTCAAACTCAAACAAAAAACTTTTACTAAACTTTTTTTTGAATTCCATTTTCACTAAACTTAACCCAAATATAAATACGGAAGGAAACGTTGGCTTGATAATTTTATTGTTTGGTGAAAATTGTGTTCAACATCATGGTCATAGGTCTGAACTTGAGAGTAATAATACGCTATTGCTAGAGTTTGTGACCTTAACTTGTCCTAAAAAAAAGAGACCGAAATATAATTCAATGATTACGAAATATTATTTTCTTTAAAAAAAAATTAGAAATTGACTCCAAAATTATACTCATTAGTTATTCAAATATTAAGTAAACAAAAATGAAAAGAGAAAAAGAATTTTTATTTATTTATTTATTCTTTATTTGTAAAGAAATCAACGTAATAATTAAGAATTCAAATCTATTTTTAGATTAGAATATATAAATTCTAAATAGTAAAACAACATTTTGATAATAATAAATTGAATGTATGAGAGTACCTTAGTAATCTGCAAGATGGAGATATTGTAAGGCAATTCCATAACGGATTTGACATAGAAGGCATTGAAGACGCCGGCATTATGTTCGGATCCAAATGCAACCTTACCGCCTCTGACATTGGTGATATTCACATAACCAGAGGTTCCAGAGGCGGATCCAGAGGCCTGAAACAGAGTGGAGCACAGCGTGGTGCCTCTGGAGAGCTGGTGGAGCTTTTTGGCGCCGTAGTAATCCGCCAGCACGTGAAGCGACAGCACGTTCTTCATCGTGCCCACCGCGTACCGCTTCTCGAGCAGCGCCTCCATGGCCGAGTTGTCCAGGGCGAGGACGGTGATGGTCAGCCGCCGGTTGATTTCCCCCGCCAGGTGCGTTACGCTTAGGTAGTGGTTGAATGTGCTTAATTCGGGGTGTTTGGCCAGGATTTTGGTGATGTTGTGTGCTTCCGCGGCGGAGGACAGGAGGAGGAGGAGGAGGAGAGCGGCGGCGCCGGAGAGGGGGAGTTGTTGTCGCCGCATTGCGGTGGTTGTGGCGGCGGAGAGGATGGAATTGGAGGGGAGGGATTTGTGTAGTGAAGTGAGGGATTTGAGTGGTCTTTTAAGAGTGCTTAGGGGTGGAGTGGAACCCACTCATGGGAATCTCCCATTGGTTTATTAGGGACCTTTTTAGTTTTAGAATTTATTAATTTTTTTTTTAAAATTTACGTACAAATGAGTTTTTATTATTGTTTCTAGATTTTTACTTTTAAAAATGAGTAAAACTGTCGGGAGTCCTACATTTTGAGTATGTACCATCATTGAGTGCCACAAAAAATCATCTCATAAATTATAATATTAAAATATAAAGAAATTTTAGTGGTACAAATGATGTCACATCATTAAATTGTAGAGCTTCCCTACACATGTAGGGAAGTTTTACTCTTTAAAAATAACTCTTATTTCTAACCATTCATTTATAATTACTCAATTATTTCTAACCACTCATTTTTAATAATTTATTTTAAATCATTTCTATCATGTCACTAAATCCATCCCGCTGTTTCTTGAGAATTTGGTTCCTCTTGTCATGTTCCAATGCCCATCTGATAGGTCTACTCTTAAGCCATCCACTGACAGACTTCATTTATCATTATTAACAACAACTTCTTTTACACTTCCATTTCTATTCAAGTGCCAATGTAAGTATTCCTGAGTAGCTCCCTCACAATGATCATTACTGTTAACTTTTCTAACAATTTTCCAAGCAACCAAGATATGACGCGCCTTTTTCTATAAAAATCTGGATTATCATACGAGAACTCAAATTTTCTTAAATCATGAGTTGCTGGTACGAATTATTTTTGCCACATTTGTCAAAGGACTAATAACGGTGCGTAGTTGACGGATCCCCATGGGCCTAATAAGGGGACCATATTCAAATTTCCACATCTGTATATGATGGTCTTTAAAGGCATGTAGTGCACCTTCCATACCACATTTTCATGTTTCATTTGCGTGAAGAAAGATTTCCATGTCGTTTCTTTCGAAAAATTGAGTTCCCATTTTGTTATGCAAAACTTTGAGATTGGATTCTTGGATATATTTCAAGGCCTAAAGTTGATGTACGGACATTTGAATTCTTCTGGGAATTTTATGTGAATGTGCATCCATATATAAAGCAACGGGACGCAACATCTTAACTTTGCACCTTTAGTAGATTGACAGTAGTTTAAAGCTCTGCAAGTTTCCGTAAGAAGAGGAATTGTTGGGTCAACACCTTGTTCAATGTTCAAGAAAAATTTCACGATCTATCCATCAATATATCCTTTAGTTCGAGGATACAAGACTGTTCCATACACACACATTGCTAGGAGTGTCAAACCCTTCTCTTCTATAATATAAGCATTAGTAAGATTTGTTAGATATTCCAGAGATATAAATTCTTCCTGCCCCATTTATCTTCACATGCTTTTGGAGCTCACATGCCCGAATTTTCAAAAACTTTGATAGCGCTCTTTTTGCCGTGAGCTTTGGATTAGAACAATAAATTGTTTGTACAATCATTTCTTGAAAGCCCATCAACATTCAACATTCAACATTCAATAAATTGAAACCTTGCATTCAGATATTTGTGCGACCAACTTGCAACGAAATCTTGAGCGATTTTTTTATCGAAGGAACGGTAGAGACTCGTGCTGATAACGTGTTATAAAATTAATAACAAAAGCTAACAACAAAAGAACAAATGTAGAGAGAAATGAGATAAATAACAAATTGTGAGAATTCTTATTGATCCTTGTTGTATCATACAATGAGAAAATAACACTTATTTATAGTATTCATAAGTGTATAAATAGACATTTGAGTGGTCCATCATGGGAGAAATAATAGGAAGTTAGTTGAGGTGTGAGGTGAGTGGAGTGCCTAAAATGGATATCTACATATTAATTCATAACACTCCCCCTTAGATATCCATTGTATTTATAGATTTAACAATTGGCTTATTAAAAACCTTGCTAGGAAAACCTAGTGGGAAAAAAACTTAGCAAGAGAAAAAGAGTGTAATAGTTTTACTCCCCCTCATGAAACCATCACTTAAAATACCAGAATCGTTACATTTCAATGTTATACACCAACATATCGAATGTTTCAGTTAGTAATGCATTTATTAACTATGCCAAATTATCCTTTGAATTTGTGAGCAAAGTCACGGGTTCCACAGATGTGTTGAGTAAGTGGTCTTGATCATACACATTCTCGACTAGCCTCATGATTTGCAAAGCATCAACATGAAAAATTAATCTGTATAAGATCTAGTTTTACATGAGTTGGATAACTAATATACATATAAATGTCATTATCACACTAAAATATGATACTTCATTGAAATGTTCAATGGTTGTACTTTTATTCATATAAAAGCTATTAAGATATTTATGTATGAAATGTTTGATGATTAAATAATCCAATATTAAAATTGCAAGCCAATGTAACATTTTATTTTTCGAAACATTTCATCTCAAATTATTTCTTAATAGATTCTATTGGCTTTGAAGCTCTTCAAGAGTTTTTGTTATATATTTAAATCATCAACATATACATAAATAGTAACAAATCTTGACTGTGATTTTCTTAGAATTATATTCATAAGATGTGCATCATCTTTTTATATATGTCGAGGATGATTAGATATCTTGATGTTAGTTAATGCATCCACCACAGGAGAATATGTCTCGTCATAATCAATATCAGATCTTTACAAGAACCTTTGTGTACCAAGTCTTGTTTAAATCCATAACTCTTTGTTTTGAAAGTGAGTGTAATTCTATTTAGATTGCTTCTTTCTACTATAGCCAATAATTTTAGTGTCGCATAGTCTTTGACAAATCTATGTCGAAATTCTCACTTTCGTCATTAATAATATCAAGAACAACATTATAACTCAAAATGTTGTCAACAACTATATCAATTTGGTTCCATTTTTCCATGTCATGACATAACTTATCAAGATCTCTTTATTATTCTCATATACATTTTCAACATTTGTTTGACTAGTCAAATTTAAGATTTCTTCTAGAAATCTGTATTCTCGAGAATTTTTACCTTTGGAACTCATTACTCTGCTATGCTTCAAGCATGTGATAAATTATTAGTTGTGACAACTTGTTGTAATATCAATTCTTGATGATGCATTTGCATCCTAATCACTTTCTTTATCATCTCTAAATGCATTAGTATTTGATTCGCAAATGAATTGTCATTTGAACTTCTAGTTCACAATGATATGTAAAATACTTAAATAAGACAATGTATAATTTGCTTTTGAACTTCTCGGTTCATATTGATGCTGTATGAAGATCTAAAAGAGTCTTTTCCAACTTCTCTCAATTCTCCCCTTAATGTTGGAAAATTCATCTCATTAATATCAATTAGCAAATTGTGCAATAAATATATTACCCATTAGAGGTTCAAGATATCTAATAATTAAGAAACTTTATTTTTCTAGTCTCATCTAGAGACTAATCTTAATATGTTGTGGTGGAGCAATTTGCACATTTACTGCACATTAGAAACTTGGAGATGGAAAATAATTGGCTTCTGGCCATAAGCTAATTGTATTGGGGAATACTTATAAAGAGTACTTAGCTCATGCATATAGACAACACTCTATGAAAAGTCACATGAATTTTATATTTATCAGAATCTTTGTTGTTCACAAATTGTTATGTTTAACCATTTTGTGAATGAACATAAACTACATAATGTTCAACACTTATCTCAAACTATATATAATATATAATTACTCGTTGTTTGAGATGAAAACTGGTTAGCATTACCAAGGCAATTCTTTTTATAAAATTATAAGATTTTGCTCCTTAACTTTATTATTTGAGCAATCAATCTTGCAAATGCAAGGTTTCAACTTGATAATAATGACTATCTACCGGATGCGTCAATCAAGTCCACTATGTTAAATTTCTTCACAAAATATGTAAAGAATTCAATCATAATTTAGCTGATGAAATGATAATTAATTTAGGAGAGCAAGTATCTCATCACAATTTAATAAATTGAAGAATCTTCGTGTTCATAGATGTTGATCATGTGTATTCTCATTGATTAATTTAAGTAACATTGACATTATATGACTCTTTATGCAAAATAGTATATTTGAACTTCAAGTTCTTTATAGCTTAATATACTTTTATTTTGAAAATCATTTCGATAGTAAACTTTGCTCTTCTAGGCAAAATAATATGTGTACTTTCAAAAGTTTTAATCAAGTCTACTGGATTTTATGAATATAATATTCCATTTCGATTAATTCAACTTCCAGGTTAGTTTCCAGGTAGAGGTGTTCCATTTCTGTCAACTTAAATACTTCAGCTTAGACAGAACAATCCTTACACAAAGTTGAAAATAATTAAATTTTATGTTAAAAACACCAAATACATCAGATTTAATGAGTCAAAATCATTGATCGTCTCTTCAGGAGCAAATTTGGCATATTTAGTAAATTCTCATACACTTTTTTTTTTTTTTTTTTTTTTTTTTTTAAACTTATGCAACTACTTGTGTATCTAATCAAAGTTATGGATATTCCTCAATAGAAGAATTGTGCAACTTCAAGTGCATTAAATAAAAAAACACGTATTCATTTAAAATCATGTAACTTCGGGTACATTGACATAAAATGAACCATTTAAATGCAACTTCGAGTGCATCAAGTAAAAAAAACTTTGGAAGAAATAATTAACCATATATTAATTCAAACTTTGTTATTAAATAACTTAAACACATATTGAAATACATATTATCAAAATATAAATCAATCACCAAATTATTCACGAGTCTAATAATTCATAATTAAAAATTAAAATTTTCAATTTCTAAACATTTTATAACCTTTAATTTGTTAAATACTAACTAACTTAGTTTTATTAAAATATCTTAATTACCATCACATACTGAATATAAAAATTATATTATAAATATTTAAGATGTATGACATGCTTAAATAATGAAATTTTAATAAGTAAATAAAACATGTTTATACAATAATAGAAGCATATATCATAAAAATAATTATAATGTAAATATAAAGTTTTGAACTCATGATTTATTTTATTTTTTAAAATTAAAATAATACTTCATATTAATTGATATCGAAACAACGACAATAAAAAAAATAATGAAACATTGATATTGAGTAATAAAATTGCTAAAAAACATCTATGAATGAGTGAAATTTATAACAATTAATAAAATTCAATAGTCTTAAAATTAATTGATTCAAAACTAAATCAACTAGTTTCACACAAAAATAAGAGCTTTGAATAGTGGACTCAACAAAAAACCAAAAATAGAATTAAGCATAAGTCACAATTGAGATCTTGTTAATAATCTTCTATATTTAAGGATATATTATTTAATATTTTTATTAATATTTAGTTTCTGGGAAAAAAATTACCACTTTTAAATAGTTAAATATTCATTTAATCATATATTAAAAATATTCCCATAGATATATTAGGAATCAATAACCATATTATTAATATTCAGATGTATAAAATTACTTAAATTTATGGAGAATTTACCATCAGCAGCATATTCTACCTCTTGTATTATATTTGTAGCATAATTTTTAAAATAATTCATCTATAGCATATTTATTTCTATCACCCACCTAATGATAGTCTATCACTCACCTAGTGATAGAACTCAATTTAGATTTCTATCACTGATAGAAAACTTAAGCAGTGATAGAATGAGTCTATCATCGATTGAATTCTATCACTAATAGAACTCGACAAGTGATAGAAATCAATTTGAATTTGCTGCTATAAATGAAATTATTTTGGATTTTGTGCTATAGATGGAAATATTTTGCCATTTTTTGATATACATGCAAAATCCCCTAAATTATGTGATAATATTTAATGAATAAAATTCAACATATTTTTTATATGATTAAAACATACCTCTAACGAAACATATTTTATGATATAAATTAAAATATGCATGTATAAAAACAGTTAAAATTAGAATAAATACTATCAAAAGAGTAAATACATATGATATTAAAATGATTGAACTATAACTTATGGATAATTAGATAAGATCAATTCAACACAATACTTTTATTAAGTTAACAAACCTTAATATTTAAGTTTTATGCATATCAATTCACATATGGATAATTTAATAAAATAAAATGAATGAATGAATTATAACATAAAACCTAAAATATTTAAACAACATATTCATAAGCAAAATTAAATATTTGAAATAGTAAGGTAAAGAAATAAAATATTGATTCAATGAGTTTCCACATATAATAATCTTATTATATATTATTGTTTCACATGTTTCATGGATAGAGGAGGAGCTTCAATTAAACTTAAACAAAACTGTACGCAAGTCATCTAGAAAACTAATAATAGAAACATGCAACTTACTTGGATCAAAGGCCGTGACAATTTTCTGTTATACAAGTAACACCCTCATTATTTTCTTCTATAAGCTGAAATCTCCAATATCATCATCATTTTTTTGTAATTTTTAAATTCAATGCCGTCATAATACTTAAACACAATAATATGTAACAAACAAATTGTGATAATATTGAAACCACATAGCAAAAATACCCAAACCAATAAATTCAATAATTTTGAAAATATTCTAAATGAAATTTGGTAAAAATAATGAATTTTTGTAAATACAGGAAAGAAAAATACTCTCCCATAAATATGTAACTAACTCCTATAATTATAGAGTTTATGGTCAAAGATAAAGGTAGAAAAGTGAAGACGTGTTAATTTTTTTAATAATATTGTTGCCAAAGGAAAAATAAATTGGCCAAAACTCGCTAAATGTGCACACAACTTCCCGGCAAAACCCCTCAAATGCAAACCACCTATTAATTAGGACTATACTACCAGTTGGACGTGTCAAGTGCAAACAATATAAAATATAACGCTAATATAATTAAAATGCTAGATTACAAAAGATTTTGTACATATGCATTATCATAAACAGAAGCATGCAATGATGAGTATAGTAATGAACTTTGAACAAATTTAAACATACAACATGCAGTTAAATTAAACATAATTACCATTATGATTTTCCAGTTGCAAGAGTTTCACTATCTTGTTATAGATTTTGATGTAACATGAGATAAAGATAGAAAATACCTATCAAAGACAATTGAATTCTCACATGTACTGTGATTGGCCAATTGAAAACTTGCATTCAGATATTTGTGCGACCAACTTGCAACGAAATCTTGAGCGATTTTTTTATCGAAGGAACGGTAGAGACTCGTGCTGATAACGTGTTATAAAATTAATAACAAAAGCTAACAACAAAAGAACAAATGTAGAGAGAAATGAGATAAATAACAAATTGTGAGAATTCTTATTGATCCTTGTTGTATCATACAATGAGAAAATAACACTTATTTATAGTATTCATAAGTGTATAAATAGACATTTGAGTGGTCCATCATGGGAGAAATAATAGGAAGTTAGTTGAGGTGTGAGGTGAGTGGAGTGCCTAAAATGGATATCTACATATTAATTCATAACACCCCTCTTATTTTCTGTCTCTCTCAATTTTCAATATTTTTAATTATTAAAAAAGAATAATATTTTTTTTACGGGTAAAAGAATGATGATCACAATACTAGTAACCAATAATTTGGAAATAAATTGTTTTGAGTTAAATGACGATTTCAAACAAAAAATACATGTTAAATGACAAAAAACCATATATTTTGGTCAACTCATTATTGGTAGACGTCCGGAAGAAATCATGGTTAGTTTACTAGAAAAATAATATCATATTCACGTAATGATTTTTTTAATGCGAAATTTGTTCCATTATTATGATACATTTAATAAACTTTAAAAGATTTGGATATTCTAGAAAGAGAGAGAGGAAATATATTTGGCAGTGAATCCGAGTTAATTTAATAAAGGGTAGATAATAGATAGAAGTAAAGTGAAGATACTTGACTTTCTTCATAATTATTTGAAATACTTCTATGTTTGTTAGATGCTTCTGCACATGGTTGCTAAATGTTCAAATATTGTAATTTGTAACTAATATCAAAATTCAAAAAAATAAGAATCGAAGTTAAAAGTTATCACTTAGAAATATGATTGAATTACAAAATTGTTTTCTTCATATTATTTTTATATTTATGTTTATCAAATCTATCTAATTAATATATGAATTTTTAATTTTATACTTGAATAATAGGGGAATTAAACTATGTTTTCTTTTCTTTTTAAATTAAAGGTATGAATTTACAATTTTAACAAATAGTACATCTTTTAAAGAAAATATGTTAAAGGTTTTTTTATTTTTTAAAGTATGTCTAGGTGTTTCCTTTTGGTTGATATTTATGCGTGTGTGTTCAATTTTTTATGATCGACATTTTCAGAAACATTTTTTCTTTGGCAGCTTGTGCCAATATAATTTATATAATAATAATAATATGGAAGAAGAGAGATTTGAACCTATAACTTTATAGCTATTAGGTTATAGTAGGAGTGTACAAAAAAACCGGTAACCTGAGCAACTCGGACTACCCAACCCAAACTGTAAGGGTTGTTTTGGGTTGGGTTATCATTTTGTAGTTTTTGTTGGGTTGGGTTGGTTCTTAGGTTGACAATTTTTTTGCTCGTTCAACCCAACCCAACCGGACTAAAAATATTATATATAATATGTGTATGTATATAAGATAAATTAATAAGATAGATTCTTACTTCTTATCGTATTGAACACATTTTTTACAAGATAAAACTTTTACAAGAAAGAATGTGCACTAATAAAATAGGTAATAGGTTGAAATATAGTATTATATATTTGTTTAAAACATATTTTTGGACCTATAGATTGAATCATAGATAGAAAAAATGAGAGTAGCATATCCCGAGAATCCAATCCGAAAGTTTAGGGTTGGGTTGGGTTGCACTTATGCATATGGTTGGACATGTTGACGAATTGACCAATCCAAAAAGTTGGTTGGTTCAAAAAAATCATTCAACCCTACCTAACCCGAACCATGTACACCTTTAATTTATACAAGATAAGAGTAGAGTTCTACTCTTGACTATTCCAATATAATTTAGTGTTTAATAAAATTTTAAGCAACTAATATTATTGTTATGATGTACAATAAAAATAGTGGTGAATATAAAAGATAAAATGTGGTAAAATGTAGCATAAGAACCGCTGGAAAACTACCAACACGTTCCTCTTTACTTTACACTTTTCACTAAAACCAATAAGACAAAAAAGGAAGTATATATAAAATTTATTTTAAAGTAAAGAAGTAGTTGCGAAATCATTGAACCAATTGATCTAAAATACAACAAAAAAGAAAGAAAGAAAGCGCATTTTAGTTGATATGAAATGAAATGAAATAAAATAAAATAAAATAAAATGATGAGATGGAGCGGCACCCACAAGTGTCGGTAGATCAACCAAATTATTTTAATTTAAGTTAATAATATATTTTATAGTTTATGCGATTTTTTTTCATGTCATTTTAAACATATAAGATTAATTTATATACTTTTTATAAATTTAAAATGAATTTTTAATGTTATGATTTTATTTTTTTTGAGGAACTAATGGTATGATTTTATTTATTTTTTTTTTCGTAGAAAAACTATTCTTTTATGAGTTTTTATCAAAAAATTTAAAATATGTTCCCATTAAATTATTCTTCTATTAAAATTATTATTATTATTAATGAACTAAATTCAATAAATAATTAACTTTAAGTTTATTATATAAACTTATTTATGAATTTACTCATGAATGAATTAATTTTTTTAAAAAAAGTATATAGATCAAAAATGATATTTTAAAAAGAATCCATTATTTTTGCCTATTTCATTTAACATAATGGTACAATGGTCTTTTCACTTTTTTTTTTTTGGAGAAATTGTCACTCCCCTTTGCTTTTAATATTGTTGCACTTCTAGAAAGTATGAGTTATTGCTCTTTTACGAGATAAATGTAGATCTAAAATGTTTGGGGTAACTATTGGAACAAAGGAAAATAAAAATAAATTTATCAAATTAGTCAAGTTCACTTAAAAAATTGCAATTATAGTCCCTATTTATTAATAATAATACATATAATTATTTGTTTAGAATATTCATTCTATTACAGTTTCTCAATAAAAAAGTTATTTATTGAAGATAAATAAATTAAGAATTTGAGGTATGCTAATGAAAAATATGTTGGTGGCCTATTGATTTCATTATTTAAAGATGTGAAGAATTTGAGTGTAGTTTGGGCTGCATTTCCACATGATGTCACATGTGTGGAGCCACATATTTTTATTTTTATATATAATATATATATATAAGATGAGATGTGTGGCACCAAAGGTATCATATGAATGACATTATGGTGAGAGTCCTGGACTTCACCAGAATTCTTCTTTTTAGATATAATACAGTTTAACGTCATTGTCATTGAAAATTGGTATTTGACTTACATTTATAATTAACAATAAATTTATGCATGATAAAAAATTTGGTGGTAGAAAGAAAAAAAAACCTAAACAACCTCACAACTTTTTTTTTTTTTTTTTTTGAGATTAACAACCTCATAACTTCAACCAATGCAACATATATTTTTCAAGTACAACAAATGGTCTTAAATAAGGTAAAATATTTCTAAAAATAAAAAGGAAAGAAAACTATGATTAAAATAGACAATTAAAGTTGGCACTCCAAACAAAATGGTGATTTTAAACGTGTGTGTTTCCTCTAAGTTAGGCGATTTATAAATCTCCATATAACCACAAACCCTTAATTAAATTTCACAATTGTAAATTTTTATCTCCTCCCCCCAAAATATTATATACTTACAAATTCCATTAAATTATAATCTCATTTATTGTTATTTATGTTCTGACTTGGATGGTTCTTTTGGAAAAAAGACCATCTCTCACAACCAGAAACTTGCTTTAGTGTCTTGTGGGCCTGACAACAGATTGGGCCTTTTGGGCTTTCTTTCGTCATTGGATGTCCTATAGTTATCATTTGATTAAAGGGCTTTTTGCAGTATTGAGCTGAATTGTGGAAAAAATTGCATGCGTGTCTATATTTTTCAAATTTAACAAATGTAATCGACGGGAGTATAATTTATTTTACCATGAAATTACATAAATATCCTTTATTTATTTACTATTTTTAAAAAAATAAAAATCTATCACTTTTTGTCGCTTCCCAAATCGTTAGGTCAATAGAGTTTTTTTTTTTTTAATTGAGTAGTTGTTTTGATTTTTTTTCATATTCCTAAACTCTTTAATATGTATTAATAAATGAAGTCTAGTTTTAAATAAATAAAATGTTTTAGATTAATGTTATTTTTGTGGTATTGAATAAATTATGTACAAGTACTATAAAAGTATAAGTTACAAATATCGAATTAATAATTAACATATTTTATAAATAAAGTATATTTTTTATTTATAAGTATTTATCTCACATATGGGTATTTATTAATAATATTAGCACTGATTATAAGCTTTAATACAATATTTCATTATAATAAATATAATATTTTATTATAATGATTTTGTAACTAGTACACCATTTTTTTTAATTGATACAGATTTTTTTTTTTATAAATAAGTATTTTTTAAAAATTAATTAGCTTTTTTTTAGTTAAAACTGTATTTTTTAATTAATGCCATTTTTAAATTAATACAGTTTTTTTTTTTAAAAATTAATACCATATTTTTTTAATCAATACAATATTTTTTTAATTAAAATCTTTAATCATGTATTAATAAACAAATACAAGTTTTAAATAAATATGAATTTTTGAATATTATTTTAAGAAACTTAAATGATTAGTCAAATTAAAAAAATAATTACACTTTGGGTTATTTTAAAAAAATAGCAATCATATTAATAATAATACAATATTAATAGTGTAATAAAAGATGATATTATATTAATAATATGTAATACTGTTATGCATAATACTGTATTAACAACTCTTCGACGGTATTAATAATAAAAAAAACTATATTAATAAGTTAATACAGTATTAAATCGTATTTATCAGCATGATATAAATATTTTCAAATTTAATTTTATTTGTAATTATTTTTGTTAAAATAAACCTCCATTATAATTTCTCAAAAAAGAAAACAATTAAAATTATTAAATTTGAAAAATGAATCAAACGTAATAAAAATGGGTTTAAAAAATGGAAGAAGTAAGATAAAAAAAACAGTAACAATATTTGTCAGGTGGCCACCAACTAAATGAAATGCACAAACACGATTTGTAAAAAAAAAATTAATGAAACAAAAAACAACACGCTAATTATTCGGCTTCCAAACGGGGGGTATAATTGGTATTATAAAAAAAATATTATTAATTAAATTTAAAATAAAATATTGATTTATAAATACTTTAATATATGACTTTTGCAATTATTTTTCTAAAAATGACTATTCATTACAATTTTCCTTGATTAAATAAGAAACACATCATTTTATTAAGTTATATATAAGATTAAATATCGATCGTCGAGATTGTACTATGAATTTGGTATTAAATTAAATTTCTATTGAAAAATAAAATCATCAAGCCATTGACAATTTCATTGATTTCTTTGCTTCTAAATCATATTAATCTCACAATGTATTTAATATTTATAACGACTATAAATTATATAGTAAATAGACCTTAATAGTTGAAAGTCAACTTTAATAACCACTAAATTCCATCTAAAAATCATGTTATTTTTTTAAAAAAATTGTATATCATATCATACTACCTTAAATGTGTGGCTTAAGGGTAAAATCGTCCAGCTTAAGGGGAAAATCATCTTTGGACGATTTTACCCCTTAAGTCATACTCTAAATTACAAACATGTCATTTATTGGAATATAAAAAAAATTAAATGCAAATAATGTAGAAAATATTTACAATATCATTTAGATTTTCATCGGTAGAAGATAAGATATTTTTTTTTATCAAATCTCATAGATTTTAGGACTAAGTTAGAAGATAAGAGATTTCAACAATGAAGTAAAAATATTTTCAGTATCATTTAAATTTTTCTCATCTTTATAATTTAGAAAATAAGATATCTTTATCAAATCTCATATATTTTATTAGACATTTTATATTATAATAAAAATAATAAATTGAATTTTTCAATCATATAAATAGTTATTCATTTTATTTATAAGAACTGTTTTTGTTTGCTTGAATTTACTTTTCTTTGTTCTTTTTTTGTTTTATAATAATTTATCTTATTTTTGTTGGATTATTTAGCTTAACTTTCATCTAATTTTTCTTTTGTTGCAATAATTTTTGTAGAATCTTTTTTTGCATAATTGTTGCCTTTCAAAAAAAAGACTTGGAGATCTTGAAAAGAATGTTTGAAGACTAGGCTAAAGTGCATGAATTCTCCAATTTCAAAAGTTTGGTAACAATGATTTTCTACGATTACTATATATATAATTTTCTATATTTTTGTTACAAACACATTTGAAACTTTCTCTTTGCTTGAGTTGTCTTTCTTGGTTTCTTTTTATTTGATTTTCTACAATTACTATATATATAGTTCTCTATATTTTGTTTACAAACACATTTGAAACTTTTTCTTTGCTTGAGTTGTCTTTCTTTGTTTCTTTTTATTTTATAATAAAAAATTTAATTATCTTATTTTTGTTGGATTATTTACCTTAACTTTCATGTAACTTTTTTTTTATTGCAATAATTTTTGTAGGGATATTTTATTACTTAATTATTTAATTGTTTAGATTTGGAGGTGTGGATTTTTTTTTTTGGAGAATGATACAAAATTATCATTTGAGGTTAAAGGTAAGTTCATAGTTGTATACTAATAAATATATTTAGCTTATTTATATTTAATAATTATAATAATGATATAACTCTTATAAATTTTATATAATTCAATAGTAATTGGTCTATTAATAAATAAATTGAGAAAAAAACTAAAAGATATCGATTTTTAAAAATCAGAGATATAATTTAATTTTAATGTCATAAATTTTATTAATTTTTGTAAAAAAATAATAACACCTATTATTTTTTAAGCTCAAAATAAAATATTTACCGTTTTTAACATAAATGTGAATTTTAATAAATTTAATTAATGTGAAAAAATAGTTATAAGATTCAATTTATATTGAAATTATTATTTGATGATTTAAATTTAGGGCAAAAATGTAGGAAACAATTTATAATTATAAATATATATATATACTTATTTATTGCACTTAATTCACATATTTTATTAAATATATATAATTTATTATTTAAAAAATTATCACGTGATTAAAAATTCTAGTCTTTTAAAAAGTATGAGGTTTTCTCATGGTTTGGAAGTGAGAAAAACACTCAACCCTTAAGGGTGTGTTTGGGCCCCATTTTATGTAAACGGCCGGATTGGTTATAATAACCCAACCGATGTTTGCCCCACCGATTATTATAAATGATGGTTACCTTAATCTGCGTGCCTGTTTATCTAAACCTACGCGTCTATTTATCTAAATCTTACCTATATTACTTTTGCTACATAACCTGCCTCTCAAATACCGTTTATTATAACTTCTGTTATAATAATTTGCTCCTCAAATACCAATTATAATAACCAACCGTCTATCATAACTCACCGTTATCATAACCTTTCGTTTATTATAACAAAGTTGGTGCTCCAAACACACCCCAAACTCTTATTCATATAAGATTTTAAAAATAAAATGTAAAAAGGAAAACAGAAAAAGGAAACCCTATACAATAGACCAAAAATAGGGGTCAAAGAAACAAAATATAACAAAAACAACCCCAAATTTGTGTTAAAATACAAAATAAAGGTAAAAAGGAATATAAGATTCTTTCATCAAACTATTGTCTCAAAAAACTCATAGTTTTCCCAATTCTTATTCAACAATCAAATATGGGTCAATTCAATAAAAGAAAAATATTTCCCAACATGGTTCTAGCACCATGGGTTTATGGAAACCAACTATTCAAACTTTTTGTTGAACTTTTCTTTTTCTCTTTATCATATTTCAAATCAACATAGTTTTTTTCCTTCCATTTTTTGCATCCAATCATGTATATGTAAAACTAATTACACTTTCAATTAGTCCATGCTGTTGTAACTTTCCCAAATAAAAAAATGTCTAAATATCTGAAGCACTTGCAACCTTATGGGATTATCTGCCTCAACTTAGAATGTGAAATTACAACCACCTTCAACCTTGGGAAGATTATTGATGTCTTAAATTGAAAAGCAATATTTAAAATCAAATTAGCGAGTTTTGAAAAAAAGAAGAAGTATATGAGTCAGTTTGAGTGCGTCTTGACTAATGTTATGAAACATATCGTCTTTCTAATTAAATGACCATTATGAATTGAACTTATCATATTTTAGTTTTTAAATTTAAAATTTAAGATTTCAAAAGTATTTATATAATTTAACTAAATATAATTTGGAAAATTGTGTTGAATAGTCCAATTTCACAAAATAATTGTAAATCTAGGTAAATTTTTTTTTTTTGTATCTATAGTCAAATATAGGTATAATTAATATTCATCCTACGATATAATTTAGGGTATTAATATTTTATTATGTATTATTAATACAATATTATGTATTAGTTATACCATATAATTTGTGTACGGTATGAGCTAAATATTTTTTTTGCCTAATAGTGTAAATATTATGTATTTCTATTACTCACCTATCACATTATATGTGTTAATTATTTCTTTGGTAATATTATAAGTTTTGTTTTTTAGAAAGTTTTGGGCTTGTGACTAACCGGTTCATTATTGTTTGGTAGGAAATGAGTTCAACACCAACGTTTCATGTTCGATTTCGAGAATCAATATTTGTCCTCCTACTTAATATGTCTTAAAAAAAAAAAAAGTTTTTGGCTTGTGACTTGCCCGCGAGTGAAAAAGAGCTTTCTCGTAATTCTCTGCAATGAGGCTGACGACAAAAATTTATCAATCAAAATCTTCAAGGAAATTGCAGAGCCATAGTCAAATTGGGGCTGAAATTGCAATTGACCATCGAAAGAAGAACTGGAACTGGAACTGGAACTGGAAGCATCATCGAAAATTTCAACCTAATTGGACGATCCAAACAAGGTACTGCCTTGTACCGTAACTTTCTTTCATACCCACATTTATTTTCCTTTGTATGTACATAGGAATGGGAAATGGAACCGAATAAGCCGTGGCGGTTCTGCAACCATACAAAAAAGGTGCCCTTTTCTTTGTCTTCTTCGAAACCACTTGCAAGGTGTTTGACAAAATGCCTCAACGGTTAAGTAAAAAAGGTTTTCTTCAATGGGTCCACTTCACAACTTGCCCATCAATTATCATTTGATTCTTTATGGGAAAAATGGCTTGATTCTTTTGAATTAAGTCGACAGCAATCATAGCTGTGAAATGAATCCCACCAGTTGAAATCAGTATGTAAACTCTACAGCTTGAAGGAAAGAAATGTTTGTAATATCAATAATTGGTAATTGTTTGTTGTATTGTACTACAGTTAGTGAGATGTGTTTTCATCAAACTTAGACCCTTGAATCACCAAATGTAGATAATTTGTGAATGGGACTGCTTTGAATGTGAAGAGATAGTGAAGATTTTTATGGCAGCTCTGGAGATGTCTCTTTTGAAGATCTACATCGAGCACATTGCTGTCAGGATGGGCCAAGGAAAGAAGCAGACTCATGTAAGCACATTGCTCCACCGAGTGGCGGTGTCAACTGTCAGCTTCTTCAATTTGACGATGTCAACATTTAACCACCAAACTCTTCAAGGACGGCAGTGGAGTTTTACCATGTACGTGCTATCTCCTAACGTGGCCTGCATTTATTTTGGGTTTTCTAATCTCTTTCTCTCTATGCTTTTTTTTCCCCCTCCACTCTGGTTTATCTCTGATGGTTGGATTTTGGATAGAGAAAATTCACTTTCATTAGATTCTTGCACCGCCTTTTCCCCAAGGACCAAATGATTGCAAAAGTTTAAGCCTAAATTGGTATAATTTTCCCTCAACTTTTAACTGTTTACCATTGATTGGATGGACAAAAGAACGAGATGCCACTTTACCTTTTCATTTTGATACATCAGCACTCCTTTCTCTGGCTTTGGCCATTTGGGTTATTATGAAGCTCTTTTTTCAAAAAGTAGTTTCTCATTTCTTTTGGCAAATTTAAGAAACGTTCTTTTTTATTTTAGAAATAAGAAACGGAAACGATTATCAAACAAGTCTGTTCCTTAAAAATGAGAAACAAAAATAAGAATCAGGAAACAAGAACGTTATCAAACGTGGCCTATGAAGCTCTTTTTTCTCGCTTATATTTATCACATAATATAAAGAGGGGATTTTCACTCACTTTTTTTCTAATTAGGAAGATTCTCTCTTGAATAAAGATTGCTTAATCCAGCGACCTTCCACTTCAGTCTCTTTCAGGTTATTGAGTGATTGGACGACACTGATCAAGTTATCTCAATGTTTTAATCTGCTGTGTGTAGCCGTAGAGCAGATTTGGAGCACAGATCCATATGTTCACGTGCTGTGAAAAGGGCTTTCCTTGAAATTGATTTGGAAACAAGTCACATGGGGAGGCAGAGTTTTACTTTAGGAATGTCTTTCCATGGGGGAGCTTCGTGGGCTTGCAAAAGCAGCCTTTTGTTACTTGGACTTCCACCCAGGTTGAGTATTTGACTTCGTACAACAACAGAGACAAGTTTGCTTAGGCGACATCTTCTTCCCTAAGCAAAACCAGTTAGAGGTCAAGTCGAATATCATATAAGTATTTCTTTCAAAAGCTTGTTAGATGAATTCTACAATTTTATTTTAGAAAGTTTCACAAATAAGCACAAGAAGTTGTTATCCGAAAGCAACATTTAGTACCAATCAACAGCTCATGCTTGCTTGTTCTAAACGGGAGTTTTCTTCTGTCATTTCAAGCCTCTTTTGGCAATTTTCTAACGCGATCTCTGGCCTTTGTATATCATTTGTTTTTAAGTTCATGAGTTGCCCGTGAGCACGAAACCGAGGCCCCAATAGCCAAGATAGGTAAAAGTAAAAAAGAAATTTTAGAGAGAGAAATATTTAAGTGATGTATTGACATTACCTGAATATTGATGTATGCATATATGGTCCAATTTGGGCACATTTTATTTTTCTTTAATTTTTATTTTCTATTTTTTGATTAAAGAATGACAAAATGTGGCACAAATTAAGGCAGATATGTAGACTTTAATATTTAGGTGATGCCTATTTCTGTTTTGGACGATTATTTGGAGCCCATCTCAGTGTAGTGGCAGTTCATGAGTGGTTGTTGGAGGCTTCAAGAGACTCCCAACACAGCAGACGGAGGGAAAAAAATGCTGATGACGAGGCAAAATTCCCTTTCAAATCAGCATAATTAGCAACCCACTAAAAAGAATCTTCCAAATTCATTGGAGAGAAGAAAACCACAGTTTATCTTTCAGTTGGATTTGTTTTAATCACAGCAGCAATAAAAGAAGTGGAAAAGAAGGGAGAGAGAAGAAAGAGAGATGACAAATTGCACTTTCTAATATAAAACTTAACCAAATTCCATAAATACACAGCTGTAGCCTGAGGCAGGAAGATGCTAACAGAATCCTACCTTCACCCAACTCTTGGTTTGGATTCTAAATTTTTGTGGGATTGATCAACTGACGTAAGTATGTGTAAATATCTTCTGCTTTTATGGGTTTTTGTCTTTTTCCTCAATATTCCTGGTTACTCCCTTTTTTATTTACCTTTGGCCAATTTTTTGAGTTAGAATTCTGATTTGGGCTGTCGTCCTTATTTATATCCTGATTCTTGTTCTGTTTTTCAGTGATGGACAAGGCTGAGGGTAGGAAAAATGGTGAGGCCCCCTCTGGAGTTCATAAGTTTCAAGAGAATCGTGACCAAAGGATGGACTGTACAGAGGATGCAGCACATAACGGCAACCACACATGCTCGTTTTCAGAGTCCAGAATTCAGATTTCTCCACATGGCTTAGGCTCACTTCCAGCCCTCATCTCTAATCCTCAGGTTTGTTCTTCCGTATCTTTTTTTTTTAAGCAAATGATTATGCTCTTTCTCTCTCACTTTCACCCACTTCCTTGATTCTCTAAACTCTGAACCTGTTTAAATGGAGGCATTTTCTTTTAAAAATTATGGAATTTGTTCTAAGCATCCTGTGATATGTTAAATAATCGAATATGCAGTTAATTGTCTCTCTTTCAGCTTTTTGTTGATGCTTTTCTTACCTTACAAACGACGGGCCATTTTTTATTATTTGTGCAACTGCCCTTTGTTCTGTGAATTGTTGGATATGTTCTTCTCCTTCTCTCCTGTTGAAGGCGACTTGCTAAAAAGGTTCTGCTTTCTATTCTTTGTGTTAAGAAAATCACTGTCTTTAACTTCATCCTGAAAATTGTAATTCATGATAGTTCAACATGTTGCAAATTGATCTTCTAATGCTTCTTTTTTTACCAAAAAAGGAAAAATTTTCATTTCCAATGATTAATATTAGGTGCAATTCAAGCAGTAAAGATCTGGTAAAAAAAAAATAAATTCAAGCAGTAAAGATGGCCGATTTATCATTTTTTTTTTATTGTTTGTTGTCTGAAAAGTACAGAAGAAAATAGAGCACCTAAAACTGGCATTAATTGCCTGATAACTATGGAAATAGAGGGTGTCTACACCGAGTGGGACCTTGTATTTATAAGAACAAATCCGCCAAAAATATCATACCTACTTCGGTTTATGAACCACCAATAACACTTTCAAATTCACCCTCTCATAGTCTTGTTTTCATTCGTTTTCACTTCTAGTACGCTACAGTGTCCTTGTCAAGTCCTGGTCTGATGCTACAACCTCAACCTCAATCTTTGCCTCAGAGTGCTGCATTCAGTGAAAATGTGTTACATGAGACAAGGACCCAAGTGAGGATCTCGTGGAATCATGGCGGCAATCAAGTAGCCATTGTTGGATCATGGGACAATTGGCAGACAAGGTATTCAACTTCGATGATGTTCTTTTCTATCTCTCATTCCTTTTCATTTGGACCTTTAATTGTGTTGAGTTTCCCTGTATTTCTGTTAGAGAGCTTCTGCAGAACACCGGTGAGGAGTTTGTGGTTGTGAAAACTCTGCCGGTCGGTATCTACCATTACCACTTCATAGTTGATGGTTGGTTGGTTTATGCTCCAGATCTACCCTGGTTTTGTGATGATTCAGGGAATGCATACAATATATTAGACTTGCAGGTAAGTTCCATGGCTAAAGTTTATGTTCCTTAAGAATGCTGTTATTGCTTTTCGACATAATTCATATTGAACTCTGTTTTTCAGGGCCATGTATCTGAATTGCCTATAAGTATGTCCGAATTTGAAACTCCTCCTTCTCCGCCGTCGAGTTATGATAACCAATGCTTGAACGAAGGTGATTTCAGCAGACCTCCCCCAGAAATACCTCCACAACTGCAAGGAACCGCGTTGAACGATCCATCTTCTTCGGTTGATGGTCAACAATTGCCAGTCACGCCTCGAAGTACGGAACTAAATCATCTCTATCTGCAGAGCAATGTCCAAGATCAGTTTGTAGCACTTGGTTCTTCTCAAAGAATTCATGAAAAGTATGTTACAATGTTTGTATTCAAGCCTTTATCAAGAACTAGGTGATGTCCATACTCTTCTTCCTCCCTCCACATTTTCATTTTCGAACCCGAAATTGAGTAAAACAATCTCAGTATTGCTCGAAAAGTTGCCTTCCTTGTAAGTTCTGTAGGTTGGGAAGAGTTATGTAGCTAAAACGAGATTCTTTCACGCTGGGCATCATTAATTCAATTGATATTTACTCTGGAAATTGTTATCACTCTTGAAAAATCTTTCCCTTTCCTTCAATTATCTGTATTAATGCATTCTGCTCGTAGAGAATTACCGAGGTCGAAATCAGAAATTTTGCTTAGTCACGTAGTTCATCTCTATCAAATAACATAAGCAAGATTTGCCTGGGTTAACTTTACATATAATTTTTTTTTTAGTCATATCATAGTCTCTTTTGTTTGCCTTGCAACACAGTTGTTTGTCCATGTGAAATATATTCTCTATCTGGTAACGCATATTTTCATCATCTACTCTCCATAAACAAACTTTTGGGATTTGCTATTTCAGGTAAGATCGGTTTAAGATCATGAGTACTTTGCTTTGGCAGAAAATGTATGAAGCTATTAATTAAGCAATCCATACATTTCTTGGCAATCACGATGAATTTTTTTTTGGAAACCAAGAAATTGGAGCTTCGCTCTACTATATTCAGGATAGCCCCGTCCATCTTAGGCCAGGCACCAGGAAGACAATCACATAGAATTCACTCAGTAGATTTAGTTAGCTACATTTTGGGATTGTGGTCCTTGGGGATAGTAACTGAATGTAGCCAAAAAATTGAGAAGTTTATGGTCTGAAACATGCTAAATCATCCTGGGTTGGCCTAGTTGGGAAATCAAGTTGTACGAGTTTAATCCATAATCACCTAGTTATGAATTGATTTTCTATGAATTTTCTTGATATTCATATGTTGTAGGATTAGACTATATCAGTATGTTTTGTGAGAATTCGCGACATGCGCGTAAGTTAGTTCCAACACTCACATAAAAAGAAAAGAAAAAAAGATCATGATTCTCTGCTGTGTAGTATAGGCTCAGAATGGGAGAACTGGGCAATTACTCTGTTTTCTTGAATTTCTCTTAAACTTTTTTTTTAGAGAGATGAGATATGGGTATGGGGCAGCTTTTGAAAGAAAATTTGGAAAACGTTACACTTCTATGAGATTTTATTACTTTCTATTGGATTTCTGAGTTTTCAAAACTAAAATTTTTGTATTTAGTCTTGAATTTAATTTTCATTAAATATTTTAAAATGACATTTTTAGTCGAGGATTGAATTTTATTTCTTATTAGCAACTGGCATTTGAAATTAGTTTCAAATTTGCCTCTAGGCATAAACGGAAAAAAATAAACAAATGTATATAAACTTCAGCTCATTGACAAAGTAAAATACGTATCAACTAATATTAATAGTACTCATTTTCTATTCAGAAATCAGTTTTACATTTTAGAGTCTAATTAGAAATTAAATTCAAATATCAAAGACTTTAAGGCCTATTTGATAACTATTTGATTATTTATTTTTTATTTTTGAAATTTAAACTTATTTTTACTCATATTTCTTCCATGCTTCATCTTTCCTACATTGTTTCTAACTTTTCTTAATAAAGTATGTGAATCCTAACCAAATTTTAAAAACAAAAATAAATTTTTGAAACCTATACAAATATAGGTAAGAGATAGAAATCCATGTAGAAGAAAACAATATGCTATCCATAGTTGTTATAGGCTTAAAAATTTAAAAAACAGGAAAACAAAAAACAAAATGGTTATAAAATGGGACCTTAGTTTGTAAATTTTGAAGTGTTGGGATGGAAATAACATGAATATATAAATGATGACGATAATCTCTATTAATTTAAAGTTCTTTAGATGAAATCAAAAACAAAATTACGTGGAAATTCTAGGAGAGTTGTCATTCCTGAGAATAAGATAGAAAATATGTTCAAAATTTACGAATAAGAAATGTAAATTTTAAAACTCGTAGTCTTAAATTATATTGTCTTGTGAGAGTGGTCAAGTTAATATAAATACTAACCAATATTATTTAAAAAATGATGTTATTATGATTTAGGTATTTTTGAGTTGATTCTAAAAAAAAGGAGGTATTTTTGAGTTTATCCTATTTTGTTTAATGAATTTTTAAATATCAAATTAGTTTGTGTACTTTAAAAATAAAAAATTTAAAATGAGTTATGGTAAATACGATTAAATTAGTATTTATCGAAATTAGTTTAATAATATTAATAATTTTAATTTAATATACGAAATTACAATTCCCAAATTTAAAACAAACAAGTTATATAATAGTTCTAAAAAAAAAGTTATAAAACATATTAAAAAAACAAATCCCAAATTATAGAAATCAAAATCATATTTTAATCTTAAAAAAAAGTTTAATATAGAAAATCATGTATTATTATTATTATTTCGAGTAGCATATATTATTATTACTAATCAGCTTAAAGACAAATAACATTAAACATTAATTCTCATAGCTTGATTTCAATTTAGAGAGTGAGATCCTTCCTAATTTGATGATAAAAGATTATCCATATAATAAAAATTCCAACCATGGTCAAGAAATTCGCCTCTCTGGTTGACTCATACTTTTCTTCCAAGGCGGCTTCAATCACTCCTTCAGCTAAGTCTTCCCTTCAATTTCCACTCCATTCATTGCTTCCATCAAAACCCATCAATTTATTTCCATCTTTCTAGTGGAAAATTTCCCCTTCTTCTTCACTTTCACTATTCCCCCATTTTCCTCAAACCCCTTAATCGCCGACGTCGATCCTTGGGCGATAACCCCTTTTCCAAGCAATTTGATGCTTCAACTCCAATTTTCCGGTGACCCCACATCGCCAATAGTTAGTTCTTTGAATTAATTGATGTAATACAGCTTGTTTTTGTGTTTTTTCTGCCCCCATCTTGTTTCTGCAGTGGCTAAAGCTTAGTTGGTGAATCCGATTTGGGTCTTTGCAGTGGAGCTCGGATTCTGGTTCGTGGGTTGAGACGAAGATCTGATTTCTTCCGAGCTTGGGGGCTTTAATGGAGGTTTTTGGTTCTTACCCTTTTGAATATTCAGTCTCTTCTCAAATGGGTATAGGCTGTTTTTTGTGTCTGTGTTGTGAATCCATGGATTTTTTGCGTCTGCTGCTTTGAATAGTGGTTTTGAGAACTGGTGCTGTTTTGTGTTAACTTAGTTATGGCTATTAATCAGAAACCTCGCCTCAAAGATCCTGCTCTCAGACGTTTTAGATTTGTTGTTCTTGTTGGATTATTGGTGTTATTGCTTTTTATGATCCTTATCGATTCGAATTCGATTTGGAATTTTTCTGTTTGGTCTTCTCATGATATTGATGAGGATCCGTTTCTTGAATTTGATCATTTTGAATCTAAAGATGTTCTTATGCTGCCCAAACAAAGTGAGTTGTCGATTCGTTTGGAAAAGCGAAATCGGTTGCCACCCCAAAACTTAGATCAATATCCAAAACTAGCCAAGGATCATGTACCTATTGTACTCTATGTGCACAACCGACCGCAGTATCTACGAGTCGTAGTTGATAGCCTTTCAAAAGTTATAGGAATAAGTGAAACCTTGCTAATTGTTAGCCATGATGGATACTTTGAAGAAATGGACAAGCTTGTCCAGAGTATCAAGTTTTGTCAAGTGAAACAGATTTTTGCTCCCTATTCTCCACATCTGTTTTTGAACAGCTTTCCGGGAGTATCCTCTGCAGATTGTAAGGGCAAGGATGATCCTAAGTCAATGCATTGCAGAGGGAATCCGGATCAGTATGGAAACCATCGTTTGCCTAAAATCGTTTCGTTGAAGCACCATTGGTGGTGGATGATGAACACAGTGTGGGATGGATTGAATGAGATGCAAGGATTGGCGGGTCATATTTTGTTTATCGAGGAGGATCATTTTATGTTGCCAAATGCGTATCGCAATCTGCAAACACTTGTGACATTGAAGCCTAGAAAATGTCCTGAATGCTATGCTGTGAATCTAGCTCCTAGTGATGTGAAATCAAGAGGAGAGGGCAGCAATTTTCTTGTTGCAGAGAGGATGGGAAATATTGGTTATGCTTTCGATCGAACCGTTTGGAGGAAAATCCACCAAAAAGCTAAGGAGTTCTGTTTTTTTGATGAATACAATTGGGACATAACGATGTGGGCAACCGTTTATCCCTCATTTGGCAGCCCTGTTTATTCACTACGAGGGCCTTGGGCGAGCGCAGTTCACTTTGGAAAATGTGGTTTACACCAGGGTCAGGGGGACCGTGATGTTTGTATTGACAATGGTGCATTAAACATTGACGTTAAGGATATCGACAAAGTTGCCAACATTAATTCCGAGTGGGGCGTTGAGGTCTTCAGAGATCAGCCTGGATATGGAGCTGGGTTCAGGGGTTGGGGAGGTTGGGGTGATGAAAGAGACCGTCAGTTGTGTCTAAACTTTGCTCGTATGTATCATTCCTCGCCGAACATTACTCATTCCTGAAAATTTAATGATGGAATAACTTTTCAATTTGAAGTAGCCTAGATTCACATATTGTTAACACGATTACTCAAAGAATCTGTATCCGTAGGTGTACTGTCTCTGTACTCACTCAAGATTCAGGTTTTCGATCGTTTATTTAATGAGGACGAGATTTTGATGCTTATGAATAGTGATATTTTGTAACCGTTTTCTTTCGATGCTCGTGTAAAGTGACAATGATCTTCATGACTGTTTTCCTTTCTAAAATGGTCTTATGATTTGCCAGAACAATTTTTGTAGCTGCTTAAAGGTTGGTTACTTTTAAAGAACTTGGCAAATCATGGATTTGCTGATTGCTCATGAAGTAAACTGCAGTTGAACTTCAGTTTTACAAGCTTTGTTTGTTCTTTCAATATTAGAAGCTGACAGGCAGGCATTGCCTTGTTACATCTGTGTTTAAACCACATTTAGAAATGTTTTGCAGGTTTCTCTATGATTGGTATTTGTTGTTTATAAAAAATAGCTAAATTATTCTTGGTTAAGTGTCATATCATCATGAAAACCACGAACAAACTTTCGAAAGTAAGACCACATAGAAACAAATACTCGTGTTTTCACTCACTTGTAGCGATGTTACTAGCAACAACGAGCGTGAGAAAGATTCGGGTGGCAACGGATAATGGTGGCGATGCTCCTGTTGCGCGAGGAGCTTGAGCTCGACTAAAATGGTGAGCTAAGATTAAAAAAAAAGGGTGATAGACAAAGCAACACCATGAATACAACAAAAGGTGGAAAATTTGACAACCATTTAAGTTTAGCTCCAAAATAACAAATAAGTACTTATTGTAGAACAAGTAGCAACAAGAAACTCTTTTTATTTTGACAGTAGCAAACCAAATTAAGAAATAAAACTGTTTGCCAAACTTCGGAATCCCATCTCCAAAGCATTGCTAGGCCAATGTCCACATCCAACATCGGTTTTATTTCAAATAACAATTTTCATTCTAAATTTTCGACTTCCAAAATTGAAATCAGCATCAATTTTCATATAAAACACATAATCTATCCTCAAGACCCTGAATATGAAACTCAACTGTGACCAATATTCCTTCGATATCTCCAGTGTCAGATCTAAGGATGGATGTGATAACCCTTATTTAAAAAAAAAAGAAAAAGAAATAAAAAGATCAACTAAGGGGGTAAATTGAGACTTATCCAAGTTCAGTGTTAAAATTGATGGTACTTGGGAAACTTAAAATAAGAGCAATTATTTAATTTTGTCAAATCCCCCATATTACTAACTACAACTTAGATGGTTACAAATTCTTAGAACAATGGTAGCTGCTTACATTACACCCATAGCCATAGCCCTGTTTTCATCTCTTCACGCTTTGCTTCTTCAATCCCCACATTCTCACAATTCCCCTCTTCTCTTTAATTCCATTGCAAATCTTGGTTGATCGCTACAATTCATCTCAACTTCAATCAAATCATGTACAACGTGATGCAAAGATGGAGCCTCTCGCTCGGCTGTAACTGGATTCGCGCTGCTCAAAAGATGCGGGAGGGCTTCGTTTGCAGGTTTTCAAAAATGGGTTCGTTAATGATTTGTTTTTGTGCAATACCCTTGTTGATGTTTATGCTTGAGTTCGTGGTTCTGCCCAGAAGGTGTTCGACGAAAGTCTCCTTAGGAATTTGGTCACTTGGTCTTGTTTGATATCAGGGTATACTCTAAGTGGTATGCCAAATGAGGCTTGTGGGTTCTTTCGGAGAATGATTTGTGATGGTTTTGTGCCTAATCACTATGCTAAAGCAGCGCATTCGAGCTTGCCATGAGTGTGGCAAGTATGGCTTGAAATTTGGGATGCAAATTCATGGGTTGATATTGAATACTCAATATGCGAATGATGTTTCGAGATTTTTTTTTTTTTTTGAAACTGGGAAATTGGACCTTTGCTCCACTCTCAGGTAACTAGGCTTGTTCATAGGCCAGCCACCAGCCGACATTGAAGGAATGGAGACATGGGAGGTGTGTATGAAGACTCAATCTGGGACCTTGAGGAGAGCACACCTTCAATACCCAAGCCTTCGACCACAGCACCACCCCTTGGAGACACGACGAGAAATGTTTTGATATCGATGTCTTATTTATTAAACTGTTGTGGCATTTATTGATTATGCTCGTCATGCTTTCGATAGCATATGACCCGGAAACTTGGTTTCTTGGAGCTCTATGATTTTCTGTTTATAGCCAAAGGGGAGATGGAGTATCATGAAAGTGCAAAAACTTGATGGGTTCAATCCATTGTGGCAATGAGGAATTAGTTGAACTAATCCTTGATTCTTATGTGATTATCTTAACTGCCTTTCCTGAGTTCTATATTTTGAAAAATGGGATAAGGAAGGCCAGTGAGGTTCATGTGTACTTCATTCGAACACGCTAACTCGATGCTAAGATTGCAATTGGTAATGGCCTTACAAATATGTATGCTAAATATGGAGCCATCGATGATGCTTCTACATTTTGTAGGCCATGGGCCATAAGGTGGAACACCATTTAGACGCGGTTCAAACTTTTCAAGTGACGATGCGAGGAGAACAAGATCGTTTCCTTTTAAGTTCCTGTGCTAGCCTAGGCTGGATCATTGTTGGAGAACAAATACATTGTGAAGGACTTAAACTGTGGCTTGATATGGATGTTTAATGCTCTTTTAGCTTTGAGACTGGGTATCTGAAGGAATGCCAGCGATGCTCGAACACGATCAAGTTTCATGGAACTTTTCTATTGGAGCTTCAGCAGATTCAGAGTCATCAATGCTTGCAGCTGTGGGAAATTTCCTGGTCATGACGCGGGCTTCCTAATAGAGTAACTTTTATTTGCATAGTTGCAGAAATATCTTCTCTTACACTGCATGAACTGAGCAAGCAATTCATGCTTTAATCTTAAAGCATAATGCTGCTGATGACACTGCTATAGACAATGCACTTTTGGCTTGCAATGGATGGAGGAAATTCGAGAAGATTTGTAAACGGCCTAAAAATTGTTAATTCTCAAGTGTTCAATTCTTATAATTGTCCATACATGAATGGTTTATTTAAGTTCACACATTTTAAAAATTTGTTTGAACTGGTGCTAGTTTGCACAATAAGGATGAATGATCTAATTCATGACTTTTTAGTTTATAAGTACATTAGACAGGTGAATTGTTGTTTCTACTGGTTATACCAAATATAAAGTTGAGTCTTGGTACTTCAGTTAAGGCATGGAAATTGACTATCCTTGATTAGAGAGGCTAGTATAAATTAACTTTTTTTTTTGTTAGTAAGATACAATCCTACTGTTATTTGATAAATAAATGTAAAAGTCACCTCTTTTCAATCATGTCGTCGTAGTATAGTGGTAAGTATTTCCGCCTGTCACGCGGGTGACCCGGGTTCAATCCCCTGCAATGGCGATTTTTTGTTTTTTTTACAATTTCTTTTGATTATTATAATTATAATTATTTAACACAGTTTCCAATTTCTCGATGTAGTATAATGGTAGTTATATTTAACTGTCAATGAGCTAACCTTGGTTCGAAGATAAACAATCATATAAAAAATTTCTCGGATTATCTACCGGAAAAGGGGATGTCTTTGTTGTTGAAGGCTATGTTCCCCCAAATAGCCTAGGCATCATTGATGCAGCATTGGGATACGTCGGATTAGATTACAAGTGAATCTCGAACTTGACCAGCTGCCGCATCCTCGAGGAAACATCAAGGGTATTCTTTAGGTGTTATTTTACTAGATTGGAGATCCATTTTTTTATGTGTCCTTTCTAGTTTGGTTGGATTGTTCTTCTTTTTTTGTATGACCATTGTATTACTATTTTCTCAATGAAAGCTTGGTTCATTCATTGGAGTGCGGATTCGATTCCATCATTCTACTTTGATTTGCAACCAGGCTGCTGATTTAGCTTCTCTATATGGAATGATCAGATAAACTGTGGCAAAGAGGGTTACTAGACACAGATTGGGACAGAAAGTTTCAATCTCAATTCTGAAAGTATTAATTTGTATTCTGAAAACATTCCTTAAGAGACAGATGAAAAAACATTCTTATTCTTTCTGTCAATTGTTTGTCTGCAACTCTACTGACACCATGTATTTGTAGGGTCCCCTAAGAGAAGTGGATCAAATGCTGTTGGAACTCAGTGTCCCCCACACTCAGTGTAGGCATTTGGGACTGTTTGGTTCCTTCAAAACATTTCATTGTGGAAGCCTGGTTTCATTGTTACTCTGTTCTCAAATCATTTTCAAGTAAACTTTTTGCCCTTTTAAGTACATGAAAAGATGCAATTAAATGGTGAAAATAATAATAAGATGGTGGTTATACTTATTGTTAAGCATGCTACTAAGACAAAGTTTTTTGTCAGATTCTCCTATAATTATGTGTTTGATTCTTGTTTGTTTTGTCCTTGAAAAGCATTAGATGTTTGGTAGATATATTGGGAAGAGATTGAGATCAATTAGAGAATTGGGTTTTGATTCCTTTTTTTTTTTTTTGTTTAAGAATGATTAAGAGAAAAATAATACTGTTTTCCCTAAAGGTTCACCCAACATTTTGTCCCTTTATATATTTTATTTACTCATTTTGTTATTCATATTGGGTCAAACCTATTAATGTTTGTATAATAGGCACCTTACACCACCATTTTAAAGTTTAGAAACTAACGTCGAATTATAAATTTGTCTATTTGTTCCAAAATTTTAATAAGTAGCTAATAACTTCTTAAATTGTAACGTTAACTTCATGAGGAGTACAAAAATGAATGGGGACTACATATGAACAAAAAGAATCTTGAGAAGAGTATAGTTAAGAAAGGTTCACAAGAATTTTTAGTTACTATATATACCAACAATGTGCACTTTTTTGGTAACTCAATTTGTAAGAACTTCAAATTAAGCATGTTTAATTTGGAGCAATTTTAGAATTGGAAACTTTCTGAAAATTTTCATATGAAGCACGAGATTGAGAATAAAATATGTTTAAATTACCCATATTGGTATGTAAGGACAATTCCACTCTTAAAAAACATTTAAAAATCAGTAGATAATGTGGTCAAGTCACAAAAGAATATCGAAACTGAGAGGATCAAATCTAAATTCTGAATTTTGGGCTAGGAATGTTACATAAATTTTCAATTTTGTATCTAATAAATACTTTAAAATTTTAACATAGAACGATCAAAATTCATAGACATCATTCGTTACAAATACTTTTAATTCCTTCAATTACTTTTCTAGAAAACAAGTAAGAGGCATGCACTCAAACTTTAAATGATATCATGAATCAGCCAATCAAGTGATCATATAAGGATAAATACTCCTAAAATATTATGATCTCAAACTCACATTAAGAAAGTAAAAAAAGATGACATGATTTAAATGAGATCAGCAAAACTATGTGGTGTGGGTGAGGACCAAAATTACAATAGAGTTTGAAATCTTTTGCTCAACTTTTTGTGTTTTTGTTAGCCAAGTTCAAAAGGGGAGAAATGGTGTGCCAACCCATTATGCACAATTTCCCAACAGTGGTTTTGAGGTTGTCCCTACCTGCCTGCCATTGCTCCTAAAGCTTTTTTAATTTCACACTCATTCCAACATCTACTTGTGAAATGTAAGACTTTATCTTCTCATTTTTGCTCTTGATTTAGATTCATAGAACACAATCACTCCTTTTTAACATGCTAGATTTCGAACACGACTTGTTTGGATAACTGATATTGAGAATGTGTATTTGCACGAACGATTTAACTTTTTTTAAAAAAATTCTATTACCAGAATATTCAAAATCGTATTATTTTATATGATACTCATGGTTCATTCACATTAATCTTTAGGTGGGTAGAAATGTTTTAAATTATTAAGGTGGTTTCTTACCTACCTATAATTACTCATTTTGTACCTTTGAAGTTGAGGTAAGTTTCTTCGTTTCAATTTGTGAATTTGTAGGGTTTTTATTAAACACAACGAACAAATTAAAGTCATTGTTCCGAGAACCACTCGGAGAAAACATACTCTTAGAAAAGTTAGTAATTTTTGCATTTGATCATTTTGATGGATTTATTATGATGACCATTCGATACGACACAAGCACGGTGACTTCACCCAACGTATTATAATTTTTATGTCATTTAGTCAATAGGGTCAATTTTTTGCCCAAAGAATGGGTCATATTTTTAAAAATATTTTCTAAAAAAAAAGATATAAAATTTGACCCTTTGAGACGAAGCTTCTTGTAAGTGGAAACAGACAGATTATGACAAACAAGGACACAAAAACAAGAAAACAAAAACAAAAACAGGGACCAATGATCAAACCAAATAAACAATTATAACTCTCTCTCTTTTTTTTTTTTTTTTGAAAAATATTGGATGAGGACATTGACTCACTAAGGCTAATTTCTTCTTTGTCCTTTTTTTTTTTATAAAAAAACTTATCTCCAAAAGATACTTTCTTGGCCTTGTTTAGGAAGTTGAGGATTGGAACCAAACAAAATCTCTTCTTATTTTTTAAACAAAATGGAATTAATAAAATCTAAGTGGGGTTGGGTTTTTTGTTTTTTTAATATTGAGAAATACTTTTGGAGATTAAGTTATACAAAATGCAATTTAAGGTGAGTAGTGTTCACTTTTTCTCTTAATATTTAAAAATTTTTAGTCATTTCTCACGAAGTAAAATTTGTTTTAGAAGAATCATCTTTTAAGTTTTGTCGTTTTTGGAGTATGTAATAAAAATTAAGAAATTAAAGGTAAAATTGGAATTTTGCGTTTGGATAGAACCGGAACCAATTACATAAGGTTTTCTTTTGCAACTTTTTTTTTTCAGAGTTAATATTGTCGGGGTGAAAGATTTAAATTTAAGTCTTATAATTATTAAATAATATGAGATTTTACCTCAAAATCAATTGACATGAGTAATTTATGTCTATTTTATATTGATATTGAATTTTTCACTTTTTCAATAGAGACAATTGTGAGATTCTAACGTACCCCTTCAAGATGATGTTTCTTTTGAGCTCACCAATTTTAAATTGAATCTTAATTTTATTTTTATTAGACCGATACTCATTTGGACTTTATAAACTCTTATATCGTATTTAGATAATATAGAGTTCCACCTCAAAAGAAGAAAAAAAAATCATAGTAACAAGTTTAATAATGAGAATTCAACCCAACCAAAGATGCTCTTATCTCACGGAACATTCTCTTATCTCCTACAACCCTAACTTGGAAATTTGGTTATTATTTTGAATTTAACATTGAAATGAGTTAAATATTTACGTTAACTCTGTTTCTTTTTTTCTTTTTAATTATATTTTAAAAATAACTCATATTGGATTGCAGTAAAGTTATTTCATTGTATTTTATCTATTTCGCATGTCAAATTACTTCTCATACTTCCTTCTTAACACATCTATTTACAATGTCATTAGTTTAGAGAGGGGTAATGCAATGGTAGAACATTTAAATTATGCTCCTTTGAGATTTTAAATTCTCGAAATTCATTTGTGACATTAATTTGCAGGCACTTATAAATCGTAAGAAATGTTTGAATACATTTTTATTTTTGTGTAGCCATCCTCATTTAAATAAACATTTAAAAAAAAAATATCATTTACACTTGCACCTTCACATATCCATAAACATGTCTTTTACAAAATCATTAGCACATCTTTGAATTCCAAAGACAAAATTATGATCAAATTCAATTTCCCCCCTTTTTTTTTTCATAATTTAAGTGAATCCAATCATCAACCTTTAAAGCTTTTTGTTTATATTAATTAATATCATGAGAATTCATGAAAATCTTGCCAATATGAAAACAACACCTCCCACCAAAATTTAAAAGATAAAATTATTTCTATACCCAATAGAGACTAAAAATTACAAGTCATAAATTTTGTTCAATAAATTCTTAGTTACAAATTACAAAACAAGCACTTGCTGTGATTCAAATTTAATTCCAGCCTTCATTTTTCTAATAAATTCTTCACATTTCTTATTCAATTCCTCTGTGCTCAATGCCCCAACTTCTTCTTCTTCTTCTTCTTCATCTTCATCATAAAAATTAAATCTCTCTTCTTCTTCATCCTCTATAATCAATCTTTCAATTTCTTCTTCTTTTTCAATCAACCCATTTTCAACTTTGCTTTCAATTTCTCTGCTGCCAGCCCCCATTGCAGCCCCTTGAGCTTCATCTCCCCTGCCACTTCCCCGGCTCGGTTCGTCGCGGGAGTTGCCGATGAGACCGGAATTTCGAACAACGAAGACGAGGATGCCATTGCAGAGCAAGAACATATAGTTCTTGTGGATTGTTGCAGAGATATAAAGGTTCAATGAGTGGAGGAATGGGAGGAGAGAAGAGTAAAACACCATTGCAGAGAGCAGAGTAGCTGAGATCACAAGCTTCATTGTGGAAATTTGCTAAAATATTTGAAGAATTTGATTGAAGATTTGATGATTTTGGCCAATTGGGTCAATTGGGTTCTTCAAATTTTTCACAAAAATTGAAACTTTTTTTTTTTTTTTTTTGAAAAATGTTGGGACTTTTTTGAAGGATCTTGGTGAAGGTTTATAGAAAATGCAATACATTTGCTCTATTTATAATGGATTGTAGAGCCTTGTGGTGTGGACACATTAAATATTTATTTTACAATTTTGCCCTTTACCATGAGTGTTAGTGCAATGATTTAGGTGTAATTTGGGTAGTAGTGGATGTTGAGTCAGTCAACTTTTTGTTTAATTTTTTATTTTAATTTTTTTCTAAATTTGTTTTAAAAGACTTTGACGGATGACTTGTTAGGTTTGTGTCTGAAAAGTTAAATTACTTTAGGTTGAACAAAAATGGAATTTTATTTGACGTTGTGTTTGAAAAGTATAAAGCTGTAATGGCAACTCTTCCTATAGTGATATAATTTACTAACTTATATTTAGATTAAGTTGAATAGTTGGTTTTAGGAATTTAAATTGAAAACTTTTCAATTTGAAGTTTATAATTGTATTCATTATTGAGCAAATATTTCACTTATAAAATTGTTCGGTGAAGAATTTAATCATCAACTTTCTAAACTATAATCAGCGTTCACTAAACTATGTTAATAATATTAGCAATGATGTTAAAGATAGTTGCAAATTCAATATAATTTATGATCATGAGAAATTAAAAGAAAAAAATATATAAACTAGGATGACTAGAACTTATGATTAGAGAAGGCTGTACCAATTTTTATATATTAAGAATAAAATATTACCAACTCCATGTACCAATTCTTGTATAAAATTGGGAAGGAAAGGCACTTGGTTATTTTTCTTCAATAAACGGTTTATAATAATAAAACAAATTAAAAATAGAAAAATTGTATTGGATGGTCTATTTCACAAAATAATTGCAGATAAATTTGAAAATATTTGTACTCATAGTAAAAAATACAATATGGTTAATACTCATCATACAGTATAATTTAAGATATTAACATAATATTTTATATTATTAATACAATATTATATATTATTAGTACAATATTATGTATTAATAATACCGACCGTTTGACTATAATTGCTACTCTTTTTGTAAATATTTTTTCGATTTGATTTATTTCGAAGAAAATCCCTTAAAATTATTGCTAATAAAAAATTAACTATATTTTTAATTATTAAGAATGGGAGAATTCAAATTCTTTACCTGATGTCTTTGAAATTTGTTTTTCTTCTTAGCACAGAAATAATAACTCAACTAGTATGAATTTGTGTTTATTATTTTTCAAATCATAGGCTTCTAAATATTATTGAACTAAAAAGGTGATGATATTTTAAAACATTTTATTTATTGCGAAGTTATTTCTTAAATTTAATACGTTATAAATGTAACTAAATGAACCAAATAAAATAAATTTGGTTTTTTGGACAGAAAAATATAGAATTAACTTTTGGGAAAAAAGTGCACATATTTTCGAAGATAGAAATGTAGCAAAATCACTCAATCTCGTTTGTTGTCATATTTATGTTGTAAAAATATATAAAATCCTTTTTTGAACTTTAAAAGTTATTAACTAATTGTGTCTTTATAACAAATCAAGATCTTTCATGAATCATTTACCCTTAACTTCAGGTAGACTTGAAATAATAAAATATACATAAAGCTAAGAAATAAGAAATAAGAAACAATGAATATATATATATATATAAATGCTCTCATATGTGAATAGAGCGAGAAAATGGCATTGAAATTTAGAACTCCTTTTGCATTCACATTTGCTACGCACCAAATATTCTCCATCAATGGCAATCTGAGCATAGTTAAATGGTTAAGTTACTTATATTTTATGCTGTCAATGGTTCAATCCTATAATTATTGAATTAGAAAAACTCTTCATTAAATTAATAAAAACTTGAACATAGCTTAATCAATCTATGCTATACAATTTAAAAAATAAAAATAAAAATCCTTTTTACAACTCAACAATGAACCTAAACCATCAAATACTACCACTTTTGCACCAATCGTGTACTTTAAACTAAACTTAAATGCATTTTATGTGGGACAAGCTACTTCAAACTAGCTTAGGAGACCATTAGTAACCTCAAGGAACTAACAAAGTGCCTAACAAGTTTCTATGCCAAACTAGTTACATCCCATACCTAAGAAGCATAAGTTTTATCAAAGCTCATGATGAGACAACCATGTTTAGCTAACTTTTCAACATAATGGCTAGAATAGGGTCCCTAACAGGTGGCATGGTGATTGAAGATTTTGGCTTTGAAGGTATGCTCCATTCAAGATTCTAACTTCGATATTCAACTGTGACATTAATTTGTAGACATCTCTCATGTTCTTCATTCCTTCAATTTATCTTGATGCTGCAATCTAGAGACGGGTTATTGGTGCCTCCAGGTTTGGAGGAACGCAAACTCCAAGTTCTCAAGTCATAAAAGAAAGTTTAGAATAGAGAGGGGAAAAATAATAAGAAGAAAATGTGAAAGAGAGAGAAAAAAAAGGTGTTAGAGGTTTTGTATGTGAAACTTGTCCAATACTATTTTTCAAACAAGCCTAAAACGCCACCGAGAAAAGTAATGCATGTAAAATCACAAATGTATCATATCAAGTTTTGGTGTAGTGAATAAAAAGATTCATCATGAAGTGACCTAGTGGTCAACATGATCATAAGGTGCATAAGAAGTTATGGATTCAATCCATGATAGTATGTGTCGAGGTGTGTGCACATATCACTTACATAATAAAGATAAATAGTTTTGAAGAGTAGCCTGAGTCGTGGGGCATGCCAAACTTCTCAAACTTGGGGTCAGGCTTAACTCAACCCACATGGGCCCGGGGTCATGCTTGTCTCGACTTGGAGTTGGACCCCATGGGGTCGGGCTTAAGCCTCTAAGCCGATCCCTTAGAGCTTGGGTTGGGGTTTTTGATACCGGGTTATTCTCCTAACCGGTAGATCTTTTTGGGTCTTTTTCTTGGCTTTGAGGTGTTATTGGGCCTCTACTGCCATTTATACTCGTAGCAAATATATTAAGAGACTTTCTTTTGATTCTACTATGAAAATCTTCAACTATCATGCAAGAATTTACAAAAAACAAAAATAATAATAATAAAAAAGTCGTGAAGAGTTTTGGAGAAAAGAAAGAAGCAAATAATTTAGAGATGAAATTTAGAGAGACGGGAACATAGGTTTTAAAAGAGTATTCTCAAATCATACCCGTTAGATTGGATGAGCTCCTGTATCCTATCTGCTTAGTTCTCTGGAATAAGCAAACTATGATTGAGAGTTCTCCAATTTGCACACTGTTACTATATGCATAAACTTCAATATTCAAAGCAATATAAACAAGAACATGATAGTTATTAGTTAGTTCCTAGCAATTTGAGGGAGTTGATTCAAATTCAACAAAAATAACAGACCAAATTCTCCAATTAACACACTGCTACTATATGCATAAGCTTCAATATTCAAAGCACTATGATTCCCCCTCCACAAGAAAAAACTCAGAAAAACTCGATAACCTCCCTGTCCTCCTTATGTTCCTCTCCCTTCTCATATTTGATAAGGGACCAAACACACAACCACTCTTTTTTGTTCAAGTAGATAATTCATGATCTCTTAGTTATTGACACACACTTATGCCGGTTGAGCTATTGTTTCTGATTGGCCAAACAAACCACCACTCGATTGGAAATCTACATTCTAGAATGTGATTGATTGATCAGGATGCAAATTTTCAGGACTGTTCCTCCTCCACTTGGAAACCTCACCCATCTCAAGATTTTAGTCCATTCAAACAAGTTATGTGGCCAAATTCCTTCTTCCTTCAAAGACCTACCCAACTCAGTTATACTTTCTGCATCTCAGCTCCAATTATTTCTCTGATGCAACCCTGTCTTGGGTTGGTAAGCAGACCAAACCTGCATATTTAATGTATCAGCCAAATAAAAAATGAACTGATGTGTACGGTGTTCCATCTTCACTCTGCAACTTGAGTTCTCTTGTTTACCTTGACATTTCTTGCAACTTGATTGGCGGATGGGGAATTGCAGTTCTTTGGAAGTTCTGAGACCGAGTAATAATATGTTTCATGGAAACATTCCCAAACCTTCATCGGCGAAAGCAATCTACGGGCCGTTGATTTCTGGCAGAACCAGTTTCAAAGTCAAGTTCCAAGATCATTTGCAAAGTGCCAAAATGCTGGAATCAACTGAATGATATTTCCCCTCTTGGCTGGGAGCTCTTCCAGAGTTGAGGCTCCTTGTGTTGCAATCCAATCAATTCTACGGGATTATAGAGAGCCGAAGACCAACCATGACTAAGCTACCGGTAAGCAGCTCAAGGAGCATCTTTTGGTGATGGTTTGACCAGTAAAAAAGCCGAGGGTGCCTATTCTCCTGGGATATCATCTGGCCATCGTTTTCCGACATTGGGTATCATTGATCTTTCTTATAATAACTTTTCTGGTAACCTGTCACTCAAAAGTGCCAGTAATTGGAATGACATGAAGATTACTACTCCAACTACAAATTAACATATATGAAAGCTAACAGAACATGCTTCTTTTTTGCAAATTATGCTCGGGCCATCGAGTATTATTACTCAATCACCATAATCAATAAAGGCCCAAAGGGTATAGCTTCTCAAAGATTCAAGAGGCCTTCACCATTATGGATCTCTCAAGCAACAGATTTGAAGGCCAAATTCCGGTTCTAATCAGCGAATTAAAAGGTTTGCATTGTCTTAATCTGTCACACAACATGTTCATTGGTCAAATCTGATAAAACCTGAATCTATTAATTAACGAACCATAACAAACATACACAATAAGCCAAGTGATTTGATATACTAGGACCTTCCCTAACTCTTGAGATCTCTCAAGCCCTAACAATTACTCGATTCCAAGATGCCCACCTACTAACTATCTCTCTATTTATAACCACAGTATGTAACAAACTCTCTACTAATTCCAAATTCCCATCGTCGTTGGTCATTGGGGAACATAACACAGCTTGAATCTCTGGATCTTTCAAACAACAAGCTTTCTGGAAGATTCCAGAAATGCTGTTGCAGCTCACTTAACTGTCGACTTCCAATCTCTCAAACAACCTTTCGGGTGAAATACCAGAAGGAAACCAGCTTAACAACATCAAAAGCGATAACTAACAAAAAAAAACAACGTTGAGAGCAGGAACCATCGGGTAAAATACGTTGAGGGCAATGCATTTTTTTTTAAACAAGGGTTACCACGCCCGTCCTTAGGCCAAGCACTAAAGACATCGAAGAAGTAACGTCACAGGTGAGTCTCGAACCTGAGATCTTGAGGGGAGCATATCCTCAAACCTTAAGTTTTCAACCCTTGCCACCCCTTTAGGAAGATGAAGCATCTATGTAAATTGGATATGGGTGTGGGTCTGGGGTAGTATTTGGAATGGTGGCTGGGAATTATGTAATCAAGAGAAAGGAAGCATGGTTAATGAGGATTTTCAGAGTTGCACAGCTATAGAGAAAGAATAAAAGAAGAACAAACCATCAAAAGAGATGTTAAAGTTCTCACTTTTCACCGAATAAAAGTTAATTTAGGATGATTTTAAGAATGGTAAAAAGTGTTTTTAGCAAAGCACAGAAACAGTCACACTAAGCAGCACTGGATGGTACTTCTAGTTCTAATAGCAATTTTTCTAAAAGTAGTTAAGCTCCAAAACACTTTGGCCTTTCAAAGTAGCGTTTTAGTCGTAGACTTCCAAATTTCTAATCACTCAAAATAACTACTCATTCTAATCACTCATACAGATACTCAACCAAACACATCTATTACGGGTTTCATTGACATCCAAATGTTCTCGAGTAAGGTGGTATGTTCTGAGACATTAATTGAGGCGGGCGCAAACTCGCCTGCACCGATATCAAAATAAAACCTTATTACATACTAAAATTAACGTGATAGACTAAATTGTTACAAACTAAAGTTCAAAACGAAATGGTTGCGTTCATCTAAGTTAAGGACCCAAAGTGTTTTTGATCCAAATATTTATAGAATGTTTGACTGATGGAAGGCATAAACCCAGAAAAAGAAGAGCACCCAATATAAGTATAAAACAAGAGAGAAAAAAAAAAGAACACATGCCTATTACTTTTTAAACAGAAACAAATAAATACAGAACAAAATAGAAGAAACAAACATTAAATGCGAATTCATGAAAAGAAATAATCATCAAATGAAAGTAAACCCTAATGGCCTACCATTTAGGGAAGATGATGAAATGAAGGGTGAAGATCAAATGGACAAAAACTAGGGTTTCAGAGCAAGCGAAACTTAGATGCAAGGGATCCTAGTAAACTCAATTGAAAGGCGGTGATTAAACTTGAGGAAAGAAAAAAAATGTCAATTCGAAAAAAGATCTTGAAATTTGTAAATATAAAAACAATAACAAGAAACAACAAATCTGCTTACCCCAAGAAAACCTTTTTCATTAAATTCTACACACCAACAAAATTCTTTGCACCGTTTCTTCCACTTCCTTTGCTCTTTCTAACTTTTCCCTTTGGCACCATCTTCATCATCTTTGATACCTATCAATCTCCACTACAACAAAACATAACAAAATTAAATAAAATTTGTTTCCAGTATATGTCAACCAGATCATTTGTTCTTACAACTTTTTTTTTTCTTTTTTTTTGTAAATAAATTCTTCTTTACAAACTTCTCCTCACTTGTCTAAATATGACGGTCAGACTCAACTTATCTTAACTAGAATTCACATGATTTTTTTCTAAAAAATATTATTTATTTTCTATTAAAAAGTTTTAGGTTTGAATCATACAATACCAAATGTTATTGTCATACTCATTACAATTTAACTGTCTAATTTATTTTGTTTTATTTTTAATTTATAATTGTTAAGTTTTCTATGTTATTATAATTATGTTCTTATTAACCATTCAAAAAGGGCTATTAATTATTAAAAAAATATTAAAGGAAAAATATACCTTAACAATGCTATATGGCTCATTAAGATTATGTTTTCAAATGTTGTACAATTTTTATTTAAATATTTTCTTTAGCACTTTATTTAAATATATTTTGTGGTGTTTGTCAACCACATTTTTTTTAATGAATTTGAAAGTTAAAGATATGTTGAGGGTAGTGCTTAATTTTATAAAAAAAAAAAGAAATAGGTATTTAATTTAAATGAGGAAAACTTAAATGTAGATTGCTCTATTAGGGATGTATATGGTTTTTTTTAAAAAATGGGTTATGGGTTGAATTAAATATATTTTTACCTTAAAAAAAAAGAATTAAATATATTTTGGTGTGTTTTTATTCTCGAAGTTAAACTAATTACTCTATATTCAAAATGCTTCGATCCAAGTCAAACTATCATATATAACTATTATATAAACTTCCATTCGCTAACTACTTTTTATCTTTCTCACACTTTTTACTTCATTCTCTTTATTAATACAATTTTCTCTTAATGATTTTTTCCTTAATTGTTTTGTTGTTACAAATATTATATAAAATATTCTCTCTATATATATTTTTTATTCTCTTTTAACTTAAATTTCTCTATGAAGTGTTTGGAATAAAGAAAATGAAAATGAATATAAAATGATAAGAAGTATCCAAGAGAATATGAATAAAATAATTATTGGAAATAATTATTATCTGTATTTAAATTGACAAAAATTATTATAAGGAATAATTTATTTTTTTTTTTGCGAAGAGCATAACTATAAACGTAATAAAATAACTATGAAAATTTTGAAAGAAAAAAAAATTATAAAAAGATAAGATTATGATGAAATGATTCTTGATGACGTGAATATATATTACACGAAAATTATATAAAAAAAGTTCGTTTCACTTTTTTACCTTTGTAACTATTGTTATGGTCATATTTTACCAAAAAAATATTATTCGAGTTCAGACAAAAGTGAAATTATTGCACCATAAAATCCAATAACCAAATTGGCCGTTAAAAAAGAAAAGCGTTATCTACTTACCAATATATTTTGGGAATTTTGTATGCATAATAAAAAATGTCAAAATATTTTAATTTATAACATAAAATTCAAAATAATTTTATTTGTATCAGAAAATTCAAATTGACTTCTATCACTTGTTAAGTTTTATTAGTGATAAAATTCAATTTATGAAAAATTCATTCTATCACTGTTTAAGTTTTCTATCACTAGGTGAGTGATAGAAATAAATATGTTATAGATGAATAATTTTAAAATTTCTACTACAAATATAATACAAGATGTAAAATATATTGGTGATAATAAATTCTCATATATTTTTCATTTATTTTATTGTTTAATTGTAAAATATACGAGGGTTGGTTCAATTTCAGGAATACGTATTTATCTCTGTCAATATATTTTTCACAAGTCAAATCCCTTGAAACCCCATTTCTCGTAAATAAAAACCCACTAACCTCTCCCATTCGATTTGTAGCGTTTCTTCTTCAAAAAATCCTTCTCTCATTTTTGTTTTTGTTTTTTGTATCTCAAAATCATCAAGAAAACAAGGAGCTTAATCATGGAGCAAAACGAGAACAGGAAAATCAAAATCTCAATTAACGATCACCTCGATATTCTGACCGAAATCCTGAAGCGATTGGACGGGCCATCCCTCTGCGCCGCCGCCTGCGTGTGCCGCCTCTGGTGTGCCCTGGCCCGAAACGACGATTCGCTCTGGGAACACCTCTGCTTCCGCCACGTCACCTCTCCGCCGCCCTCCGCCGTCCGCTCCGTCGTCCTTGCCCTCGGCGGCTACAAGAGACTCTACATGCTCTGCCTCCGCCCTGTTCTCCGCCGATTGATGAATCGCTCCGATCTGGTCCTCCAGCTCTCCCTCTCCCTGTTCTGCGTCGATTACTACGAGAGGAACGGTTTCCTCTCCGGCGATTCCGCCGCGGCGGAGGCTCCGTCGCTGCGGTTCCTCTGCAATCCGGTGAACGTATAATTTGTCTTTTTCGTTTCGTTGTGAAACGTATTTTGAATTGGTTCGTCTCATTGGGCCGTAACTGTATACCAACTCACTCCTTTTTTTCTTCTTATTTATTTCTATTTTTCGATTAAAATCTTCCTTCCCCCCTTTATATCATTATTTTTAAGGAAAATTAGTTTAATAGTAATAATAATAATTTTAATACAAGAAAAATTCAATGAAAACATATTTGTAAAAATTTATAGAAACAAAAACAATCTAATAAATTGTATCTTTTTTATTCCCGGAATCGAACTTTTGATACTGGTGTTAAACTGATTTACAACCAAACAATGAAATAATTGCATTCATTCGGTAGTCATTTAAATTTTTTTTTCAAATTTTAATAAGATCATATAAATTATAATTGGACATTTAAAAATATTCAACCAAAATAATAATTTAATCTCTTTTGGCTTTTGGTTTTAAAGTTAAATTATGGAATTAATCTATTTAATAAAATTTCTGAATAATTGTATGTTATTAACAAATTAAATATCTTTCCGTGTACTCAATTTAATATATAGTTTATGTATGTTATTTATGTGTGAATGTTTACCTTTCATTCGTATATGTAATATTTAATTGTTAGGTCAAACATCTTTATCAACTCCAATATGTGACTTGTATAAGTATTTAGCAAACATTTGTATGTTTTAAATTTATTTTTGCTGTTTAGTTAGAGAACTTTGGGTGTTTTATTTATGTATTTATTACTCAACAGTATTTGACTCGTTTGTAAGAAGACTATTAATATTTTATATTTTAAATGTGATTGCATAAATATAAATTCAACAATTGAACTGGTGACCCTATATTATTTAGATGTGAAGGAAAGTCAGTATGAAACTAATTCATAGATAGGAGGCACGCACCATGAGGATTGAATTCATTATTTTATACATCTCAAAGTCCTCTTTCACTAATTGAGTCATTTTATGATGGTTAAAATAATTTATTTTTAATTACTTATTTTTAATCATTACTTTTTTAACTATTTATTTTAAAAATACATCCTAACAAAGTATTGATTTTAACTCCTCTACACAAAAATCACATTAAAACGAATTTTAAACTATAACTCTTCAATATAAATCAAAAAGACAAATAATCGCTAAATATCACAAACAAACACCCCTAACAACCTTTGACAGTTTCATATCTATAAGTCAATTTTTTAGTACTATAATTTAACTCAATTAAGTTACGTTGGTTTCTCGATTGTATCTATTTAAACCATCGAATTTATTTTTAAAAAATATAATAGATAATTGTCACAAAATATCAGGCAGGGGATGCCCAAAATCTACATAAAATATATCAATCTATAGTCGCAAAAAAAAAATATATATATATATAGGACTCATTTTTCGAAGTCTCATGTTCAAGGCAATTACAGTACCCCATTTTTTGGGATATTCCAGTAGTGCCCTCAAATTTAGAGAAATAAAATTACAAGTTTACAAGTTATTAAAGGAAAATAAACATGACATATAGTCGATGGAAAAAATTGAGGCCCCGTTTGATAACAATTTTATTTTCGTTTTTTGTTTATGAAATTTAAGCCAACAACAACTACTTACTATACATTTTTCCTTATTTGAATATCTACATATTACCTATATTTTAATAAACAAAACCAAAATTTGTAAAAAAAAAATAGTTTCCAAAAACTCGTTCATGTTTTTGAAATTTAGTTAGTATTCTCATACTTTCTTAAGGAATGATAGATACATTACAGGAAAAATGGAGCACATGATAGAAAATTTGAATAGAAATAGACTTAAATTTCATAAACAAAAAACAAAATAATTATCAAACGGGCCATGAATTATCATTTTCTAAAAAAGTTTGAATTTACCATACATTTTATAATCCAATTAGCTACTTAATACACATTGTCCATAAATTACAAAAAGAAGAGTTTAATTTATATTTGAATAACACCTAATTTGAACTTCTACGCATTTAACTCATAATTATTTGAATCAACTTTAGGCCTTGTTTGGTTTGCGGGTTGGAATCCAGATTCTCCGAAACCTGATACTGTAATCAAATTCTCTGAAATTTTGATTACGGTGTTTGATTTGTTGTATTAATTCTCCAAAATAAAGAAGTTTGTTTGGTATTTAGGTTTCCAAATCCTCGAAATCAAATTCCACCATTTTTATATTTATCGGACAATGATTTCAAATACCCCGAATTCCAAACGGCAAACTAAAGAAGGGCATAGTAAAGTTGTTATGGATTGGGAGTAAAGTGATTAGTAGAGTTAGTAGAGAGAAAGGTGGGGGCGTGATAGCGAAGGCTCAAGTGAAAGCGTAAACGAGGGGTTTTGCAGAGAATCCGGCGCTTCTCTTCGGATTTTGGGGTGCGCTCGAATCTTTGGTTCTTTAACTAAACTCTAGGACTCCCCTACAATATTTAGGTCACCCTGCCCTAATTTTCATTTGGACCTTTCTTTCCTTTCGATTTCTGTAGGGCACCCTCCCTCTTCTCCTTTTCCCTTCTAAAGGCCCATCACTTTATTGGCCCATCCGGTTTCTCCTCCATATTTCTCACAATTTTTTTGTTGTTGAAAACTTCCCAAATTAATCAAATTGAGAAAATAGTAGTACATAGGATCACTTTAAACAAAATAGCAAGTATTAATAATATTACGGTATTAATATTTTTTAATAATACACAATATTATATTAATAATATATAATATTGTTTAAATAGTATATAACAATGTAAAATATTGTATTAATGAATATTAAGAATAAATATGAGAATTTATCATCAACAACACATTTTATCTTTTGTATTACATTTGCATCACAATTTCTAAAATAATTTCATATCTAGCATATTAATTTCTATCAGTAATAAAATTGAACTAGTGATAGAACTTAGTTTGAAATTCTATTACTAGTAGAAAATTCAAGCGGTGATAGAAGAAGTTTTTCATTGATTGAATTCTATCATTAATAGAACTTAACTAGTGATAGAATTCAATTTGAATTTTTTGCTACAAATGGATTAGTTTTGATTTTATGCTATAGATAAAAATATTTTGTCTTTTTTTGTTATACATGCAAAATCTACTAAGAATATTGTATTGCATTGTATTTATGACTATAAATATTTTTAAATTTTACTATATTTATAATAAGTTATTAATTATCGTTTGTTTTGTAATTTTTTCTTTATAATTTTATTTAGAGAATTTACCATCAGCAGCACATTCTCCCTCTTGTATTATATTTGTAGCATAATTTTTAAAATAATTCATCTATAACATATTTATTTCTATCACTCACCTAGTGATAGAACTTAATTTAGATTTCTATCACTGATAGAAAATTTAAGGAGTGATAGAATGAGTCTATCATTGATTGAATTCTATCACTAATAGAACTCAACAAGTGATAGAAGTCAATTTGGATTTTCTGCTACAAATGAAATTATTTTAGATTTTGTGCTATAGATGGAAATATTTTGCCTTTTTTTGTTATACATGCAAAATCATGTTTTGAAACTTTATTGTGTTCGAAAATTTAGGCAAAAATTGAAACGTGCTTTTGAGAAAATATGGAGAAAAAAAACATTAAAAAAATGGTTTTGAAAACTAAGCATGAAATTTAAAAACTAAAAACATCAATAAACGAGGCATAAATTATCGTATTATTGTTCCTAGTTCCATAGAATGTCGTACTAGATCCATATAGTCTGTATTTGGCTTTTTTTTTTTCTTAATTTAAATACTATTTCGTGATGATATTTTAGCAAAATATTAATAAATGTTATCATACATGAAAAGTTTTGGCAAAATATTGAAAGAGAAAAATTTCCACATTAGAAAAGTGGAAGAATGTGGTGTACTTACTTCAAACACTATAAAAGAAACATGTGATATTGCATTCAAACATCTCAATTAAAAATATTTAAAATCGACGTATGATTTTGGTTGGTTGTTTGTCATTTCAACATCAACGTCACAACTTTGATCTTGAGAAAATCGGTATTTGTCTTCCTCTTGAAAATAAAAATAAATGTATAATTTTAGTTAAATTTCTTTTTCTATGATGAGAGAGGGGCAAAGAGTGTGATTGATTTAAATTTTGATGAGAATATTTATATAATTGAGAATGAAAGATATTTTATTCCAATTTTTCAAATGATACAAATTCTTTATATATGTTTTTTTCGGAGTTTTTTCACGTAAGTTCCTCTCTTTTTTTAATTTTAATTTCTCAATTATTTGTACGTTTATTCTCGAGGTAATTAAAGAGGGGTTTTCCCAACATTTTACTTTTTTATTCATTTTTGTCATGTATTTACATTTATTTTGGTATCTATCCCTTCAAATTTTATTCATTTTAGTTTTTCATATACTTCACAACGTTCATTTTGGTCCCATCATTTTTTGTACACATTTAAAGAACACCCACAAAATAAACCACTATCAACTTCAAATTGATAGTGACATTATATTACTATAAGTGAGTAAATAAAAGAGGATTTTGCATGTATAACAAAAAAAGGTAAAATATTTCCATCTATAGCACAAAATCTAAAATAATTTCATTTGTAGCAGAAAATCCAAATTGACTTCTATCACTTGTTGAGTTCTATTAGTGATAGAATTCAATCAATGATAGACTCATTCTATCACTCCTTAAATTTTCTATCGGTGATAGAAATCTAAATTAAGTTCTATCACTAGGTGAGTGATAGAAATAAATATGCTATAGATGAATTATTTTAAAAATTATGCTACAAATATAATACAAGAGGGAGAATGTGCTGCTGATGGTAAATTCTCTTACTATTATGTAAAAAAAAACAAAAAACGAATTCAGAGCTGTATTTATTTTACGAGGTCGATTTAAAAAAAAAACTTGTCATTTTTTTCAAGAAGAATGCATAATATACATAATGGTATAGTTTTCTCGGAAGTAGGCATATATTTATATTTATGATCTCTTTATTCTTATATTTATACTTCATAATTTTTTTCAATTAAAAAATATTTAGAGTTTGTTGGAGATACTCGGTCCTTATCTCATATTGAAGAGATGAAGATACGCGGTCTTTATCTTATATTGAAGAGGTGAAGAAACTAATTGATTTTGAGTGAAATCTTATATTATATAATACAATATTTAAAACTTATCATAGACATTTAATAAATGTCATATGAACTATGATTTTTGTTGATGATATAATTTTTGTAATCCAACATAATTGTATGAACTAAATTCATAACTTAGTACGTTTTTCAAAAAAAAAAAAACCTAAATATTTTTATTATTAATTATTAAAAAAATCTCACAGAGATCCAGACTTCCATTGGTGACCAATTATGCCTTCTTTTTAATTGTTTGTGTTATAGGAAGCATTAATTATGATTCAAAAGATCACAAATGTGTGTTAAATCAGTACTAAAAAAAAACAAATGTGTGTTAAATCTTCATGAAAGATATCTTATGACAAATCATAAATCATTTTAAATATAATTTTATTTCTATATTTAAATTTATATATTTATTACAAACGTTATTTTAGTCTTTTAATGGAAACATAATATGTGTCTCTATAATTTAATGAAAATTTATCGTACATCTTTTATCGATAATAGTGAAATGATTAAGATTCCAACACGACAAGCGTTTTTTGTCGTTATACTTAAGATAGATTCGTGAAAATTTAATGTGCATGGATTGTTGCACTTCAAAATCCATGCACTCTTGTATACATGTTTAAAAATCTAACTTTTATGTGTTTTCAACTAATTTAGTTGGATCTATAATATACAAAGATGTCATATAAAACACACATTCACAAATAACTTTTTTTATATTAGAAGATACAATGGAGCTTCTAAAAGTACTAAATTAAAATTAGGTTAAAAACATAAAATAATACCTTTTAACCTTAAAAAAAACAGTTTATAGGTTGTTATATCATATGTGTAGTCACATAAAAACATAACTAACAAAATATGCGCATAAATTGCATGGTCAAAACATCACATTAGAAAACCACCATTGAAACAGTAAATTTCTACAAAGCATAATTTCCTATTTCCTAACACATAAAATAACCTAATATTTATCCAAGAGAAATGGTAAAATATTTATTTGATTCCCATACAAGCAAAAAAGTAAAAAAAACGACATTATTTGTTATTATCCACAAAAGAAATAAAATTACAGTAACCTACATTATTGATAAACCCAAACCAATAAATTAATCTCAAATTATCTGTTTTCCACTTTTTATTATACTTTGAAAATACAAAAATAAATAAATATATTTTTTTAAAAAAGAGGAAAGGTGAAATTATATTATTTTACATTAAATAAAAAATGGCGCAAGTTAGTGGAACGCACCATTAAATAGCATATTACAATCCCATTTTACAAGATAATATTTTCATTTTTATTATTATTACTAATTTTTATTTTTTTTTCTCTTCCTAATTTTTCCGACCGGCGATCGAGGTCCTCCATCTCCAAATTGGTCGCCGCCGCATCTTCGGAGCCACAGCCGGCTCCGACCCGGATCCGATTCCTCCCTGTCCGACCTTCAGATTTCTCCAATTTTATGAACCCTAATTTACTCTTCTGTTCACTTTCAGTTACATTTTACCCTATTTTGAAAAAAAGGGAAACCTAATTTTTAGGGGAATTTCTTCTGTTTTCGCGCGAGCAACTTCGTTTGATTTGCCCACAGCTGAGCTTGATTTCGCTCGATTTTCTAAGTGCACGTGGCGATCTGGATAGTTACCACCTCCATTTCCCTTGCTCGGATTTCAGTGAGCTTGTCTTAGGTATTTTTTGTTTTGTTTTCTAATTTTTTGGGATTAAAGTATTTGTAGCGTATAAATTTTTTACATGTGTTCTTGCTATTCTTTTTAATGTTTTTTTTGGATGTGAATTGAGGAAATGTGGGGTTTGATTTGAAAATTGAGCTGGATTTTTGCTCTTTGAGGTGATATGGATTTGTTGCTAAATGGGGTTTTTGGTTTTTGGTGTGAAGTGTTTGAATGTTTAACTGAAGATGGTGATGGGATGTTTAGATTTTTAGTTGCGGCTGTACTTTTGGTTACTCAGAAATGAAAATGTCGATGTTGTTAAATTGTTTGAGATTGGGACTAGTTGATTCTTTTACTTCAAAGATCGAGATTCTTTGAGGCTTTGATTTTTTTATTCTTTTTCCAGGATACTGTAGCTAGCTGATAAACTGTGCATGATTTTTAGTTCAAGATCTCGTTTTTTATTTCCTTTTCTCCTTGTTAATTAATGTATTGAAAATTGTACCAAAGGGCCGACTCATTGGTAGATGTTTGAAGTCTCTAAAGCATGTTCCCTAGGAGGTTTCAAGTTCGAAAACCACGAGTGGGCTTAATTGTAAAATCCTTTATTGAATCTCGGGTCCGTCCCTTGAAGTGGATCTGGGTGCCCCGGGTTTGTAGAGGACTGATTCTGCGGTTCCTGGTTATAAAGAAATTTTTTATTGAGAATCGTCGACTTGATTGACTTTGAGATTTTACTTTTTTTGCGTTGAAAAAATTGTGCAGGAATTGTTCACTTTCTCAAGCTATATATTCCGTGGGAACGTTGACATTTGTGGCAATTATTAGGGAACGTGGAAATGTGGCCATGTTTGAGAATGTGTCTTCATGAGCTGTTAAGAACAACTCACTGGTTGTAGTTCTTTTGTCTCTCAGTTTTTGCTATTTCGCTGATTTAAGATTTGTAAATGGAATTAAACAAAGAGGAGGCCATTAAAGCAAAGGAAATTGCCGAGAAGCGTTTTGCCAAGCGAGACTTCCATGGCGCGAGGAATTATGCGTTGAAGGCCAAAACTCTATTCCCTGAGCTGGATGGAATATCTCAAATGGTGGCAACTTTTGATGTTTATGTTGCTTCTGAGGTGAGGTGTAATGGGGAGGTGGATTCTTATTCTATTCTAGGATTGAAGCCTTCTGCAAACACAGATGCTATTAAAAAACAGTACAAAAAGATGGCTGTGTTGCTCCATCCAGACAAGAATAAGACCGTTGGGGCTGATGGAGCTTTTAAGCTTGTTTCTGAAGCATGGGCTCTACTTTCAGATAACTCCAAGAGAAATGCATATGATATCAAGAAAGCCACACAATTGGCATCTGCAGCCAACCAGCCAAACTTATCTTCAGCTCATGCTTCTGCGGCTACGAGCTTTAACAACTATACCAATCTATCCATGTCCCACGGTAGACTTGACACCTTTTGGACTGTTTGCACCTCCTGTAAAGTTCAGTACGAGTATCTCCGGAAATATGTGAACAAGAAACTTCGGTGCAAGAATTGCCGTGGTGTTTTCATTGCAGTGGAAACTGGAGCTGCTCCTGTGAATGGTTCTTTTCCTTACTGCTCGTGGTCGAATGTTGCTGGTAATCGACATGGAGGTCATGGATTTGAGGGAGTTACCTATATCCCAGGAGATACTAGCTATTTTAATGGACATGGGTATGAGTATGTTTCAAATGTGTCATTTCAGTGGAACTCATCATCTGGAGTTTACCCTCAAACCTTGGGCCCAAACGGACCGTCTTCGGTACCTGTTGATAATGTTGGTCAAACAAATGGACATTTCAGTACTTCAGGAGTGAAAGAAAAGGCAGGAGTCAATGGGAAGCGCTCTACGAAAAACAAGATGGCTAATATGAATGCAAGCACACCCTCTACCTATCACGAGATTTTCGGATCAGATAGCAATGGAGCTGATAAGAGAAGGAAGGTTGTTGCGGAACACAGTTTGAGAAATGGTTACGTGGAAAAGGGACCACTGGCTGCTTCAGATTCGGGATTAGCTAACGGAAATGCTACTGTTAAGTATGAGCATGTAGTTTCTTCCACTCCATCTGAGCCTTCAGCCAAGCGCATCCCTGTTCCTCCTGCATTTGATGCCAGAAAGCTGTTAATTGACAAGGCAAGGACTGTAATTCGCAATAAATTGGAAGAAATAAAGATTTCTTCGGCCAATGCTGCTGCTCATGGGAAATCAAAGACAGAATCTCAATTTGGATTGGTTGGAAAAACTGGACGGGCCCCTAAAACTACTAATACCGACATATCTGGCCGTTGGTTAGACAAAAATAGAGCTGGACCAGTTTCAATAAATGTACCTGATTCTGACTTCCATGATTTTGACAAAGATCGCTCGGAGGAATGCTTCAAGGCAAAGCAAATATGGGCTCTGTACGACGAAGAAGATGGTATGCCTCGCTTGTACTGCCTGATTCGCGAGATCATCTCTGTTAAACCATTTAAGATTCATATAAGTTACTTAAACTCCAAAACTGATACGGAATTTGGATTAGTCAACTGGTTGGAATATGGGTTTACAAAATCCTGTGGAAATTTTCGTTCTTGGCACTCTGATGTTATTGAGCATATCAACATCTTCTCTCATGTTTTAAGTCGTGAAAAGGCCGGTAGGGGAGGCTGCATTAGGATATATCCAAGAATTGGAGATATTTGGGCTGTATATCGAAACTGGTCAACAAACTGGGACAGATCAACCCCTGATGAAGTGAGGCACAGATATGAAATGGTGGAGATTCTTGTTGAATACTCTGAAGAGCATGGTGTCTGCGTCTGCCCTCTTATCAAACTAAATGGATTCAAGACAGTTTATCAAAGAAATTTAGATAATGATGCTATTCGTTGGATTCCCAGGAGAGAGATGCTACGGTTTTCACACCAGGTACCCTCTTATTTACTGAAGGGAGAAGCCGATAACTTGCCTGAACATTGTTGGGATCTGGATCCAGCCGCCACACCCGACGAACTGCTCCACACTGCAACAGAAAATGAAGGGGTAACTGAACCCCAATTGAGTTGAACAGTATAATGAAGATGATGATGATAATGGGTCAGAGTCAATCTGAGAAGTCTTAACCAAAGTTAGGTCTAACTGTACAAACATGTCTCATGAGTTTGGCCAAATGCCATTACAGTCCACAGACAAGACCAGAAATCTACAGTTGATTTAGATATAATGCCGATGAGTCGCTTCTACAACGACGAATTTAGCTTCAAGTAAATGCTTTTACAGGAGAACCAACTACCTCTCTTGAAAGTTACCGTTGGCGAGCAACTTCGAGGCTTATTATCCTGCACTGCAGCACAACAATACAAATTATTATCGTTATGCTTCGTTGTTCCCTGTCTTGTTAATCAGGAGAGCTTTGTTTTTTTCCCTTTTTCTTTTCCAGATTAGTTTCTCTTACTTTGTTCTAATGGAAATGAACGAGAACTTGGCTGTTTAATCTCTTGATTTTGTTGTAAAATTTGAAGCTTCAATGCTTTGAGGCCTCATTTCATACAACAAACTACTGTTTATCCGATTTCCCTGATGCTCTATGATTCTCATTCACATATCTAGAAACACGGAGTTCTTAAAGTCGGGTTAGATTAAATTTATCGTAACCCATCGAGTGTTAGCGAAAACTAGTCTCTTTATCTGCACGGAAACTCGAATACCCTGTCCCTTGTCTGCTCTTATCCCCAAGCTTCCATTATAATGCTTTTCCCTTTGTTTATTTCTTGCCGCATTGTACGGGCAAGCCGCATTTCCAATGGAAGAAAGTCAACTCGTTTGTCTTTCTAATGAACAGAGCCGGTCAAATGTTCTGTTTTTTTTAAATTTTTTTCTTCTTCTTTTTCGTTCCCAAAGACCAGTCCAGCGGCTGAGACTAACGATTTCAAGACATACTTCTTTGAAAGATCAAGGATTCGAGGCCGTTGGAAAATACTTAAACTAGAATACCCTTCAAAATATGTCGGTGCCACAGTCTAGGGATGAGCTAGTAGTGCTCCGGGTATAGGGTAGCAAAACTTCGATTTCCCTGTTTTCAAAAAAAAATGTTAAGTTTTTTTTTTAAAACAACCAAACCTCATTCACACAATAACTAAAGTTAATACAACAATCTTCCGATAGAGCAGAAGCAATATGAAGGGGAGATAACCCCTGCAAAATATTATAACTTGAGTCCACAGACAAAGTTAAATGCCAAATCAAAAGAATAAAACCGTGCAGCTACGATGTTACATGATCTTAAGCAATGAGAAGTTCCAACGACGGGATAAAATCTCGAATATCAACGATAATGTTGTTGAACTCCGGAATATCAAATGTTTCGGTTCTGCAGTAAAAAAAAGAATCAAATCAAGCAAGCAGCACAAGAATACCCTTTTATGTGACTTTATTTCCTTTAGGGCCGACATGTCGGCTGTGGACAACGACAGGTCGTTCTAACCCAAAACAAACGTCCTCATTCATTATTTTTTGGGGGAAAATGGGAAAAAGAGGAAAACTTCACAAACCCCTCTTCGAAAGCGAAGAACAAGATGAACCCAATCCACTGGCACAAAGTCGCTGCGATTTCTGGTAAAATTTCCCCTCAACTTTGCGATTATGAATTCGATTTTGAGCGCATTTGATTTGGAGTTACAACTTACAATCAGGCGTTGCTGCGCTTGGATTGGGCACGTACGGCGCGCATGTTTTCAAACCCCAAAACCCAGCGTATAAAGAGGTTGATTTGAGTTATGATCTGATTTCATCATTTGTTGTGTTGGTTCTTTGATTTGATTTTGATTTTGATTGTTGTTTGTGTGTTGAAGGTTTGGCAAACGGCGTCTGTATATCATTTGGTTCACACAGCGGCTTTGCTGGCTGCCCCTTCCACTAAGAACCCTAATGTTGTAAGTTTGTAGCTTCGTTCTTTTCTTGATGTAAATTTCTCCATATCATCATTTTGCGCAAAGTTGTTGATATTCTCAACTTTTTTCATCACGCCCTTACCTAGAGGTTCCAACTCCTGAATCTGATTTTTTTTTTTTTTGGTGAAGTTGTGATTTATTGTAGCTGATTTTCGTGATGTACTTTCCGATGTTTAATTTTATCCATGTTATAAGTTTGTAGTTAATTTTAATTAGAAGGTAGTGAATAATATTTATACAAAAAAACATTTAGGTCATGCTCCGAAATAACCTAAAAAGTCCACTTACTTGGCTTGATCTATATATAAATAGAATGTGGTCCACATGTAAACATTTTTTTTAGGTCATGTCTGACGTGACCTGAATATTCCTCATATTTATAATAGAATAAGCGAATTCTTTATGAGTAGCAAATTTTAGTATTTATATTTTAATTTTTTAACCTCTTTTTTAATACATGGCAAAATGTTTAAAACTGGTTTTACTAGATAGACATCCATTTATGAAATCCAGTTTTTTTTTTTTGTAAATGTGTATTTTTTCAAAAATTTTGATATTCATAAAAACCTCGGATTAATAAATTTAATATGTGAAATGATAAAATGAAAATATATTTCTAAAATTTAGAAACAAAAAGTTAATAGAGATTATTTTTTAAAGAAAATTAATAAACTAAACTCTACAAGTTTTTTTTAGTACATATACTTTTTTGAGGTTACAACAAAAGAGAAGTAGGGAAAGACTCAAACCTAAAACTTCTAAGTTTGAGCTACTGTGCTATTTGCAATTAGAATGAAACATTTAAACATTTCAAAAAAAAGAAAAAGAAAAAAAGAATGAAATATTTAAATGTTCAAGAATTAAAATGATATTTTATCTTTTAATATATTATCATAGTTTTTTTTAGTTTAATATTTAAAATTCAAATCTACACTTTTTTTAGCCGATAATGATTAAATGCCAAATATTAAAATAGGAGATCTTATGCTCAAATTATTATTTTTTTCACTTATTGATATAAATAGTTCACATGTCGAGTTGATATAGTACTGATTAATATTTAGGGTTTATTACAAATCTAACCTAATTTAGAGAGAAAAAACGTAAATGTAGAGAAAGTAATCATTATTACTATTATTATTGTTTTCAAATCTAGAAGGTAATTATAAATATAGTAAAATTTTGAATGAAAATGTATGTCAATCACATATTTAGTTTAGATGTATCCATCATACGGTGACTCAATTGGTCAAAGAAGACATTGAGGTGCATAAGGTGATGAATTCAATCTTTATGGTCGCCATCTACTACCTAAGAAAAAGCTTAACTTAGGGTGTGTTTGGGCCCCCGTTTATGTAAACGGTTGAGTTGGTTATAATAAGTTAACCGATGTTTGCCCCTCCGTTTATTATAAACGGTGGTTAACTAAACTTGCGTGCCCGTTTATCTACACCTTACATATATTACTTTTTGTTACATAACCAGCCCCTCAAACACAGTTTATCATAATCCATGTTATAATAACTTGCCCCCCAAACACCATTTATAATAATCTGCCGTTTATTATAATCCACCGTTTATAATAACTTTTGTCTATAATAACCAAACCGGTGCTCCAAACGCACCCTTATTATTTTATTTTATATTTTGCATGGACTCCTTAATATTGAAGTTGAACTATGATTTTTTTTTTTTTTGTAAATTTTAATTCAACCATATATGGTGGAGGATTCACATCTTTGACCTCTTAATCACAAGCTTCAATGTCCACTTGATTTTTTTTTTTAGTACGAAAGTAATACTTGAGGTCGAAAGATCTCTTTGTAAAAATATTGGTGAACTAAACTTATTTTAAATAGAAAATTTGTGATTTGTTGGTTTGATAGGGTATTCTAAATGCATATCCTTATGTTTCTTTTCTGACAGTTTGGAGGCCTATTGACCGCTGGAATTCTTGCATTTTCGGGCACGTAAGACTCCTATTTCTTTTCATTTGTTTTAATGTTTGCTTCGATTTTTATCTCCCTTTTATTTCTATTTCATATTTTGTATTTCTAAGTTGCTATAGTTGATTGCATTTCACAACATTTAGTAATGGTTCACCATTATAAGATGGCCTATGAAGTAAGAGATTATGCATTTAAGCCAAAACCATGATGGTCGGGCATCTACCAATCCAAATATAGTAGGGTGAAACGATGGTTCGTGTCCAAACCAAATGCATTTGATAGATGAGCCGAATGCATTTCTAAAATGATATTCGAAAACTGTTCCTCGAACTACCATATTATAGACTGGCATTGGATTGGAACATGTGGGGTGGTGGTGTTAAAGATATAGTCAAACCATTATGAACTCATGATTCTTTTTTACTTTAAGGTGATTGAGGATGTTTGGTTGCAGGTGCTATACTGTGGCCCTTCTTGAAGACAGAAAATATTCTACTTTAGCTCCATTTGGTGGCTTTGCTTTTATTGGGGCATGGGCTAGCTTGCTCTTCTGAATTTTCCAGATTTCTATATTTTTATGATTACTTACAACATTATATACTTCTGCACATAACCTGCGACAGTTTTCGACATTTCGATGACGGTAGTATGATCGTGTTGATTGAAGCATATGAAGATTGGTAAAAATGCAAAATAATTCAAGTGCAATACATGTTTATGAAGTTAGCTCCTGCCATTTTCTCATTTTTCTCAAGTTCGTTTGGTTTAATTGGTTTAATGAATCATTTTATTCTGACAATATAAAAGTTAAGATTTCTGAACATAATTGAGTAATTTTGACGAAAATTGATTGCATTCAAATTCATTATCAAACTCTCTTCTTCGGCGATCTATATTTTTGTGAAAGAGAATTATACTTTGCTTCTGTTTTTCAGTATGGCAATTACACTTTTGCACTGTAGAGGAAGGGAGGTTTGCTATTATAAAAGATGAAGAAACTTTGGTTAAAGAAATAATAATAGATCTCTATCAAAATGAATGGATAATGAGGGAAATAATTCATATCTCTTTTAATATGTCCCTACAAGATGGTGCCTTCATTTTTATTGGATCGATACCCGTTTGGGTTTTGATAGACTTTGATATCATAACAGAGAATATGAAATTGCATCTCAAAACCAAGAACCAAGTAATGAGAAGCCAATTTCTTATAATTAAATTTAATTGGGGGAAGGAGATACCATTGCACCACTCATCTATTCCGTGTGACAATAAATATTTTGTTAAAACATCATTCTTGTTTATATACCATTAATTTTATATTAATTTGAAGTCAATATTAATTAAAAATAGCTTGATAACTTAAATAATTTTAATACAAACCATAATAAAATGAGAACAAATTTTAAAAAATTATAGGGGAGATGTTACTTCATTTTTAAGAAAATTAACAAACATTTATCCTGATGACTAACTTTAAGTTTTTTTTTTTTTTTTGAAGTATGAAGAGTAAAATTAGAGTTTTAGATACTCAGACAAAAAAAGAAAAGAGTTTTAGTGACATCCTATATGTTAGTAACCATATAATCAAATGTTTAAGGTGTTTCATAACTATTTATTTATTGTTTTTTTAAATTTAAACCTATAATCACCACTTTATTTTATTACTTTTGATCTCTACATTTTAGAGATACTTAAAAAAAAAAAATTATAATTACTTGTTTTGTTTATAGATTCTGATAAAATTCTCTTACTTTCTTAAAATAAAATGAAATTACATTTTAGAGAGTTTGAATAAATATAAGATCAAATTTTAAAAAAACAACAGATTATTTATTATTATTATTTTTTAAACGAAAACAACAACAAATTATAAAACTTAAAATTTGGAGATCAAAATGGTATTTAAATCTAAATATTTCATCACTAAAGTTATAAACTTATGTTAGTGCAGCCAAAATTAGTAACCAAGTGCACATGCTGATTTTTTTTTTTTTTTTTTTTTTGAATAGCCAATTTTAAAATGAAATTCATATACCGAATGGATTAGTAGTGCAATGGTTTGCAGCGTCACAGGTTCGAGTTCGAGAATTGGTATTTGTCGTTCCCTCCTCCAATATGTATTAAAAAAAAATCATGCATATTAAAAAATTAGGCTCTCTTAATTAAGTATATTCGATACCGAATGAGTCGGTGGTACAATTAATTATGTGGTTTGGTGTTAATCCATTTATACTAAACGACTAAAAATGAGTATTTGAACTAAGAAAAGAGTATTACAGTGGATCAGTGTAATTTCCCCGGCGCCGCCCGCTTTCAGCTTTCATTTCCTTCACATAAACCCTAAACCCCAAAATTCAATTCTTCTTCTTCCATTGTTGTGCGTATTATGCAACAATGTTCTCTCCAGGGACGAAGAGACGCAATTTAAGCTCTCGAACAGATCGAAGTCCGGCGCCGGCGGTGTCTGATTCTCCGATCACACCGCTCTCAGCCATCCGCAAGCCAGTTCTCGATAATCTGGTCCCCGACCGCCCCGGAACCGGCACTCTGGCTCCTTGGGCTACTCGATTGTCCGTACTCGCCAGGTATCAGTTCCTCCATTGCCGTGTTTGTCAATCATGATGCCCTAATTTTTCTCATTTCACTTTTGATGTCCGATTCATGATCCATATTCGTAATTATGTTCGATTGTTCGTGTTCGTTATAAGATGTGGTTGATGCCAAACTGTTGTTAAGTATTGTGGTAACTAAGTTCTTTCCTAACCATCATGGCTTGGACTACTGGTCGTCTTGGGAATCTAGAGGTTACTGCTTCAAATCCTCTTATTTAGAATTAATATCTTATGAGTTTTCTTGACAACCCAATATAGTGGAGTTTTGAGTTTAGGATCACTTGATTGTCTCGAAAGAGTAAGAATAGTTGCTGTGTGTAGAAACTGGCCTGAAAATCACGGATTCCTATAAATAAATAGTTTAGTTCTTTTGAGTCTTTCGTGTGTTCGGAAATTGTAGTGCGATGATGGTTTTTGTAGTGGTAGTTCAAATGTTTTTAGAGCAGAAGTAATCTCACCAAGTATAAAATACCTATATTTTTTCCTCTATCAATTTGTGTGACAATCGAGAGTGCTTGTAAAATATGTATTGATAATTGCTCTATTAGCTCCCTTAGGCCGGTACTAATATGAATGTTTTGTATGTAACATTTTACTTTCCCTTCCCGAGTTAACTCTAATCACAACTTCTGCTTTAATAGAAAGATGTTTTTCATTTTTTTGCTCGTCTACAGCTTCTTGCCTCAAAACTTGCCCCCATATGGAGATCGTTTGATTAATTTTTTTTTTTTTTTTTTTTATCTTCATAGGATTTCACCAGTTAATCGAAGTGATAAGGAAGATGAGGCTGATCCAGTTAAGCCTGTGTATGTTGGAGAGTTTCCCCAGGTGGTACGTGATGAGCAGGCCAGTTTGGTACAGCAGTTTGTCACAAGTAATGTTTTCATTGCAGTTAAAAAGTGTGTATAGTTCTTGATGCTTCTATTCCTTGGAAACGTGATTGATTTTTTCTTTGCAGGTGGTGCAAGCGTGTCTGGTGGATTGGATGCTGAAACATCCCTTGCTTGGATTATATGCCGAGACAAGCTTTTTATTTGGACATATTTGTTACCTGCGGCCACCATGAAGTGTGTCGTTCGTGAACTTCCAAAAAGAATTTTAGAAAGTAAAGATATTAGTAGAAACAATAAGGACAATTGGTTGCTTAGTGTTGTTAGTTGGGATAGCCAAAATCAAAGTTCAAGAAAGTCAGTTAAACATCAAAATTCTGTTGGCATTGTACTCTGTACTAAAAAAACAGGAGCTGTAGTGTATTGGCCTGATATCTTCTCAGTCGAAGGAACTGCTCCAGTTACCTGTCTAACATCTTCTCATGAGCCAGCAACAATATCTTCAATTTCTAATGGGAAAGGCACTTCTCATAGGAACCAAAGTCTGAATAGACCAAGGACGTTCAATTCTTTGATTACCTCTGCTGTCCCTGATTCCCAGTACGAGTGTGTTGCCTTTGCATGTAGTTCTAATGGTCAGCTTTGGCAGTACCACTGCAGCCCTAAGGGAATTCAATGTACTAAAGTTCCTCGGGATATATGTAGTTTTCACAGCCAAGAGGATGGTAGCAGTCAATATCTTGCGAGTGATGGGTATCCAAGGTCTCTAATTTGGTCTCGTTCTCATCTTCGACAGGATGAAATTAACAGAAAGTTTTTGCTTCTGACAGATCATGAGATTCAATGTTTTTGTCTTAAATTTTTTCCCGATGTACAAGTGTCCAAGGTTTGGACATATGAAATTGTTGGTACAGATAGTGATTTGGGTATTAGAAAAGATCTAGCTGGTCAGAAAAGGATCTGGCCTCTTGATTTGCAGGAAGATGAACAGGGCTTAGTTATCACCATTTTATTTGCTACATTCTGTAAGGATCGCATTAGTAGTTCAAGTTATATTCAATATTCCCTTCTTACCTTGCAATACAAATCTGACGCAAGAATAGAGGCTAGTGGTGACAAGAGGATATTGGAGAAAAGAACCCCAATACAAGTAATAATACCGAAAGCAAGAGTAGAGAGTGAAGACTTTTTGTTCTCCATGAGACTTAGGGTTGGGGGAAAGCCTTCGGGATCAGCCCTCATTCTTTCAGGTGATGGAACAGCAACTGTCTCCCATTACTATAGAAGCTCCACTCTGCTATATCAATTTGACTTACCTTATGATGCGGGGAAAGTATTAGATGCTTCAGTTCTTCCATCTACAGAGCATGGTGAAGGAGCTTGGGTCGTATTGACTGAGAAAGCAGGAATATGGGCAATACCTGTAAAAGCTATTGTCCTTGGTGGAGTTGAGCCTCCTGAACGAAGTTTGTCACGTAGGGGTAGTTCAAATGAACGATCTGTGCAAGATGACACGCGAAACCTCAATTTTTCTGGCAACATTACTAGTGCAAGGGGCAGTTTTGAGGTGCAGGATGTTGGGGATAGGAAAAAGGCTACTATGATTGGGACTGCACATCGAATGGCTCGAGATGAAGAATCAGAAGCTTTGTTGCGTCAGCTTTTCCATGATTTCCTGTCATCTGGTCAAGTAAATAACATTTTTGAGAAGCTGAAGAATTCGGGTGCATTTGATAGGGAGGACGAAACTAATGTTTTTACACGGATGAGCAAGTCAATTATTGATACTTTGGCCAAACATTGGACTACAACCAGAGGGGCGGAGATTGTGTCGATGACTGTTGTTTCTACTCAGCTGATGGACAAACAGCAGAAGCATGAAAAGTTTCTCCAGTTTCTTGCCTTGTCAAAATGCCACGAAGAATTGTGTTCTAGACAAAGTATGTTTTGACCCCTTTTAATTTTGAAATGCTAATTCTCTGTGTGGTATGGCAATTGATATTTTCTTAGATGCAAAAGCTCTGTTTATTTTTCACCTCGTATATATTCTTTGTTATATTGGCATGGAGTTCTAAACCCTTACTATTTCTGACGTGGTTTTGAAGTCACATTGGAGTTGGTTTGGTTTCGGACTCGATTTTTGTTCTTTGGATTGGAACATAATCTTGTGAATATGATTTCAAACTAATGAACTTAAACTATGGTCCTGGTATGTGTAGGAAATTCCTTGCAAATTATCCTGGAGCATGGAGAAAAGCTTGCTGCCATGATTCAGTTAAGGGAACTGCAGAACACAATTTGCCAAAACCGTTCAGCTGGACGTGGTTCCTCGAGTTCTATGTCGGAAACTCCTATGTCAGGTGCTCTATGGGATCTTATTCAATTTGTTGGCGAGCGAGCTCGCCAAAACACTGTTCTTCTAATGGACAGAGATAACACTGAAGTGTTTTACAGTAAAGTTTCTGAGCTAGAGGAAGTATTTCGTTGTTTAGAAAGACAGCTAGATTATGTGGTAAGTGCAGATGAATTATGCGTGGTGCAGAACCAGAGAGCTTGTGAACTCTCTAAAGCATGTGTTACTATCATGCGTGCAGCTGTGCACTATAGAAATGAGCATCAGTTATGGTATCCACCATCTGAAGGCTTAACACCTTGGTATAGTCAACCGGCTGTACGGAATGGGCTATGGCACATTGCTTCTCTCATGCTTCAGCTTTTAAATGAAGTTTCTGAGCTGGATTCATCTGCAAAATCTGATTTATATTGCATCCTGGAACTGTTAACTGAGGTTCTTCTTGATGCACATGCTGGAGCTGTCACTGCAAAGGCAGAGCGTGGAGAGAAAACTGAAAGTCTTTTACATGAATTTTGGAGTAGAAGGGATTCACTGCTCACCTCTCTTTATCAAAGAATAAAAGATTCTGTGGAAGCTGAGCATAAGGTTGTCTTCATGTTTGACGCGTATTTTTTTAAAAACAAGGTCTAAGGTCTAAATTCACATTGTAATACATGTTTTTGCAGGAATTTAGGGGAGACTTGGTGGAGCAAAATGTAGAAAGCATCAGGAAGCATTCATCACGTCTGTTATCTGTTGCAAAACAGCACGAATGCTACAGAATTTTATGGAACATCTGCTCTGACCTTAATGATCCAGAGCTACTCAGGAAACTTATGGTTTGTATTTTTCTGCGGTTCACTATAGTTAATTTGATTTTTGAAAATTTATATATTATTCTTTATATAAGATAGTGCTTGCTTTTGATTGTTTATCATGGATGGTGATGCAGCATGAGAGCATGGGGCCTAAAGGAGGGTTTAGCTATTTTGTTTTTAAAAAACTTCACGAAAATAAACAGTTCTCCAAGCTTTTAAGACTTGGGGAAGAGTTTCATGAAGAACTGTTGATATTTCTGAAGGAGCATCCGGATCTTTTGTGGCTTCATGAACTGTTTCTCCATCAATTTTTCTCGGCTTCTGACACTCTCCATGAAGTAGCTCTGTCTGAAGGTGATAGACTTGTGTCACCCCCTGAAGTTGAGGCAGAAGTTGAATCTGACCATTGTAATTTGGAGTTAAGATTAGCAGATCGAAAACGCCTTTTATACCTCTCGAAGATAGCTTTAATGGCAGGTATTGCTCCTCTGGTCATGCATCGATCCTATCCTTTCATGTAGTTGTTTGTACATTTCTTCGTTTGTGCCTTTCCTCAAGTTCTTAACATATTCAATGTGCATTATGAGGTCTATAAATTTATTTGTGCCATGTGGAATCGAGAACGTTCTGGATAGTGTGATCAAACCTTATCCTTGAGTTTCTTTGACCTTGGTGATTGCTATGTGTAATCGCTAGAGGACATTTATTTTAAAAAATTTAGCATAAAACTTTATTTCAGGAAAAAAAATATGAAAAGAGAATGGAAGACGATAAGGAATCTCCCTCTCCCATATGCTAACCTTTTAGCCATTAGCTGACTTCATCAAACATTAGAGTTGATCTTTCTAAGATCTCATTAGTTGTTACTTATACCTACCTCGGAATGTATTCTCTATCTCAAATGCATATGTATAATGCTTTTATACCTACCTCCATGCTCTTAGGAATATGTTCTCTATCTCAAATGCATATGTATAATGCTAAAATGGCTCAGCAGTTTAACTCTATGCTATGTGGCACATTGAAAACTAGGGATAAAATGTTTAACTTCGTAATTCTTCAAAAACAAAAAAGGGCATGAATATTATGTAGATCACTTCAGATATATCCTTTATATATATGTTTGTTTGACTCGTCTCTATTTAATGGGGTGATTTGCATCTGAAACTCGATTATTTTTATTAATATTGTTTCTAATATAGCAGCAGCAGGTAAAAATGCTGAGTATGAGAGTAAGTTGATGCGAATTGAGGCTGATGCAAAGATTCTTAAATTACAGGTTGGTTTCCTTTTTTGTGAACTTAACTGAACCTTGCTTAAATCTTTATATCGTGTCAGTTCTAAGTTTTGAGTTATTTTATCTCTATCTTATGATATATTAACCTTCGTTGAATCATTAGTATTTGTCTTATTCTGAACTTTAAGCTATATAACTTACAATTTTTTCTTAATATGTTCTTTAGAGCAGGTAAGGAAAGTCAAGAATATTAACTCAATTTTATATGAGGAACCTACCTATACTTCAGTTCACTTTTAACTCGTAGAGATTGAAGAAGAGAAGGATCCATTTAGAATTATTTGTAGATCTGGAAATAGTTCTTAATATTGAAAATAGAAGATGCTAGTTTGTCTTTTTAAGTATGGGAACTACCCAAAACATTTGAATGTGATTGTAGCTGTGGTAAACATGTTAAATTAAAAGCATCAAACTCTTTTTCAATTTGATCATACTAGCAAAAAGTTCATACCCTACATAGTATTTTTGCTTTTGGATATACTAACACATGGTTCCAACCCGGTCCACTGTCTCGTATAGGAAGCAATTTTAGATCTCTGCCAGGAAACAGAACAGGAGCAGCAGCTTGACCGCGAGCTCCTCCATCCCGACCGCCTTATTCAACTGTGTCTCCAAGGTGAAAACCCAGCACTCCCATTGGTTGCTTTTGATATATTTGCCTGGACCAGTACCTCGTTTCGTGAAACCCACCGAAAGCTTCTGGAGGAGAGCTGGAAAAGCGTTGCAGATCAGGATGACTGGAATCGACTATACGAAGTATCTGTAGCTGAAGGATGGAGTGATGAAGAGACCATAAAAAACCTGAGAGAAACAGCTCTGTTCAAGGCCTCAAGCAGATGCTATGGAGATGGAGCAGAAGAAGTGTTTGGAGAAGGATTTGATGCAGTGTTACCACTGAGAGTGAGACAAGAAAATGTTGAAGGTTGTTTGATAAAGGGTTCTGTGGAAGCAATTCTAATGCAACACAAACATTTTCCTGAAGCAGGGAAGTTAATGGTGACTGCCATTATGTTGGGAGTGGAAGGCTATGATAACAGAGTGGAAAATGATCCTATTTTAATGGATTAGCTTAGTTGGGATGAAATTGTAAGCATTGCTTTTGTGTCCAAATTTTGGCTCTAACATTTCCCTTTGGGGCGTCCTTCGAATTATGTAAATTTCTAGGTTTCAAGAGAAACTATCATTGGTTGGTTCTTACTTTGCTTTTTTAAACAATGATAAAAAAAAAAAACAAAACAAATATTTTGTATGTGATTTTTTATATATCGTATAAGCAACCCTGTAACAAGATTACCCAATATATGTTGTTCATTAGATCAAATTAGTTCTTATCCTAAACGCTGAAGCAATATTAACTTTTAATTTTGAGTATAATTATGTGAATTTTGCATGTATAATAAAAAATGGAAAATATTTCTATCTACACGCAAAATTAAAACTAATTCATTAATGGCATAAAACTCAAATTCAATTCTATCAAGATTCATTCTATGAATGCTTGAATTTTCTATAAATGATGGAAATCAAAATTAAGTTTTATCATTAATTAAGTATAGAAATCAATGTACTATAGATAGAAATCAACGTACTATATATAAATAATTTTAAAAATTGTGACAAATATAATACAAGAGGTAGACTTTCTATAATTATTTGGATTAATTATGAGTGGTTTGCTAGTAACCTTTTAATCTAATTTTGAAGGAATATTAACTGATCTAACCAAGTTTACACTAAAAGTTACAACATTATCCGTTTAAGATCAATTACATGAAATTAACTAAAGATAAGGCATTTTTTTTAAAAAAAACGAAACATAATATTTGAGCTTGTTAATGTTTTTTCCACTTATATATTTGCTAATTTTGTTATCTACTTTTTACTTGTATTTTAAAAAACAAAACCAAAATCTGAAATCTATAACAAAACACTTTTGAAAAACCTTCTTGTTTTTTGAAACTTAGTAAGAATTCAAATATTTCCCCATAAAAGATGAAGTTCATTGAAGAACGGGGCCAAAACTATTCTCAAAATATCACAAAAGAGAGTATTTAGATTACAAAAATATGATAAAAATAACACCAAACCATATGGTCAGTTGGGCCATTTTAATAAGTGTTTTGGGCTGTGTCTCATCAGTTCCATCGGTCCATAAAAAAAGATCTGATTCAGCAAAATAAATTCTTGTGGCTATGTGGACGGCCCCACCAATATCTTGGGTGCCACGTGGCTTAACAATAAGCCATAAATAATCTGCATGAGAATCTGGTTTTAAGCAGAATGACCAATAGGATGCTGCTGAGGTGTAGCAATCCTAATCCACTATATCTTTCCATCCCCAATATAACCTCCATTTTCACTTACCATAATCCTCACCAGCCTTCAGCCCCCTTTGGCATTGCATCAACTTCTAACAAGCTTCCCACAAAATGGCCACTTCTGGTATCCATCAATCCGCCTTTGCAGGCCAGACTGCTTTGAAGCAATCCAATGAGCTCGTCCGAAAGGTCGGCCCTGTCGGTGGCCGCTTCGCCATGCGACGAACCGTCAAGAGTGCTCCACAGAGCATATGGTGAACTCCCTTCTCTAACCTATTCATATTCACTTTATCAGTTGGATGTGGCCATTAGCCTCTCTATATTATGAAGTTAATAGTCTCAGTTATTGAAATTTTACTAAGAATTCCAAGTATTGTACAGAACTGGAGAGAAAACAAGCATAATTTTCAAAATTCAAATAGTCATCAACCCAGTTAAACTGTTTGAAAATGAGTACTTTGATGGGTTTTTCTGTAGCTTAATGCTCTGGTAGTTTCTTAGGCCATCCTGCGTTGGACATGATGAGTTAAAGAAAGATTAGTTCATTCAACACAATTCATGATAAGCTGTCTAAACGTTTACTGAATTGAAATGTTAGCATAGTTATGTAGGAAGATTGATCCAGTAGAATATAAGCTTTCATACATTATTGAAATTCAAGTGCCTGTTCTTGACAAAACAGGTATGGCGCAGATCGCCCAAAATACTTGGGACCATTCTCCGAACAAACACCATCTTACCTGACTGGAGAGTTCCCTGGTGACTATGGATGGGATACAGCCGGTCTGTCAGCAGATCCCGAGACTTTCGCAAAGAACCGTGAGCTTGAGGTGATCCACTCTCGATGGGCCATGCTTGGGGCATTAGGTTGTGTCTTCCCTGAGCTCCTTGCAAAGAATGGGGTTAAGTTCGGTGAATCAGTTTGGTTCAAGGCTGGTTCTCAGATCTTCTCTGAGGGTGGTCTAGATTACCTCGGTAACCCAAACCTCGTCCATGCTCAGAGTATCCTTGCAATCTGGGCTGTCCAGGTTGTGCTGATGGGCTTTGTTGAAGGCTACCGGGTTGGTGGCGGTCCCCTTGGTGAAGGATTGGACCCAATTTACCCCGGAGGTTCTTTCGACCCACTCGGATTGGCAGATGACCCAGATGCATTTGCTGAGTTGAAGGTGAAAGAACTAAAGAATGGAAGGCTGGCAATGTTCTCCATGTTTGGATTCTTCGTCCAGGCTATCGTCACCGGAAAGGGTCCTATTGAGAATCTCTTCGACCATGTTGCAGACCCTGTTGCCAACAATGCATGGGCTTACGCCACCAACTTCGTCCCCGGAAAATGAAGAAACCTGTAGGAAACAACCATCTGTTTTACCATACTCAATTATCTCACTTTTCCAAAAAAACTCATGTTGTGTACTTTATCCGCGCTGATGTAATTTCTCTAGTAGAAACTTCCTGCAATTAAAATTTGTACCATTGAAGTTCAAAGTTCTCTGTGCTGTTTTACACTTAGAATTTGAGCATGCATCTTGGCTGATGGCAAATACTATTTGCAGGTTTGAAAAAAATACAGATTAATTGATCAGGAAAGATAAGAGGAACCACAAGGAAGATTTGTTTAGTTTGCAACATAAAAAAGATAAAACAATGAAGCTATACAAAACTGATAATAACTATCTATCAAAGAAAGACCTACTATGCATATTGCTCAAAGATCTATTAACTTGCAATGGTAGAACTTACCTTCAATCATGAGGACAGGGATTAGATGAACCAGATGTTAATTGCTCAAGCACGAGAAGAAGCTTTACCACCACCTTAGTAGGTATACATTGAAATCAAAATATAAAGTTTTTTTTTTGTAGATGTACAATAAGGTTTTATAACATCAAAATGGATTTTATGATAAAAGACAAAGGAAATTAAATAAAACAAATAAAGGGAAACGAAGAACAAAAAAAAAAAACGCGCACAACACTCTCCAAACCCTAAGCATATAAAGAAATTTTGAAGAAAAAAAAAAAACAGATCGTGAATTATGGACACCATTGGAGATTACGAATTTGATTTCCTAAGCCTAGACGTCTTGGAATTGAATGCATTGGAGGCAAAGGTGAACGTATTTGGATTCCTAAACAATCCTCTGCTGAAGGAGCTTGAGGTTGAAGAGCCACCTACTGTGGAAGTTGAAGGCTGAAGGTGATGAGGCGATGAATCTGGAACATCCACAAAATAACTCCCCATCCAATTACTTATCTAAACACCCTTAAGTATTCCCCATCCAATGATTAGAAATGCAATGCCAAAGGAGAGTTATTTTTGTGGATGCTTCGGATTCACCGCCTCCATCACCTTCAACCTCCACAGCAGGTAACTCCTCCAACAGAGGATTGTTCAGGAATCCAAATACGTCCACCTCCGCCTCCAATGCAGGTCTAGGAAATCAAATTCACAGTCTCCGATGGCGCCCATAATTCACGATTCTTTTTTATTCAAAATTTCTTCATATACTTTGGGTTTGAAAGGGTTTGCGCACGTTTCCCTTTTTTTTTTTGCTTCTCTTCATTTGTTTTATTTATTTTCTCTTGTCTTTTATCATAAAATCCATTTTGATAATATAAAACCGTATTGTATATCGACAAAAAACTTTATATTTTGAAGTTACCAAAAATCTTTACATGCACAAGAACCACTTTTAAAGTGATGGAATCGACTGCCATCTCTAATAATGATCTCGCGATTATATATATGAGAAAAAAGTTTGGTTACAGCGTGACAATCGTTGCAAATACGGAGATTCTTTATGATACGAATAGGACTACCATGTTTGATATTGATAAGACCAAAAGCTATTGCCAATCTCTCACTATGGATCTCAAGTTCTGCTTCTTTCTCATTATCCTCTTCAAGGCGTAACAGAACTTGAGTCGTGTCAGGAACATGTCCGGCTACATTCAATTTCTCTTTCATGTCGCACAGTTTGGCATATATCTCTTCCGTTTGAGGATGTGATCTATCTCCCACAATGAATTCATGGATTGAACCTTGATGCTCAATGGAACTGCATCCTGGATCTTTTCTGATTCCTTTTTTCTTCATTAATTCTCTTACTTCCCGTACTTTTTCCCACAAGCCTGCTGCAGCATACATGTTCGAAAGAACAACATAACATCCCGTGGCATCCGGTGCTAAATCAATCAGATGATGAGCTGCATCTTCCCCCATTCTTATGTTTCCATGTTTCCTTGAACCACTTAACAGACTCGTCCAAATTATTTTGTTTGCTTTCATAGGCATTCTCTCAATGGTATCCTTTGCCTCTTCAAGATATCCAGCTCGACACAGAACATCAATCAAGCAACCATAGTGTTCGATAGAGGGCTTGATTCCATAATCATCTGTCATCATTTTAAAGTGCCGATGGGCATCTTCCGCAAGTCCTGCGTGACTACAAGCATTCAACACTCCGATAAAAGTAATAGCATGAGGCTTCAACCCAGTTCTGCACATTTCATCAAATAGCTCAAGAGTTTTCTCTACCAAACCATGCATTCCCAAACCTACAATTATAGCCGTCCAATGCCCCAATTTCTTTTTGGAGATAGACTGAAAAACTCTGAGGGCACTCTTAATGCTGCCACACTTGGAGTACATTTCTATCAGTGATGTGCCAAGCACACCATCTGTTTCAAATCCATTTTTCACTATATAGGAATGAAGCCATCTTCCCTTAGCAAGACTAACAAGTCCTGAAGCTGCAGAAAGAGCTCCAATGATGGTGGCATTATTGGGTGATATATTTTCTCCCAACATAACCTCAAACAGCTTCAAGGCTTGAGCGAACTGCCTGTTCAGTTCATATCCAGCAATCAGCGAATTCCACGTAACAAGGCTTCTCTCTGGCATTTGATCGAACAATTCTCGTGCCATGTTAAAATCCCCAGCTTTCACGTATCCATTCATCATAGCATTCCAAGATACAATATTTCGTGTAGGCATTCGATCAAACACGTCTCTAGCAGTCTCGAGCTTCCCGCTTTTCGAAAGCCCATCAACCAGAATAGTCCATGAAAAAGAATCCCTCTCAGGCATTTCTTCAAACAACTCAAGCGCGAAACCAATCTCACCACATCTGGCATACCCGTCGATCAAAGAATTCCATACAACTATATCCCTATCTTCCATTCGATCAAACACTTCCCTACACATCTCAATCTCACCACATTTAGAATACATACTAACCAAGCTACTCAAAACAAACTTATCCACACCAAACCCAATTTTCAAAATCAACCCATGAATCTGTTTCCCCTCCTCTAACGCACTCAATCGAGCACAACCCTTAAGAACGCAAGGCAATGTAAAAGAGTCAGGCATGAACTCACAGAGCAATTTGCAGAACAGGGCAATGGCGTCATTGGAACGTTGGTTCTCGATGTAGCACTTGACGAGCATGTTCCAAGAAACCAAAGTGGGTTGTGGAATCCAGTCGAAGAGGGACTGTGCATATTCGAGATTGTTGATTCTGGGATCTGCGTAAAGGGCCAAAAGACGGGAAGAGATTGAAGGGTGATTCAAGGAACCTGCTTTGAGGGAGAAAGCGTGGAGTTGCTTTGCTTGTCGATTGGTTTCGCAGTTTTGAAGGGGAAAATGAAGATTCTGAGGGGGAAATGGTTGAAGGGAATGCGAAACTGGAAGAGATAGCATCGGAACTCAATGAAAAGTACAGTGAGGAACCCTAAAGGGGTGTTTGGATGTTTCAGAAACATTTATAAAAGACTTAAAAAAAAACATGAAAATGAAAGAAAAATATTAGAGATACAATAATATCAAAAGAAAAATAATCAATTAATAAAATGCATAATTATGGTTGTAATTTAAAATTTTAGGGTTAGGGCCGTTTGTTTGACATATTTAGGTACGATTTAGTTTTAGGATTTATTAATTCAAAACAAATGTTCAAATGAGTTTTTATCAATTTTTCGTCATTTTTACTTTTAAAAATAATTTTCATTCTTAATCATTATTTATAACTACTCAATTATTTATAACCCCTCGTTTTTAATCTTTCTCTTCAAATCAATCAAAATAACTAATTTATAACTACTCATTTTTAATCATTTTTTTAACTAATAAAAATAACTACTCATGGTAAATTTACATTTAAATTAGATTTTGACTCTAATCCTTCTACAAAAAAAAATTATATTCAAACTAGTTTTTTAGTACAATTCTAAATTTTTAACTACTCGACCTACCTTGTCATTGTAACTCGTTAAAGTTAAATATTACCTACATATGTCAAACAAACAACTACTGTTTTTCTTTTTATAATTAGATTTATATCCATACAAATGTTTTAAAAACATCAATATTAACGAAAAATTAAGAAAAAAATGTTAAAAAGAAGTATTATTGAATTAAAAAAATAATAAAAATAAAATGATTATCAGATAATTATCTAAAAAAAGAAACCCTAGATCCTTCCTCCACATATCACTCTGCTATCATTTTCCTATTTAAACCAAACTCATCTCAAAAAACGCCGCAGCCTTTTCTTCACAATGAACAAACCCTAATTTTCTCTGTGTTCTGTTCATGAAATCTGAACCTTGCTTTATTCTTATATTTGAAATCTCTGAACTCGCATCTTGGATTTCTATTATTTTTCTCTGATTTTTTCGGATCTACACAATTTCTTTAATTTTGTGTGCTTCATAATCTGGTGAATGCGGATTTTTTCTATTCCCATTTGACTCGTTCCCTTGAAGCAATATCAATCGTGTTACTTTTTTAATCTCTCCCTTTGCTTTCGATCTTCATAGCGTTTGGGAGAACACTGGAGTAGCTACATTTTGAATTTGCGATTTGAATGTTTTGTTGATGATTTGAATTGATTTGCTTTTAAGCGACCGTGATGAGCCTTTTACAGACCTGTAATGACTTGCGAATATGATCGCAGTTCTTATGAACATCTAAGGGACTGAGTTGCTTATTTGCGTTAATTCTTCCTCTGTTTTCGATTTTATTTTTTCGAGTTGTAACCCTAATTTAAGTGTTATTGGTGAAATTGGGGGTTGATATTGATTTGGTATTTTTTCAATATGAATTTCAGGATTTTACTGGTTCGGTTTTGCGTATGCAACGTTGTCGGAAGAATATGACGAACCCTAGCACCAGATTGGAGATGATTTTTATTGAAATTTGGTTTATTAACTTGATTTTAATCTATAAAATTATATTGAAATGAAATCATCACTTTGAAGAATAATTTAATCGTTAACTAATGGTTTTGTTCCAGCAACTTTTACAGTGCTCTAACTAATTAGCAGTTTACTTTGCCTAATGCATAAACATATAATGAAGTCTTCATTTGTTTAGATTTTTGTTTTTGATTTTTGAAATTTAAGTTTACAATAATTACTTTATTATATATTTTTTCTCAACTTTGTAAAAATTAAATCAAAATTGGGAGACAAAAAAGAGTTTTAAGAAGTTTGTATTTATTTTTTAAGAAGTTGGTTAGTATTCATCTATTCTCTTGAGGTAAAGATGGATATTGTGGAGGAAAGATAAACATATTGAACAAAATTTGTGTAATGAAGAACAAAGAATCAAATTGTTATCATGTGGCTGAAATTATTAGGATTTTGCTTCAGGTTCTCTTTGACAAAATGCTCGAGACTGCATCTTCCCCAACATTTAAGGTTGTTGCAAGTGGGGCTAAATGGATGATGAAATCAGATTGTTAGAAATGTAGGAATTTTTTATCATGCTCTATTTGTTGGCTAATGTAAGAAGTCTTTGAGCCCCCTCTTATCAGCTTACTTAGGCTCTCCTATGTGTGCTTTGCAAAGCTACTTTCAGACAATGTATGTTTCAATCTTTGGTAGATAAGCATTGGAATAGTGATGATGCCTGGACAGTGTTACTGGGTTTCTGAAGGAAGGTGAAATTGTAGTCTTAATTTCCAGATAAATGTTATGTTGGGTAGACTGCTATGTACACTACATAACTCAACTGAAAGCCCTACATGCTTGTATCTCATCTTTCAATAGACTAATTGGATGGAATAAAGGGAAAATCATTCTCTAGAATGTACACTGTTTTCCTCTCATCTTTTGATTTTCTGCTACTAATGGAGAAAGGTGTACTGAATATTCTTTTATGATCCAAGGTAGTACCAATAGAATGTTTCCATGGAGCGCGGTCTCTTCCTTCCATGTCATTATTACGAGTCATCAATTAAGAGTTCAATTGCTTGATTAGCCACATGGTTACTAACAGAAGCATAGTCCAGCACACATTTTGTTTAGTCTTGGGAGTCAAAATTCTCTTTGGGGCCTAAGTTTTTGGCACTTTTTCCAGCACACATTTTCCGGGTCTGTAGCTGACCCAAGCATAAATTATTGATTGATTGATTGATGTATCATTTCAAACTCAGAGACACTAGAAATGGTGACTACCTGAGGTAATGATAGATGCATGACATATAGTTAGGGTTGTGCTTAATTTATTCTCGTCTATAACCATACTTTTGAAGCTTTTTTTTGCCTCCAAAAATGATATATTTGTTTGTGAGAACCAGTCAGAGTTTGACAATTTGCAGTTGGAATGGAGAAAGAACCACATTGTCTGTTTGAGATATTTTACAATTGTGTTCGGCCTAATCAAACAATGAAACCACATTGTCTGTTTGAGATATTTTACAACCGAACAATGAAACCATTGCTTCACTGACCTATTCGATAATTTAATAGATAAATATTTAAGTCATATTTAAGTCATGTTTGGACTAATCAAATATGGGTCACATTCTATTTGTCTTTATTTTATTTGTTTATCTTTTGAGTTTAAAATTAAATAAAATGTGATCATATTAGATCATATAAGTGGACATTATTTTATAAGTCATACTCGAACATAATTTAAATATTCCTCAATTTTATATTCATCTTTATATTTTTGGATGGAAACTTTTTTTCTTTTCATTTTTTAAGTACAAAGGAAGGGGATCATAGACTATATAGATTACAACTAAGCAATAAAACTAACAAGCCACCAACTCTTTTAGTATATTTGGATGGAAGTTTTTAATATGAGTCACTATTTGATTATTGGATTCAACAAAATATAAACCAAATTTGTAGTTTACCTTTTGTTTTGTACTCTAAACTCAAACAACTATTTGATTTTACTTCGTTATAAAGAAAGGATTTTACGTTGAAGTTGAACAAATTCTCTCCTCTACCGATAAATTTAGAAAAAGATATCAACTTTCAGGAGAAAATCTTTAAATAAATCGAACTTTACCAATTTTACAACCTCTACTCTTAAAAAAAAACTCATATTTAGGCGTATCGTTGAACCCTGCGCTGACCGTATTTAGACCATTTCTACTCATTAAAGACCACATCTTTGTTGATTCTTCTCTTTGAGGGTTCGCCACTGTCGGCCCTTCTTCGTATTTCGTCTTCAGGGCTTTGAAATTTTGCAAATTACCCTTCTGATTATGAACCCCAATTCCACCCTTCTCTGATTTCTCACCTTTTTTTGCAGCTTTTATCGGTTAAGATTCTCGTGTGATTGGTGGGTTAGTTCTCTTTTCTCTTTTCTTGGCTTTTTTTGTTCTGTATTTGAGTTGGGAAGTTGATGATTTTGGTGGAACTGGTGGTTTCTCTTGTTGAATCTTTGAATTTTTCATTTGCTTTTTACTGAGGTGTGAACTTTTAGTGATGATCTGGGTAGTTCTGAGAGATTTGGTTTTTGGATTTTTGTTTTCTTAAAACATTTTTGGGTTATTTCATTCTTGTTTTAGTATTGGTTTCATTGAGCTTTTTATTCAGCTGATGCTGGAAGATCTGGGTTCTTTGTTCTGTTGTGATTATACTTGATCTAGTTTCATCTCATGGTTCGTTGCTTGTGGTTCTATTTATTTTTTCATTTCATGGTTCGTTGATTAGGATAAGATAATTTTTGTAAGCTTAAATTTTAAAAACTATCAAAATGGTTTTGAAACGGGGTCTTAGCTATTAGATTTGTGAAACTTTTTGGTTATGAGGTTAGAAGTTAGCTGGGAGTTGATAGTTCTTCTAATTGTTCTATCTGTAGTTAGCTTGGGAGGATTTTTCGTTTTATGATAGATAGACGTACTTTGTTTCCCTTTCGATGTGGTAAAAGGGCAATTAGGAGTTCTTTTTTTAGAAAATTGCATTCTCGGGTAGTTTTATCGGTTCTAACAAAGACATTGGTTGAATGTCGAGTGAAGGTTGATGATAGCTATTTATTTTTATGATTGTTTTTTTTTTTTGTACATAGTAAGATTAATGGGTGCATCATCTGGTTCTAACATCCACCAGCCTGCCTCAAAGATGATTCCCGCACGTCAACAACCACGGCCCGAGGAACTCCAAACCTCTCTTTCATTAGTTTCCTCAGACCCTCGAGTGTCACCTGAGGTACCCAGATCCAATTCTGACCAGAATCACGAGTCTCCTGTTGAGAGTGCCAGTTCTCAGGAAACTTGGCCTATTGGTGATGGAGTGACGCGGAAGAAGATGGAAAATGGAAAGGAAGATAATGACTTTGTCGAACAATCAGTCATTCACCGTCTTTCTAGTGCTGATAAAATCTCTCTATGTGACATAGCAAGAGACAGAATTGAGGTAATTGCTGAAAAGATGCAGCACTTACCAGAGGACTTTCTAGAAAATTTGAAGAATGGGCTTCGGGTCATGCTTGATGGAAATGGTAGTGCACAACAGAGAGATGAGATTTTTATCTTGCAGAAGCTTGTTCAGCGTCGAACTGATTTAACTGCAAAGACCTTGATTAGAGCACATAGAGTACAACTTGAAATTCTAGTCGCAATCAATACCGGAATTCAAGCCTTCTTGCATCCAAATATTAGCCTCTCTCAGACAACACTTATTGAGGTTTTTGTGTATAAAAGATGTAGAAATATTGCTTGCCAAAACCAGCTTCCGGCTGAAGATTGCACTTGTGAGATATGTACCAGCAGAAATGGTTTCTGCAATCTCTGCATGTGTGTAATATGTAACAAGTTTGATTTCGAAGTTAACACTTGTCGTTGGATTGGCTGTGATCTGTGCTCTCATTGGTCTCATACCGATTGTGCAATTCGTGATGGAAAGATCTGTGTGGGATCTTCTGCAAGAATTGGAACAGGGCGAACTGAAATGCATTTTAAATGCCCAGCTTGCCATCGAACATCGGAGCTACTTGGTTGGGTTAGAGATGTTTTTCAACATTGTGCACCTTCTTGGGACCAGGAGTCTCTCATGAAGGAGCTTGATTTTGTCAGTAGGATCTTTCGTGGAAGTGAAGATCATGGAGGGAGGAAGCTTTTTTGGAAATGTGAAGATCTCAAAGAGAAAATGAAGACTAGAGTTCTGGATTCTACAGCAGCATGTAGAGCAATATTGATGTTCTTTCAAGGTACATCATTTCAAGGTCTTTATATTTTTTGTTTCGCTTAATGATACTTCGGAATAACTTTTGTGTGATAGAATTGTAGAAATGTGCATAACTAAGTTTCATGTCGATAGAAATATTTAATATAAAAACCTTGGTTTCATTCACTTTCAAAATGTGGTTATGGTAAAATCATTATCCTTGCATAAGTTCAACTTTTTTTGGTTTTGAATTCATTAAGCAGCTTTTCTATTGAATGCTTTGGTTTGCAGTATGACCATATATTGTACAAACAAGTATAAATGGATGGAAGATTTTCTGTTAAAGTTAGTCTTGTACTCTTCGCTAAAGCTTTCTCAAGGGTGGATGCTTTTAGCCTACTCTCTCATATAGATGCGGGAATTAATTCTGTGGATTACATACTTTTAGAATAATTTTAAAAAATAAGATTTAGTTTTAGTTGATGTGATGTAGCTTGTCTTAGAGATGCAACTTTTTTTTTATATCCTGGTGTTACATTCTCATCAACTATTCTTTCTGGGACATACATTTAGATATCAAGGAAATCCATAAGAAAATATTTCTTAGGTGGGTGACTATCATAGATTGAGCTTATCACGTCTGAACCTCAAGAACTTTAACTATTGGGCCAACCCATGATGGTTTTCACGACTTTTTTATAGAAGTGAAAAGAAAACTTTGTGGACTTCAATCTGCTCCATTTGAGAGAAGCTTTTTTTGTCTTTGTTGTTTCTCTGGGTATTTGAGCTGATTTTCCATTTCACTTGGTGGTTTTGCATTTCTTTTCCTAGTAATAATCATAAAAATCTATTGTCCCTTTTTCGTCTTAATGAAGAAAATGAGACAGACTCTATGATTAGTCTCGAAAATGGGGAAGGGGGAAGGTTAGCAGCCCCGCAGGAAGCATGCAACCGAATCGCAGAAGTGGTGCAGGAGGTTATTAAAAAAATGGAAATTGTTGCTAATGAGAAGATGAGAAGCTGGCGAAAGGCTCGCATGGAAGTTGAGGCCTTTAACCGTGAGGTTGAAGATAAGGCTAAGGAAGCAGCTGAGATAAAGCTCGACAGACAGAGAAAAAAGCTACAAATCGAAGAACTCGAAAAAATCGTTCGACTTAAATGTGCAGAAGCTGACATGTTCCAACTTAAGGCCAATGAGGCAAAACGAGAGGCCGAGAGGCTTCAGATGATTGCTCTTGCAAAAACAGACAAGTCTGAGGAAGATTACGCTAGCAATTACCTGAAACAACGTCTGAATGAGGCCGAGGCCGAGAAGCAGTATTTGCTCGAAAAGATCAAGCTACAAGAAAGTTCCAGAGCTTCACAGAGCAGTGGTGGGGCTGATCCATCGCAGATGCTTATGTATTCCAAATTTCAAGATCTGCTCTATAATTCCTCTAAGCCAGATTCAGCTAAATAAATGAGTTGTAAATTAAAATGTTGCTCCGTATGTTCTTTGTTATTTAATGTATGAAGTTGTTTCTCACTAGATCTTCAAATACTTGTATCGTAAATGTAACGGAGTCGTTTGATACTTCTATCTTGTCTAACTTTAGTAGATTATGAATATCATCCAAGTTTCTGTTTGATACTGCTTGGGATGGGTCTCGAATCTGCAATATAACCGTTATGAGCAGGATGATTCAAACCATTAAACTATAAGCCCCTACGGATCTTTACGTGCAATTTGCTCACTTCGAGAAGAGTGGATCGTGCCTCGAGCCCTACTTCGTTAACTACTTATGAAACTAAGTAGGACCTTTTGTAACTTAACTAGTGTGGTGCTTTGCTCCTGACTTAGAACTATAATGCTATCTCAAGCTTATGCTATTTTTGTTTTTTTTTTCTTCTCATTTTCTCCTTAAGTTCTTCCCTTTTTAATGGGTTGAGGGTGAGGAGGGATTCGAACCTCCGACATCGTGGTTTGTTGCCATGTACTCTAATCCCTAAGTTACAAGTCCCACCCCGTCTCCACTACATTTGTTCTCTGGGTATCCTAAAAAATGAATGTTTCATTTATTGTAAACAAGCAACCTAATAATATAACCATTCTCAGCTTTGTTAACGAAGTAAAGAAGCAGAGCTCTAGCGACATGTTGTACAACTTAGTTATTATGAGGTTTCAGATTCGAGTCCTTGTTCTCTCAATATTGTTGTATAAAAAAGACGAAGTAAGAAGCGAAGCTCATATTCAGAAAGATATTACCTCTTTGAAAGCTGATTTGAAGAGGAAAAACAGAATCATAAATGTATTTTATGATGAAATCAACAACATAACAGCAAACTAATATGCCTTATTAGAAAGGTTGCTACAAACTAGAACTAATATCTATAAAATGACTGATAAAGCTGGGAATTTATTTAAATGAACTAAACTGCAGGGACTGAAGGTGGATGGAATCAGTGCAGTGGGCGGCTCTTCTTCATTGCTGCAGACTGTAAAGATTTTGCTCCTTTCTTCTCACTACGCTTGGCAGGTAATGTGTCCGAAAAGGAAGTATCGCCGCACGTAATAGCTGTGCTTATACCATGGCATCTTATTGACGAGGTTAAGCACACATTCGGGGTGACGATTCGTGCATTGTTCACACACACACCCATCCTTCTACAGTTGGTTATAGTTATCATTCTGTTTGGGATGCTTGATGGAACCAGGCTTCCATTTGGGAAGTGTAAGAGATTGTTGAGCAGTAATCCTGTGGGGATAGAATGGCTAAGAACAAAATCTTCGAGTCGGTCGGGGGAGATAGCAGCTCGAGAAAGTTCCTGATCGGTGGGCATGAAGAAGGTTATATCTGAGTTTTGCAAGGGCTTCTTGGAGCTATTTAGGATCTTGAGTAGTATGACAAAGCCATGGTAAGATTTCAATCTCATGTCATCCATGGCAGCTTGCAGGTCGGTTTGATTGATAGCCGTAGCCTGGGTGTTCCCGACCAAGAAGAGAAGAACAAAAAACCAGAGAGCCATTTGGGATGGAGATGCTCAAAAACTGTCTTTGAGGTGCAGGTACTGAATTACATGAAATTGTTTGATGAATTTATAGCAGGAAAAACAGGTTTTTGCCATTGAACAAAGGTGCATTGCTTGTGTCTTTCATCATACAATTTGAACAGTGACAGTTAGTTAAGAAAGGCAGATTTTGCCTCAAAATGCCATTGTTCTTGCAATAAAAATGCAATTTTAGGAGAACAAAATGGTTGGTTTGCAGAAAAAGAATGACATTAGGAATCTCATACCAAAACTACAAGAATGAGAAATTCCACCTAAGAACCACAGCCAATTGGGAAGAACAGGATTGCTTCCATATTTGGTTACTCGGATTTCTTATTCTAGCGAGACAGTATTCTGCAGAACAAAGTGAACAATAGCAGAAATCATGATTTTATATACATAATCCTCTTAGTGGATATTGTTTTTTTTTTATGCTTTCTTTGTACTTTAACAAAAAACAACTGGAGTGAATGAATTAACAATACTTTTTCTGTGAACCACCTAAGGGCATGTTTGGATAGAAAAAAAAATACACTGATTTGAATGTGGTGTTTGAATGGGTGATTGTACGAAAATCGTGTTTGTATGCAGTTATTGGGAGGAAGATTTATGTAAAAATTGTGTTTGTTTAAAGGTGTTCGAAGAAGATAAGATTGCTTATAGAAAGTGTAAATGTTATTTTAAGAAAGGGTTATAAAAAAAAACTTTGTTTGAAAAATATTGTGTGGAGCTCCTCAACCCAATATTCCAACTTCTCGTTCCAAATTTGAACAATTTTTTTTTTATATACAGAAAAATTGGGGAGTGTTTACTGCACGGCTCTACAACATTTGGATGTCAAGAAAATCTATATGAATTTTTTTTATTTAGGTAGTTAACTACCATGATCTCATAACCTCTTGAATCTTTCGGATCTTCTATAATTACTAGGTCAATCTATGATATTTCTCATTTAATTGATACTTCTATGGCTATAGGTTTGATCTTGAAAATCATTATTTGCCTCTCATTTAATTGAGACTAATTATACCCTCTCTATAGGGTCCGATCCCCTCCCCCCAATTTGTACCAAAAAAAAAAGAAGAAAAAATCTATGATGTTTCTAATTTTGAACTTGATTTAAAGTACAAAAACTGAATTAGACACGACCCGAAACAAAAGCCAAAGTAGAATACAAACAAAAATAGTATTTTTATATAGCATTTGTGATCAAACAGCAGTACTGGAAACCAATAGGATATCAAGAATCATAACATAAATTACATCAATCGGGTTAAATATGACAGACCAGAGAGAAAATCCATGGAACCACATCATGAATAATGAGCTAACTTATAACAGTATCTTTTTTTTTTTTTCTCTAAAAACCTACACGTTTGATTTTATTTCACCCGTTTAATTAATTTATACAGACTAGTGAATGCGACTTCTATACCTTGATTTGAGGCTGTAATTATGTCACGATTAATCTGATACAAATTCGAACCTTACTGCTTAGCTTTCATTTGCTACTTTCAGCTGCTTATCTTGTCCACTCGCAACTCCTGGACTGGAACTACCACCATATCCAGGATAATGCCATCATTTGCTTCTGTTGCATTCGACTTGCCATTCTTTTCGATTAATTTGCTTTCGGAACCTGAAAAAAGTGACGATAATATAATTGAATTTACTCCAATCTATCAACTTAAGTTTTTGATTTGTTTGAGTTACTTAACATGATTCAATAGGGTATCCAAATTTGGAGACCCTGCATTCAAAGTCTATGAAGTCATTTCCTATCCACTAAATATTGATTTTTACGATTATTAGTTGATATAATTAAATTTATCTAATCTATCAGCATAAACTAGGGTTGCCTTCTACACCTACTCAGTTACTTACTTGAATTGGTTTGAGGATCCTTACTAGCATGAACCGCCATATCGTGACCAATGGAACTACCGACCGACTTTGTTTTCATTGTCTCGTCACTTTGGGCTGCTGTGGACCCAACTGAGTTCAACGTGACAGTCCTTGAAGGAGGCATATCATGGTCGTGGTGACCCTCATACGTTGTACGAACCACTTTTGGATCATGAGACGCCCTCTCTACATGTTTCTTAACTGGACATCCAGGACTTGAGCATCTGTAGTAACTCCTGCACAAAATAATAGCACTATTAGAATCACTAACAAGTTCTTATTCACTAGAGAAATTTATGTTTTATAATTATTCAGGAATCAAGGCCTAAAACTAGACATGGGAAATGATCTTACTTTCTCCTCACAGAGACTGCATCCATAAAAGAGTTGTGTTGGTTGATATAATTAATTTACCCCCAACCCTTCAATTTAAACTTCTAGGTTGATTGGTGGTTCAATATTGATATCAGAGCAGGAAGTCTTGAGTTTGTTGACAGATATCTGATCCTACTACACTTGGTTGTCACAATTTATAGGAAATTAATTTCTAGATAGGAGGTTATCATGAGTTGAACTCATAACTTACTTACTGATTTACCAAACCCTTATTTAAGGGATTGTTGATATATGAATTAATCTATCATTAAACAAGAGCACAAAGGGAAATGACAAAACAGAGAAATAATCTACTCAGGATTAAAAAACAAAATTACCGCTCAGCATATCCTAGTAGTTATCTCAGGGGAACCAATATCATACTACTTAAACTATATTCGATCTTAGCAAACATTTTGCAATTGATAAATCAATACCTAGGATTTGCATTGCCCTTCACTAATTTCTGTCCGTACTTCCGCCAGCGGTATCCATCATTGACTATGTCACCCTCACTAGGAGTTACAACAACAACACGAGATTCAACCGTTGACTTGTCTGCTACCGTCGCGTCCAGATTGCATCTTTTCTTCCTTTTGAAACTAATTAAGTGTTAGTTCACAAATTAACTAATAAAGAAAACAAAAAACAGCCAGCGCTTAAGCATACTCTCGATTCAAGTCTGGTGTATCATCATAGTCAACGTCATCATTATTCCTAGACCTTTTCAAAGCTTCATCTTTTACATTATCGCTGGCCACGACTAATGACAGTTGAAGCGTACCAGTCGGTTCAGTTTTATGAGGTGTCTGGCCAAGCGCAATGGAGGCTTTATCTTCAAGTACAGAGACAGAAATAAATCAAAGAACTTGTGAGTATAACCAAAACAAAATTTGAATTAAGCAGCTTCTTTCTTACCTTGAGAACTTCTAGAGGCATGTTCATCTGACTTTTCTTCAACCATGTTAACAACTCCAATAGGAACTGGAATGTGAGATTGAAGTTTAGGGTGATCATGCTGGCCAAAGTAAACAGTATCTGTAATTTTCCAATCGTGGGTGCGCTCCAGTTGTTTTTTCACCATGCAAGTTGGATACGTACATCTGTAATAGCTTCTAACAAACACATTTCCCTTTACTAGTTTCTGACCATATTTCCGCCAGTTATATCCATCCTCTGACACTTTCTCTCGTATTGTAGAGGTGATATTTACTTTCAAATCAGGCTGCGACTCCTGGTCCGCAGTAATTGGGTTATGGGTCACTTCCTCAGACACTATATGAGAGATGCCTCCTCGATCGACTTGTTCAATCGTAATGTCAGGCTGCTTGACAGCTTCTTCAACAGTATTCCCGGCAGCCGCAGTGCATTTGTGATTTGAGTTTGCTGCATTAGTTCCACCAGGAGCCTCATGAGACGCTTGCGATTGGCTATCTGAACTTTGTTCATGCTCCAATCTATCAGAATCAACTTTGTTCTCTAATTGGTCCCCTGAAGAAACCATAGGCACAAGTGAGCTTAGATCATAAGCTAGAGAGCTCTAAACAACTATTTCTTCACACTTTGATTGATCCAGAAACTGAATGCCACGCCACATCCAGCTGGATACTGAAACCTGATAAGAGATGCAACAAAAAGATTTTACTTCTTGCCAAAGTTTAAGAAACAAAGTACCATTATTGGAGAATGATTATGAGCACGAAAATAAAATAATTTGTGGATACGCTCCTTAACTCTATTTTACTTCAGTCATAGTCATGAAGAAAATATGAAGTTTTTTCTTTAGGAAACAAAAACATTTTTATTAATAAGATGACAGTGAAAGTTTGAAGATTTTAAGCATACTCAGCATCCCAGTTCATGCATTATAAATCAAGCAATATCATGAAAATTGGAAATTTCTCTTTTGCCCAAGAACGAAAAAAAAGGGGAAACTACAATATCAGCTTCGTGAATACTACATTTCTTAAAGAAGAAGGATTGAATTTGAAAATATACCGTAATCAAAACCTAAATATTGAGCATTTAAGAGTTTAGGGAAACGAGACAAGATATATTATTCAATTTACGAGTTAATCACAATTTTCAATCAATGATAAAAAACCTTAAATACAAAAAGAATTTAGTTCTGTCTATTAACAACCCCCTTGCACACCATTCAATGAAATCAATGAACGAGACGAACAAAAACTATAGTAATCGAAGTAAAATTCTCACTTCTACTTAGCTTAAAAGGAGTAGAAAGACAATTAGCAACTAATTTAATCCAAAATATGCCGTCTAAGTAGGCTCAGCTCGAGCTGAATGATTAGATCTCCATGTTCCAGTAACGAATCAGGATAATTAAGATCCAAATTACCAAATTCCGATTTCGATTCCAGTAACGATCAGAATGATTTTTTAACCTATATTCATCTAGAGCCATAATCATGTACGCTTGTTTTCCCCTAAAATTACCACGAAAATAGAGAGTTAGATACGATAATGAAAAAGCAAAGCCTAACCTCAATCTCCACCTCAGAGCCGAAGCCTCGAAGTTGTAAGCCCTAGAAAGCTTACAGGTGTATAAATTTGACTTGGAAGAACAGAATTCCGCCGGAAAACAGTCACGGCCGTCAATTACGAGTCCGAGCTCGGAATTCGAGCAGGTGAATCGGAGCTGCAGAAGACGAGCGAAGCTAGTGAAAAAGAGGAGAAATGGAAGTCAAATTCAATCTCCGATGGAGAAGAAAAGCGAGGAGAAGAGGATGCAGTGAGAACGAAGAAGAAGAAGAAGAGAGAGTGGAGGAATTGAATTGGTTACAGTTGAGAAGCGGTGGTTGGAGCTCCGGCGGAGAGGCGTCCGATGAAGATTCCGGCGAAGTTGATAACAGCTAAGAGCATATTCTATGGCCGTTGTTTGGTAACGCACAAGCTTCCCCTTCTAAATTCCTTTTATGCTATGATTTTTATGTTGCTAATTTATTTCTGTCATATATATTGCTAATTTATTACCCTATTATATTTATATTTATCATTCAAATTTAACTCTTTTTTTCATTACCACGAGTCATTTGTCTTTTTTTTTTTCTTTAAATTCGTTTTTTTTACAATAATATTAGAAGAAAAAGGATTCAAACTTTAATATCACTGTCATTAAGTTGTATAATATATTAAGAATTTTACTTTTGTTGACTTTTAATTCGTTCTTAATAAGAGGATATGAGCTCATGATTATAAGTAATATTTTGGTTAGTTGAACAATCTTCTTAAAAAGACAAAATTAATATTGATATTTACTGTCCCTTAAATATGAGGCAGTGGAGTTATGAGTTTTTAAGATATATTCCTTTTGAAGTGTTAAATTTGAAACAACTATATTAAATAATTTTATAAGATTGATAATAAATTAATCTTTGATAATAATTGTTTATTTAAAACTCTCTTAGCTACTAAACGATTCTATGATGATTTTGGCTAAACATGCTCATTTCAAATATGTTAAGCTATAAACATACTAAAATTTAAATATGGACTTGACCCTTAACAACCCCAACATTCTACATTCCTTGGGATTAGTTGGTTTTGATATTTCTATGATCAAGTCATTTAAAAGAAAGAAGTACCATGTCAAAATGTTGTAGTTATCGACCTAAAAATGTTGTAGTTATCAGATTCATATATACCTTCATGTTATTTTTGTAATTACTTTATTAGTTCATTCAAACTGCATTAATTTTATTATTTTATTTATTTATTATTATTATTTTGAATTCATTATTGTGACTTTGGATTCTGACTCATTTGACTTTTTGAGAAATGATACCTACCCTGCCCTCCTCTATTTAAAAGTTTGATGGACCTTTAATAAATTTGGGCTTGATTGACTTTGACACATCTTATGGGCTCAGGCTATTTAACTTTAGTCCAATTAATTTTTAATGGTTTTAGGATAAATTAGCTTCGGGTCCAATCATTACATGTCATAATTTGATTGGTTTATCTTAAGCTGTCTAATGAATTATATTAGATTAGTGACATTATTAAATGAGTAACTTTCTTCCTATGAAAACCGAATTAAGTACATATGTGATATTATTTGATATTACCAAGAAAATTTATAAATTAAAGTTGTTTAAATTATACAAAATAGTTATTTTTGTAATACCAAATAATTTTTTAAATAAGATTTCTTGACATTTCATAAAATTTTATTTTATTTATTTTTTTCGATTTTCTTTTTATGATATTAAAAAATGCTTATAAATTTGTAATTAGTCTAAATTTATTTAAGTGATTGTGATAGTTTGATTGATTGAAATTTCTTAATCAATAACTTATAAATCAAACTTTAAAAAAATGTAGAGAGATTATGGACTTGCCATTTTTTTTTAAATTGAGATATAAACTAAACATAAGTTGAAACTTAAAAGATTTTTTTTCTTATAAGCTATTATACAAAAAGAATATAAATTTGAGATTTTGTTAAAGAAAAAACAATTGAAAGTAAAGTATAAGTAAAACAGTAAAAAAGTATAAATCACTATAAAAAAACGAATAAAAAAAAAACAAGTCAATAATTTAGTAATGGTTTAGTTTATCTTTCTGTAAAACGAATTGAATCGGATTGATTTTAAGTTTGGCTTAAAAATCGAACCAATGATTTTACTTCTTGTTGAAAATTGATTCGATACATCTTTTTATTAAAATGATTGGACAGTTTATTCTCATACATGCCTAAAACTAAAGAAAATCTAACCAATATCTCCCACACCTTTCTACATATTCAATTATTAAAAAAAAAGACCCTGATATTAGTTTCTCTTTCTTCACACAAAATCAACAAAAATGGAACCAAAATGAGTCAAATGACATTGGTTACGGTGACAACTTCAATTTTTTCGTCGTCGAACAAATCAAATATTCGAAACCCTAATGTTTTCCCCAATCTTCTTCAGAATTGGATCGTCGAATTTTATTGTCATTGATTCAAGTTCTGTTGATCGGAATTCGTTAACCTAGCTGTTCGATCATGCTTCTTTCTCCGGGCCATCCCCTTCGCCATCGACGGTTTCCGACGATGCGATCCAGAAAATTCACAGAGTTCGTCTTCGATCACGCCTCAGAGATCGACTCGAGATGGGCAGTGGATGATCATAGAACGCCGTGGCCAGAAGGTCAGACGTTTGAACCCTGATGGTAAATCTCAAACACCCAGTTCAACTTTCTTGATAAGTGTTACCCCTTTTGATTAGGCTGTGGATGAATTGTTATTAGCTTGATGAGTTTTTCAGGCATTATACGAGCTAGGATAGTGTTAGTTTTTAAAAAATTATTGAGAAAGATGATAGGAAAAGAAGGCGAGAAAAATTTATTGATGTACCATCCTTCCGTTAGAGGCAAGGCTCCACTGACAGGGGAAAAATGGTTGCTAGATTGAAGGGCCTAACCAAAGAAATTAACCGAACTAGCACTCGGTTCCATGGTAAAATGGATTCGAGGACAAGAGACGATGGTGCAGTGGAAATGCTTTATACCCCAATGGCTGGAGCTACTCCACATCCTGTGCTGGATAGAGATGTGGATAGGTTGAAGAAGTATGATTTGGAGGTTTTAAGGAAGACCCCGAATCCATCTTATGTAGAATCGAGGATAAAGGATGAGAATGACTACAGTTTTGTCTCAACGTCGTCGCCTGCACCTGGTGTTGATGAATCTCCATTTATTACATGTGGTGAAATTGAAAGAACGCCCCTGAGACTAGATCCTGAGAATACGCCTTTTGACATTGTTGGGCGACATTATAATATTCTATGTCCACCTGCAAGAGAGGTGAAGGCTCATTCACTTTCATGGGAGCGGCGCAAAGCCAAGGGAGAAATAAAAAATGTTTCAAAAGCCACCTGTTAGAGGGGGAAGTGCTACCTCAAGTGTTCGAAGAACTCCAGCCGTCCAGAAGTTCGTTAGGAATGCAATAACCAAGTCGTCTTCTTCATTTGATGAATACTTTGTGCCAGTTACAGAGGTGGAAGCCCGAAAAGCGGGAGGAGATTGTCTAGGTTTGCAAGAGATAAGAGCTTTGGCTCTAGGTCACCTTCTGTCAAGGAAGGTTCAAATCCTGCTTGGTGGTGTAATATTATTTCCAGCCAAATATAAGTGCTTCATGTATTCTAACAATTCTGTCTTGAAACCCCTTCCTAATATCATTTTGTTTGTTTTATAAGTTTTACAATGTCAATGTAAAGAGGATAACTGCTTCATGTATTCTAAGTCTAAACAGTTCTGTATTTAAAGCCTTTCCTAATATCATTTTCTTTGTCTTATAAGTTTTACAATGTCAATGTAAAGAGATTGCTAAATTTGTTGGATACTAAAAACTAATGAACCTCCCATTTGGTAGTCTGAATTATTTAAATAATGTCCCTTATGATTCATTTCTGCAGTTGCTTTCGGTATTATCATCTCGAAATTTATTCGATCAATTCCCAGCTTTCAATTGCAAAGATGGGGATCTCGAGCGGATGGTTAACTAAACTGATATTGTTAACCTTTCACACGACACTTATATGGCAGTTTCATCGTTCAAGAAATGTGTATTAAGTATTGTAGTTAAATGCAGGGAATTTTCTATTGAGGACCAGTGAATGAACACGGAGTACGGTTGTCACTCTTCAAGCTGACATATTATCATTCGCATTATTTTATCTGATTTTTTTTATATATACTAGTTCGAGTTATGCGCCTCTCGAATATTCTCACATAATATATCATATGACCTTAGAGTATTTGAATGTCAAAAAATTCATAGAAAATTGATTCTCAGTAACTGCGATCGGTATCATCTCGTAGTTACTTAAGATCTTTTTTTACCACTAAACCGGATGAATATTCACAGGATTATTAGAATTTCTGGCTGTAGACTTATTCTGTATTCTATATTTCTGGTGTTTTCTTTTCCCTAATTTTCTATTCAATGCTTCATGGATGACAGAAGGAATCTTCTCTTTGAAGTTACAAGGTAGCGTAAAATGTGAAGGAGAGCATTTGATTATTAAAGTTGTACAGTCTCTAACTCTGCAGTGAACTTAACAAAAGTAACTTTTGGGATTGAGAAAATGTTGCGAAAAAGCAAGCGCCTCTCTCTTTCCAAAGCATTCTCCTGAGCTTTCAGAAACCGTGCCGTCTTGGGAGTGCTGGCCCTTACTATGTAACTTCTTCCTTAATTCAACTCTTTCTCATTATTATCTAATCTATTTACTCTTTTTTTCTTCTTTTTTTTCAGGTCTTTGTTCACCGTCAGATCTGATTCACCAACTCAAATGCAAAAATTACAGGGTAAATTATAAGTTAAGTTTACGTCACGTAGTTTGAAAAAAGTTAGAGTTTAATTCTTGTGATTTCAAAAATTAGAATTTAATCTTTATGCTTTGAGAGAAAAAGTTAGAATTTGGTTCATTTGGTTTTTAAAATTAGAATAATCCTTCTGGTTTGATAAAATCTAGAAGATAGTCCTTATCATGTCTAATTGTAACGAATTGAGTACGTTAAAGATTGTTATTCATGTGTCAATGATAGCAGAATGAGTCAAATGACTAATTGGACAAAAAAATAGCATGAATTGCTAAGTTTCACGTACATAATTCATGATGATTACAAACGATAAGAACTAATATTTATATTTATTAAACCATAAAGACTAATTCTAACTATTTTCAAATCACAAGGATTATATTCTAATTTTTAAAAGCGACTAAACTCTAACTTTTTTTCACATCAGGACCAAATTTATGATTTACCCAAAATTATAATATATGGATGGATACAAAAGGATAGCGACGAAGAGAACCCAAAATATGGTTCACATGTCAGAGGGAGAGAGTCAACCTTATTCTAATGACCGAGGCGTTTCAGACGTTCAAGAATTCAACTTTTCAACAATCGAGAACGTTTTTGAAGCCTTAAAATATGGATATGGAGATTACACTCGTGTGCATTTGACTTTTGACTTGAAAGGAATGAAAACTGCACGAATGTATGTGGATTCTTAAACTGGTTTGGGGATTCTAGAATAAGAATTGTACTAATTTCTTCGATTCTTGAGACGGGTGCCTGCCATTTATGGCCATAAGAAGGCATAACATTATTCACTATCAGAATTTGCTTGAGTTCTAAGAATTCACAACTCTCTTAGCTCTTTGAAACTTTCATAAATTCTGGTTTGGAGATCCTTTAGAAGCTCTGTTGATGGCAGTGATCAGCCCCAAAGTCAGCTCACTGGCCTCTAGTCCTTTCACTTCACCAAATATTGGGGTTTTGCTTAAGATCAAGATCATTTCATGGTTGGTTTCACTTTTCTTTAGATAATATTGGTTTTTTTTTTTTTTGGTTTTGATTTCTGATAAGTGGTTAATGTCTCAGGAGCCAAGAAACTGGGTTGCCTGTTTCTATTCGGATTCGAGTTGGTGATAGGATCTTCAACCTGCACAAGGTAAATATAATTTGGAAATATATTAGTGTATTTTACTCTCTTCTTTCTTTCTTTTCTTCCCTTTTTATCTATTCATTTTTTCCTTTTCAAAATTTCATTCTCTGCCTCCACCTCTTCATTTCTCTTAATATTCAACTCTATAAAACTAAGGTGTTTTGATGTGAAATTGTAGATTGATTATAAATGAGGGGTTATTTTGACTTATTAGAAATTTAAGTTTTAATAATAGTTCATTTGGATGTGGTTATTTATTGAGGGGTTGCATGATGATCGTTTTTATAGATGAGTGATAGACAATAGCTTGCTTGGATGTGGTTAGAAATGAGTGATCATTTGAGTGGTTAGAAACAAGTGGTTAGAAATGAATGATTATTTTGAGTAATTAGAAATGAATGATTATTTTGAGTGCTTAAAAATGAGAGATTATTTTGAGTAATTAGAAATAAGTGATTATAATTGCTGATTTGATCATGATTGTTTGAAAATGAGTCGTAAAAACTCATTTGTAATAACTCGTTAATTATATTAACAACACCGACATAGAAAAAAGAAGTGAGAAGATTAAATTTTAAGCATGTCTGCTGTTGCTTGTAGCATCCTCTCATAACAAAGAGTGGATACTTCCAGAAAAGGTTAAACGAATCGACCGAGTACGAGCTCCCATCGGATTTTCCTGGAGGACCAGAAACATTTGAGTTACTTGGTCTGTTCATCTATGGCTCCTCTACTCTCGTTGATCCTTTTAATGTTGCAGCTCTCCGATGTGCTGCAGAGTTTCTTGAAATGACAGATGATTACTATTCTGGTAACCTTTGCAATCGATTTGATATCTATTTGAATCAAGTGGTGCTCCAAAGTTGGGATGATACACTAATCGTACTCCAAAAGTGCCAACAATTGCTTCCTTGGTCTGAGGAGCTGTTAATTGTAAGCCGGTGTATTGAATCTCTTGCCTTCATGTCTTGCATGGAGATTCTCGACCCCGAGAGAAGACGAGACCAACCAATCGTAACGATGGATGCATTGGCCAGTCAGGTTTGGAGCTGTGAAATAGTGAAAGAAATTTTGTGCCAAGATCTTTGGATCAAAGACCTCATTGCTCTGCCATTTGAATTCTTCAAAAGAGTAGTGGAATCCTTGAGAAGGCAAGGTATGAAAGAAAAATATGTGAGCCCGATCATCGTTTTCTATGCGAACAAATGGATTCTTTCGGAAAAGACGCGCCAGTTCTGGGAGAGTACTAAGGAGAAGATTGTAGATGATGAATCAAATGAAAAGGTTACATTTATCTTGGAAAGTCTTCTTGATCTTTTGCCTATGGGACAGAAGACCAGTAGAGTGGTTCCAGTAGGCTTTTACTTTGCATTGCTTTCTAAATCACTTGAAATTGGTCTCAAAAGTAACAGTTTGCAGAAACTGAAAAACCAGATAGCATCGGTATTACATTTTTCCCAAGTGGAAGATTTTCTCCTACCAAAAACTGGGTCGGACTCGATTTCTTCCAGCATCGAGTTGGCTACGATGGAGAAGATATTGGAGTTATTTGTCTCTTATAAATTGAAGATGAATAATAACCATTCAGGAAGCAACTCAATTGTGGCAGAGCTGTGGGATGAATATCTAACCTACATAGTTCCTGATCCAAAACTAGGACAAAAAAGATTCGTGGAACTCATCGAAAAAGTTCCTGCGTCGTGGCGAGAGAATCACAATCATCTTTATAGGGCAGTAAACACATTCCTGCAGGTAAATCTTGATGAACTTTTTCACTCATGACATAACTCTTCAATAATCTGTTTACTCATCTTCCAAGTAGACCAGCAAACAAGCTTCTATAGCAAAACAGGGAGTATTTTGATTCTTAGATTTAGATGCAAATTAATGTTACTTAACAGAAATATAAGCCTTGATTTTGTCAAATACTACATTGAGTTGGTCAAATAATTAGTTATATTTTGGAAAATTCTTAGGTTCTACCAGATCTTTAACTACAAAAAACTTGGTGTCTATCTTTTTGTTCTGCAGGCACAGTCACAATTGTCCCAAGAGGAAAAGTGGGCAGTCTGCAAGTACCTCAACTGCCAGAAGCTATCGCCAGAGGCATGCATTGAGGCTGTTCAAAACGAGTTGATGCCACTTCGTCTGATAGTCCAGGCGCTGTTCGTTCAGCAATTGAATACTCAACAAGCATTCAAAGAGTGTTCATCCTCATTTAGATTCGGACGCTATGGAGAATTCTCTGGGAGTCTTTCAAGCTCTAGATTTCCAAACTCGAACAGCCAGAATCTACGAGACAGTCCTTATACAGATGAAGCTGATCCAAGCAGAAGAACCTTAAGCTTCTTGCTACAGAAGGACCATGTAATGCAGACCAATGAATCCTCAAGAAAAGAGTATGAGTCGACAAGTTTCCGAATCCAGAATCTGGAACAAGAGCTGATTTCCTTGAAGAAGAGCATTCAGTGGCAAACTATATCAAAGAAAACAGAGACAATGACAAACAGCAAAGCAAAAGGTAGAGCGAAACTATCGGATGCGGAAAATAGGTACTCGAACAAGAAAAGGAACTCACAGGAACAAGTGACAGGGTGCATTGGTTCTGTTAATTTTTCCGCTCAAAGAAACTATGCAAGTAATCTATTTAAGATCTTCAGCGGGTTAAGTTTATTTGGTGGTCCGAAACAGAAACGAAAACCGGGATTCCCCGTCTTTTGGCGCAGGTCGATATATCGAATTAACCATCGATTGGACTTGTAAATGAGAACTCATAACAGGGTTTTAGAAACCAGTTATGGAGAATGTAACTAACTTCCTGTAAACTTAAGTATCTTAAGAAATAAAGAAAATAGTCATTTACTAAAAACTTTTGGCCACATGCTTCATTGCTTAGCATCACAAATTGTTAAAAGTTGTGATAGCAATAATTTAAACTGCACTCAAGTTGTAAGAAACTTTCTACATTGAATATAATGTTGACATAATGCAATCTTAGATTAATTTGAAAGAGGGGGTAACAACAAAAGCTAAAATTTCTAGCCCACGTGATAACCACAACACGCGCACACACATAAATCTGCAATAATTTCATCACATATTCACAAAAATATTGGTCAATCCCTATTACATGCTTTTCAAAAAAATATGCAGATGAAAATGGTCGTGAAAATTAAGTGAATTTAAAGGATGAAACCTTAACCAATTGAAATGTGTTGGGCAAATATAATCTTCCATAAACTGAACATGATAAAAGATACATAAAATGTATATATAAGTATTAATATAGAAAATAATAAGTATAAGTCAAGATGGCCGAGTTGGTCTAAGGCGCCAGTTTCAGGTACTGGTCCGAAAGGGCATGGGTTCGAATCCCATTCTTGACAATATTTTTTAAATTGCCATTAATTTAAAGACTATTTTTCAATTTGATTAAATAGTTGTTTGTAGTCGAGCTTTACTATTATGGAACGACTTTATGGTCAAAAGAGTTTTAAAGAATTTAAAGGCGATGAGTTCAATCGTCGATAAATTTCTTTATCTTCTAAATATAATAGGATTTGAAAGATATTAAATTCTAGTTGAAAGTCAGAACTGGTAAATAAGCTTTACAATGGGTCTCGTATGATTTGGTAAATGTGAAGTAGATGGGCACTGTTTTTTATTGGAAAAGAGGTGAAAGAGAAAGAAGATGGAACAAAAAGTATAAAATAAATACGCATAGTTGTGCGTGAATATTGCCGAATTAATTATACTAATTTTAATTATTTATGTATTAATAATGAATTTATGAATGAATTGTTTTTTTTTTTTTTTTGAGTTACAACTATTGAAAGGGGATTCGAAACCGAGACCTCTTAGTCAACGAGTATACATTAATACTACTGAGATACTGCTCTAGTTGGCATGAATGAAATGTTTGATTGTATAAAAAAATCACAAATAGCTAATTATCTAAAAACTTTGATTTGTCATTGGATAAGAGAGTATACCAAATTCATCTCATTAAAAAAAAGAAAGAAAATATATATATATTTATCATTTACTTTTCTTGTTGGTTCGTTTTTATCCAAAATCGATATAAAGATGGGCTCAAAGCCTGAAAAGCGTAAAATCTCTCTCAAGCCGTCGTCCGCCGGAATGTCGTCTTCCGCCGCAGTCCGCCGGAGCGCCGGTAAAAGGTACATTAGTTTTCTTCTTTGACTCTTTATGCCGGTTATTTTTGTTAGCCTCGATTGAATCTTCTTGGTTCTTTCTTGTTTTTAGTAAACCACACAGATTTTTTTTTTTTATTATTTATTTATTTATTTTATTTTATGAAATCAATGATTAAATAAGTAACTAATGCAGTCTTCAATCGCTCTATAAAACTCTATAGATTTGATTGAGCATTGGTTTAAGTTTACAGCATCTATGTTCACTAAAGAAAACTGTCCAATTTGATATTGCTCTCCAAAAGTTGGAAGAAAAAAATGACAAATATTAGAGGTTCAAAATGTATTGGCACCTAATGTATTGGTATACATTATTGTTATGAAAACGGCAATCAACCATCGATCGAAAATACAACAAAAATATAAAAGAAAATAACACTGAATTTACGTGGTTCACTAACGGTGTGTAGCTACTCCATGGGAAAAGAGGGGAGAACATTTTATAAAGGAGAGGTCGAAAATTCAGAATGTTAATCGTGGGGCTAGGGTTTTAATTCGAGTTTATACAGTGCACTCTCGTTAAAAACTATTACAGATAAGGGCTTGGCGGGACAGCGAGACCCTCTAAGTAATCATAAGGCATATCTCAACAATTATAGAGGTGGAGTTTAGGGCATAAGTTTGGTGCCTAATGTATTGCAAAACCTTAAGAGTTTCCCATAATTTTGCTCATTTCTTTTTATCATCGTTGTTAAATCCGGTCCATTTTTATTTTATAACTCAATGTCTCATCATATTTTCGTTTTCGCTAAGCAGTTTTAAAATTTAAAGGTTAGAATTGAACTTTTGAAATGATAATTGATAGGAGCATAAGTTCAAGTGTCTATATGATTGAAACTATTTGTGCCAATACATTTTGAACCTCCAATATTTGTCATTTTGAACTCTCAATGTCTCATCACATATCTCCATTTTATGACTGAAAATATTTGTTTAGGTTCTTACTTTTAAACAAATGTCTGATACAAATGGGAATGAGAGATGTGTATGATGATAACTGATCATTCAAGGAAGTCTCAAATCGTCTACCATTGTACTCTAAAAAAAAGTTCTTTCAAGTTTCAAGTGTAACTTAAGAGTTGTTTGAGCTGTTTATAATCAATTGATTGGCTACAAATTTGAATTCTTGTTCAATTTGTATCACTTTATGTTGTTTGTGTGCATAACTGATTGCTGTGAACTATCAATTTGTTGAACTGATTATGACTGAGCCCTAGACTTCTTTGATGTATGCAGTATTCCAATTAACAACATATATCACCATAATGAAAATATGAATCCAACACATGATGCACCTTTTTATAGTTATCCATTTTGTGCATAATTTACATTTTTTTTTGCACTAAACTTATAGATGACTTGCATTTACTTTCTTTTTATTTTCCAAGTTAGTGTGAGAGAAGTTGATCTTGCTCTCAAAGAGAGTTTTTAAGGACCTAAGAGTAAGAGGTTGTGAGTTTAATCTATGGTGACCATTTGCTTAAAATGGCTTTCGTATGAGTTTCTTAGAATAGTCGAAATACGGGCAAGCTAGCCAGTTACTCACGAATACTAGTGTTACTTGTTAAAACACAAGACCACAAAGTATAGCTAGCCATTTTATGAAAGAGGTTGGATGACTTTAACCAAAGAGAAAATTTTATTGGTACAATGGAAAACAATATTCCAAAAATATAATCATGAATGATATCAAAAGAAACGCCTCTATCTTTACATAAAGATTAAGCATAAAGAAAAAAAAAACACACATTAGAATGAAACAAAACTAAAACCTCTAGAAGAAAAACTAGAACTAAAAAGGTGTAGGAGAACAGGGCAAGCAAGTAATTAAACTCTGTTTTCAACTTTGGCAGAATTGGCGTTGATGTTGTGTGGGAACTTGTTGGAGTTGGATCTCCTTCTCTTGATGACAATGAACCATGTGATGAGCTCAAGAACAAATGCAACTGCCCCCAAGAAGATGATGACTCCAGTGTAAGCCATTCTCCATTTACTGTCAGGACTCAATATTTTCAAACCTTCAAACACATTGAAGATGCTCATAATGATCACACTGTATCCCATGGAGTGATGGTAAATGTTCCAATAGATTCTGTACTTGTGATCCTTGTTGGGCCTCAGAAGCAGAGCAAAAACTTGAAGAGTTCCCAACACGAACAGAGCAATCCCAATGTTGCGATGAGTGCCATAGTGAACTGCAGCCGACTCGCCACCGAGTTTGATTCCGGTGGCCCAGCCGGCCACACCGACGGCGTAGGCGGTTGTCTGGCAAGCAACGTGAAGGTAAAACCAAGCAGGATCTGCAGCCTTAAAGACCTTCAAATACCTTGCGAAAATGGCTCCCATTGGCATCATAGTTCCCCAACTGACTGCGTTCAGCACTCCATGAATCTGTAAATCAAAGCAAAACCAATTAAGTTTCAGACCCAGATGGACAAAACTCAGAAATTGATTCAAATCCAAACACCCCACTTACGTTTCTTTTCTTGAGAACTGTATCGACTGCGACGGAGCTGGAGCTGGAGCCGGTAAGCAAATTGAGAGTGGCGAGGGACCTTCTGTTATCGCCAGCGAGGGAATGTGACATAGGAGAATCCCCAGACATGGGACCCTCCTGCCAAACCTGGTTGACAGTGGTAGTGCCAGCAGGAACATGAATGGTTGCAAAAATGGTCATCTCGTTGGCGACATAAGTGGCTGCGAGGTGAGGAACCTCGAAGCTCAAGCGGCTCGGCTGCATGGTGGGAGAAGGAGCATCAATGCTGGAAGTGTAAGCGTGAGGGAGGCCAGAGGAATTGCGGAAGGCAATGAGAGCTTGAGAGCCAAACATGGAGAGGCCTTGTGGGTTGATGGCCCAAGAAATCCATTGATTCGGGGGCGTAGAGGGGCGGCGAAAGGCGACACGCAAGGTGTTGTTGGAGGGATCAAAGGTCCAATGGAGGAAAGAGTTCAAGAAAGGATGATCCACACAGTCTGCAAAAACTTCATTGCTTGCAAAGCTGCTGTAGCTTTTGCAACGCTGAGCAGATGCAGAGAGGCAGATACAGAGACAGAGGAGAACCAGAGAGCTGATGAAGCTCTGGAGTTTCATTTCCATGGCGGATGATTTAGATATTGAAATTCAAATTGAAATTGGTTTATGGAATTGAGAAGAAAAGATGTGGGATTTAGAGTGGGAAGGGAACCGAATTTATAGACGGCGTTATGAAACGGGAAGTTCCCAAAGTCTACGCGGAGTATCTAACGACTCATCTTTCTTTTCAAACTTGCTGACTCGGCCACGTCTTCCACGGTCTTATTCTCCTTTCTTTGAATCTTTTTTTAATTCATTAAATTTCAATTTTATTATTTTTTTCCCCATTCAATATATTCCAAGCAGATTTAAGTTAAAAATTAGTTCTATGCCCTACTTAAAATTTAAATACAGGTATACAGAATGGGTATAGTCACGCGATTGGTTATCTGCTATATTGTTAATCTATTTCACAACATAAATTGAACCCATCACTTTAAGTATCTTAAGATTCTCTTTGACCATTTAAATAATTCCATAATGGTTGATATGGTATCGACTCTTATATTTTTTTAGAGCGAAAATAAGAAAGTAGTTATTAGTAATTAATGACAACTTAAATATGCAACAATGAAGTGGATTATTTATGTATTTGGTATAGAAGGGTGGATTTTAAATTTAATTTTCTACTTGTTTTTCAACTAAGTCAACTTATTGTGAAAAAAAAAATACTTTTAAGAGGAACGTTTGAAATAGAATTCCTTATTTAATTTTACGGACTACTAGAACTCGGTTCTTATTAAATATCTTTGCTTCATTAATCTCTTGTAATTATTATTATTGGTTGAACTAGTGTAGAAGTTAAAGAATCACCATAGCATACAAACTAATTTATAATTGTGATTATTATAATTCATAATCATCCCATGCCTACTTTATTTAATTTAAGAAATATTGAACGTGTGAAATGGGGTTTTGAAGTCATTAATTACTTTATGGAGAAAAAGAAAAAGCTAATGATATAATACTGCACACAACAAAGTAATGTGAAAAGAAAAATTGCTGCATAGAAAAAGAATGTGGGTAAGAATGAAAGCATTAAGAACCCGTTTATGAGCGATAGATGTAATTAGTTTGATTTAATTTTTGAAATTTAAATTTACAACAATTACTTTATTATATGTTTTTTTTATTTGTATATTTATCTTTCACCTATATTTATAAAACTTAGAAACAAAAAAGTAGTTTTGAAAAATTTGTTTTTGTTTTTCAAGTTAACTAACATTCACGTTCTTTCTTAAGAAAAAAATTACATTATAAAAAAGTTGGAATATTTATTTTTTAGTACAAAGTGAGGGAAGGGGGACCCAACAAACTCTACACTAGAGGGCTTCGAACTCGTGATCGTGAAGTTGAAATAAATTAATACCAGACAAGATAACCAACTGCGTCATTGATCTTCATTTTATTTGTAAAATTATATAAATTGAAAAGTATGGTACTAATACCTAAAGCTATGAACTAGATATCTACTGTCCCTAAGGGGTGGCGAGTAGTTGAAGATTTGAGTTTTGAGGGTATGTTTCCCTCAAAATTTCAGGTTCAAGACTCAGCTGTGACATTATTCCTTCTATATCTCCGATACTTGGCTTAGGAACGAGCGTGGTTACCTTATTTAAAAAAAAACGAAATAGATATCTACTAAAACCTCTACCTACTAAAAGGCAACGACTAAGAGGAAATGTCATGAAATAAAAAGTTTCTATAATCACACTTTTCTTTTTCTCAAAAGCAAGTCTAATTCCAAATGATTCGTGATTATTTCAATTGAATTTATTATTTGATATTTATAATCAATTATTTAATATTTTGGATAGTAACTGATGAATGTTTGAGGAGAAGTTAACTTAATTCAGATTAACTTAAGTTCTTCTAATTCTTGTTAACATCCATTTGGTGTACAAATTAGGAAAATGGAAATTTGTGTTAACTTAATTACAGTGAATATTGTTCAAACCATCTTTGAGGAAATATTCAAATCCTTATTTCTCTCTCTCTTTTCTTTTACGTTTCTTTTTTTGATTATTCATTCTTTTTTTATGGCTGATTTATATTTCAAATTGTTCATCCTTTTTCATTAATTTTATTTTATGTTCAATTTCATGTTCATCATCGATACTTGAGTTGCTTAAATTTTCTTAGACCTTATTAAAATCTTCGTCCCCTTGATTTTTTGCTTGTATAAGCAATCGATCTCTAGCGAGATCCCTAATTGTTCATTGATTCAAAGCCGCTTTACCTTTTAATTGATGTTAGTGTTCAAAAAAGTCTTGGATCAATTAAATGATGGCAATTTTAATTAGTTATGCTAACATATTTATAATTTAATTTTAAAAATAAGTTTTTGAGTACATATTGAGAGAAGAGAGACAAATATTTACAACCAAATAATGAAATCATTGCGCCATTGATCCATTTCATAATTTTAAAAATAAGTTGAGACAGTCAAACATGTAAAAATAAAAATATTACGTTTTTTAAAGTCAATGAAATTGGACCAATTTTGAGAAAATTTGTCTCCCAAGTAGAAATAAATGATGAGAAGAAAATGAAATCAACCTAACGCTGATCCTCGCCAACCTTTTCCGTACCGAAGTCGCTTGGAAAATTCCGAGAAACCATACCCTTTTTTCTTTTCTTTATATTAAATTAAAAAGAAAAAAAAAACTCTTCAAAACGCTTTCCCATTTCAACATTAGAATATTCAAAACCCTAATTTTGATCAGCTACCAATGCCAATTCATAATATTCATTGTATTTGATTGTTCAAAAATACTTTGGAGTATATTGTTAAATTTCGTTTAATACCTAAGTCCTTAGTCTTAACCGTTGAAGATGAGTTTTTTTTTAGTTCTCCAATTTTTGAAATGATAATTTAAATTTATGACCTCTAGGTCGTAATTATGTACATCATATTTATTGATTTTTTTTTTTTTGAAAAAGGGTAATCATATTTATTGAATTTAATTCTTAATAACGATATCATTGCATCCTGTTTTCGTTATGAAAATTAACCGATGTTATATATATTTTTTATTTTCACCCAACACTAATTTGGTTGATTTTTTTTTTATAAAAAAAAACAATAATTTAGTCTCATTTTTTTCATTCTCAAATATGCGGTAATGAATATAAATGTAATATATACAATAAAAATGGTTTATGGGCTCAACTGATTACATCGATGAGCCCATTGTAGTTAATATTGGGCTTATAATTGATGGAGAAAGGCCTAAATTGAAAGGGTTAGATAAGCCCTACAAATGTGATTATAATCGATCATTGAAATGAAATTAGAGAAGAACAAACTTGAAATTGAGTAGGTCAAAGTGAATGAAGCATTTTAAATAATTTTCTAAAAATCTAGATTTGATGAGCCAAAAAAAAAACTATATGTTTTTAACTTTAGCAACAAAGCTTTCTATTTCAAAACATACATTGAATATTCCTTTAATTGCAACACTATCTTTGAAGAGTTGTTAGAATCTTCGGGCATAGTTAACAAATGGCAAGCTTCCAAAGTTGCAAGTGAATATATAAAACCTTTTTTTTTTTTTTTTTGAAACAAGGGTAACCATGTCCGTCCTTAGGCCAGACATCAGGAAACATCGAAGAAGTAATGTCACAACTGAGTTTTGAATCTAGGATATTGAGGGGAGCATACCCTTAAAACTCAAGTCTTCAATTCCTGTGACACCCCTAAAACTATTATTATTATTTTTTTTTTTAGAGATGGAAAAGCTATTACTTAACAACTTTAAATCAATCAAATTTGTAATTTCAAAGGTGGTCAATATTGGGCTTATAATTGATGGAGAAATACCCATACTAAAAATGTTAGCACCACCTTTAAAATATAATTCTATTATCAAAGTGAAATGAATAAATACACGAACCTTTTCTTCTTCGATATAGGCTTATTTCTAAGGAGATTCTTCCTCATTTTTAAAACAGGTAGATTAAAGGAAAATGAATAAGAAAGAGATCTTGAGAGATAAAACGACAACGACAACTAGCCAATAATATAAATATCGAAGATAAAGGAAGGGTGAGTTGCATTGGAGAATGAAATGAGAGTTGAAAAGGCATGAAAAAAGTTGACATGAAAGTGATTAAAAATTGACAAAATCCTAACCCTTAACGGGGTGTTTGGGATTTGGGAGTTGAGGAGAGGAGAGGAGAGAAAGTTGAGGAGAAAGATGAAGTAGAGTACTTTAGAGATATTAAGTAGTTGTTTGGAGATCGATGTTTTGGAGAGAAGATGTTTAAAATTATTTATTTTATATTGATTTTTTTTATGATGTAATGATAGTAGATCTTGGATTGATTGATAAATATAGTATATTTTATTTTATATTGTATGGTTGAAAATTAGAGAAAGTTTGGTGTGATATTTGATAATATTAAATAAAATATATTTTATATTATATTATATTGTTAAAATTTTTTTAAAAAAGTTGACATGACATTTAAAAGATTAAATAAAAGTTTTGATGTGATATTAAGGAGAGGTCGAGAAAAGTTGGGGAGAGGTTGATGTCCTAAAAACAAATATGAAGTTGAAATTTCTCCTTCCTCTCCTATTCTCAACCCCAAATCTCAAACACCTCAAGTTTCTAGCGGGGTTTTTCAAAAAAGTTATAATATATTTTTGGTGCCTTTATTTGGTTTCACCATTAATTTATTATACTTTTAAAGTATCTCAATTATTTCTTTTTTTAAAACTTTTTAAAGAGTGGTTAGAATCTTACAAAAAAAAAAAAGTTTCATAAAGACAAGCTTTTAAAAGTTGCAAGTGAATAAAAAAGGCAAGAGGAAATAATCAATCAATCATAGAAAACAATCAATTTGATATTTTCCAAAAAAAAAAAACACACACACACACAATTAATAAGATTTCTTCTTTTATTGATTTAAAAAACTATTAGTGGTGTTAACTGAATTTTGAATTTCATATAACATATGTTTCTTGGTGGTTGCGTTCATATTTTTCTATAGCTTTCATGAAGTGTAATGCACATGGCCACTTGTTCTTGCACACCACACATTAAGTTTGGTCACTTCTATCCAATAATAAAAGCACTTAACTTTCCAGTTGCCTAAAGTTATAACAAATGGCTAGCTTATGTTTTAATTTACCCTTCTTTAAATCAAGTGTCTAGTAATTTCACTACTTATATAGATTTTTAAAAAAAAATCCCTAGGCTACTAGATATGCAAGTTGGTATTGAAATAATCAATAAATCTAATTGAGTTGAGTTGGTCCATTTCATTTGAGTAATAAGTTGACTAATAGAATTTGAAAAAAAAAATATTTAAGAAATAAGTTAATATGTTACATAAGTTTAAGCAACAAATTCTTAGCATTAGGTTATATGTTCTAATCCTTTGTTCTTAGTTGTTTTTGAACTTATGTAAAAAAAAAGAATTGTTGAAAAATAAAAAGTGTGGATTTTTTTTTCACGAACAATTAAAAAAGGAAAGAAGATCCACGAATATTAAAATTTAAGAAAATTAACAATATAAAAAATTAATTTATTCAAATAAAATTAATGCCTTAAATGATAAAATTAAAATATTTTGCTGAAATAATTTAAAAAAGTTATTGACCACAATTTCTTTTTTTTGATGCACAACTTTATTTATTTTTGTAAAATCTAAAAATAAATTATACACCCTAAAATCTAAAATTAACCCACCAAACACCCATCATGATAGGAGTACTTCACTCTCATAGTTATTCATCCATTTATTGTTACAAAAAAAGTGCTCAAACTCATGAATAAAATGAAAGGAAATAAAAGTGATTTTGGATGGGAAATGTGTGTTTGCAGTTATGTGGTGATTACTCTAATTTAAAAGCGTTACATATATAAAATTATTCTTTTTTTTTCTTATAATATGTTAACAAAATCATTATCTTCATCAATTAAAGAGACAATGTATTGTATTTCCTAAGAAAGAAATGCTGCTTGATTGGAATGCTACTTGAAAATGAGTTGTTTTTATCAGGGTTAAAATTTCATGATAAATTGCTTTTCTCAATTACAATCTTTTCCCCCTTTTTCAATTTCTTATTAGAAAAAAGAATTCAAACCAACACCTAGACATCTAGCTAAGAAAATACCAAGTTTCTTTGTTTTGCAATAAATACATTATCTCTTCATGTATAAAGTTTAAACTTCTAAATTTGATCCAAAGAGATCAATCCTCTATTCCTTTACCCATTTTGTGCATAAATTTCTTGCATTTTTAGATTGCCTGAATCCCCATTTCTTTCCTCTTCTAAGTTATAAACATAAACTCAAGTTCATGGTTTGAAATTTTAGAATGAATCAATGACACAAAAATAGATCAAAAGCAAGGGGAAAAAAATAATTATCTATAAATTAATATAACAAATAATATTCTACAATATAATCATCCCTACTAATCTCAAAAAAGGTAAAACACAAAAACAAAAAAGAACACTCGGAACTGTAAATAAAAAACAAAAGCCCCAAAAAATCAGAGCCAACAATCAAACCCCGTTTTGTCCATTGATCCCATTTACGCCATTGATGTTGTGAGGAAACTTATCGGAGTTGGATCTCTTTCTCTTGATGACGATGATCCATGTGATGACTTCAAGAACGGCGGCGACGGCGCCCAAGAAGATGATGATTCCGGTATAAGCCCGTTTGTATTTGTTATCGGGGCTCAAGATTTCGAGTCCCTTAAACACGTTGGCGATGCTCAAAGCAATCACACTGTATCCGATCGAGTGATGGTAAATGTTCCAGTAGATTCTGTATTTGTGATCCTTGTTTGGCCTCAAAAGCAAAGCGAAAACCTAACCAGAAACAACAACAAAGATCGACGATTAGTGACAATTTCGACAGATTTTGATTCAATTTCGATTTGGGTTTCTTATTTTTGGCGTTTTGGATTAAGGGTTTTCGATGGATTTTAATTCGATTTCGATTTGGGGTTTTTATTTTTGGTGTTTCGGTTTATGGGGTTTTCGGTAGATTTTGATTCGAATTCTATTTGGGGTTTCGATTTTTGGGTGGATTTAGATTCGATTTCGATTTGGGGTTTTGATTTTTGGTGGATTTTGATTCGAATTCGATTTGGGGTTTTGATTTTTGGTGGATTTTGATTCAATTTCGATTCGGGATTTTGATTTTTGGTGTTTTGATTTTAGGGTTTTCGTTTGACGTACCTGAAGAGTTCCAAAGACGAAGAGGGTGATTCCGATGTTGCGATGGGTGGTGTATTGAACGGCGGTGGATTCGCCGCCGAGTTTGATTCCGGTGGCCCAACCGGCGACACCGACGGCGTAGGCGGAGGATTGACAAGCGACGTGAAGGTAAAACCAAGCCGGATCTGCCCCTTTGAAAACCTTCAAATACCTAGCGAAAATGGCTCCAATTGGCAACAAAGTCCCCCAACTAACAGCGTTCAACACACCATGGATCTGAAAATCAACCAAAACCCAAATTAGATCTCAAAATTTCTCCAAATCCCCAAAAGGGTATCACAAATCGAAACAATCAAACAGACCCAGATAACAAAAATTCCCAAAAAAGAACACTTACGTTTCTCCTCCTCAGAACCGTATCCACCGCCGTCGTGCTCGACCCAGTAAGCAAATTGAGGGTAGTTCTTGAGGCTCTGTTTGCGGCGTCGGTCAGCGAATGGCCACCCAGTGTACCGCTGGCCGACACAGGACCAACCTGCCAAACCTGGTTGATGGTGGCGTTGGATGGAAGATTAATGGTTGCAAAAATGGTCAATTCTTCGTTGACATAAGTGGCTGTGCTATCAGAAACATTAAATGTCAAGGGGCCTTGTTGCATGGATGGAGCAAAGGAATCGATTACGGTAGTGAAAAAGCGAGGGAGACCACCGGACGAATTCGGGTGGGCGACGAGAGCTTGAGAGCCAACCATGGCGAGGCCCTGTGGGTTAATGGCCCAAGCAATCCATTGATTCGACTTCGTCGAAGGGCGGCGAAAGGCGATGTTCAAGGCGTTGTTGGATGGATTGAAGGTCCAATGAAGGAAAGTGCCCAACACAGGATGATCCACACAATCTGCAAACACTTGATTTGTTCTGAAACCATTGTAGGTTTTGCAGCTTTGAGCTGAGGCTGAGAGGCACAAAGAGAAGATGACCAAAGCAGAGAGGAACAAGCTTTGGAGTCTCATTTTCATGGTGGATCCAAACAGGTGAATCTGATTTAGTTTTTTTTGCTTGTTGGAATGATAGAATTGTGCTGTTTTTGAGGGTGGAGGAAGGTAGAAGAAAGTTTGTATTTATAGGGTGTAGTTTGAATGAAAAGTTGCATAAATTTGTGTGTTTGATTGGGAGATGTTTTCAACTCTGTGAATTTGGAGAGAGTCTCTGTTTGTTTCTTGGTGGCTTCATGTGTCTAAGTCCATGTTCAACAACTCATATTTGTTAACCTACTTTTCTACTCTCCCAACCATTCTTCTAGAATAACTTACTTGGGCTGGGTATTTCTTTTTTTGTTTTTTTTTGTTCTTTTTTAATATTTCCATAGAATGGAAGCCACCTAAAAGGGAAAGAGAAGGGAAAAAAACAAACTTGAAATTGTTGACTTTTTCCAACTTTCACAATAGTTATAAAATGGTTCTTAAAAAATCACCCACCATGAGTCTTTTTTTCTCTTTTTGCAAATAGTCCTCCCCAAACCACACCTACCCACATAAATTCATTAGTTAATTATTGGGTTTGAATTTGATCTATGATTTTGTTTAAAGAGAAAAAAAGGGTGAACTTATGTTTGTGATCTTCATTTTTGTGGGTATAATGAGATTTCAATTCTATGTTTGGTTAGATAGATAGAAAAGTACTTTTTTTTTCTTATTTAATAATTTATCTATGTCAACTACTAGGATTAAAGTGGTCCTGTATATACTCGAGAAAGCTAACCAAGTGTCAAAATAAACTTAATTCAATAATTCAATAGTAATTAACATGTATTGTCGATCTATAGATTATAAATTTGAATTCTACTATGTAACATTATTGTTGAACTTTAAAAAATTAACAAATTGAAGTGAGATTTAAACTTTTGTAATACTTGTTTCATTGATAGTTTGTAAATGTGTGAATGAACTCACAAATGGATTCAACTTTCTAAGTTTTAGCTAACAAATTCTATATAAATGACATAACTATTCTCAAATAATATTGAAAGCCAAATACTGAATCGATTAAGTTCCAGCTAAATAAACTCAAACGGAATCTATAAGCTAAATAAATATATTCTTTAAAAAAATACATTGGGAAAAACAAATAAATATTAGGTGAGCTTTTGGGAAGGAGCCAAATGGAAGAAAAGTACGTGTTGACTCAGCAAGAAATAATAGAAAAGAGTAAAATCAAAGTTAAGGAATCTGTAGACTTCATCTTTTAAAAAAAAATTAAATTATGTGTATATATATTTGTTTGATTTATAAAAAGAATTTCGGATAAATATTATATTTGTGGTAATCAATTTTTTTTTTTCAAATATCGTTTTGTACAAGTTTGACCAGAAATAAAGAAGCAGGTACATCGTTGTTTCGTGACGTGTTGTTCGTTTCATTCAACTTTCTACACCCATTTACGACGTCGTTTTCTTCCATGTTCACATTTATTTTCCAATTTTTTTTTCATTTTTTTTAAACAAAACTATTATTAATAAAAAAAATTTTAAGATATTTTCAATAATTTAAACTTACATAGGAAAAGTACCCTTCTAAGAATTTTTTTTTTATTTTTGAAATGTGCATGTGCGTGTTTTTTCTAATTTAATAAATGCAGAAATAAGAGATTGAACTTAACATTATGAAATTATGATATATCCATTTTAATTACTAATTTACGTTTGAATAATAATAATTTTGGTAATCATTCTTTTAAACCTTGTTCCTCTTACATTTGTTTTTATTTATTTTAAACTTTATTGAAACATATTAACAATTATGGAGCCTACATATATTTTTATTTTGTGAGAAGAGTTTGTGGAATATAATTTTTCTAAATTATATTAATTTTCCGTACACGACATAAAATATGACATAGGTTTGCAATAATCTAAATCTACATTCATAAGATAAAATGAAAGACATTCCAATTAACACAAAATTTTCAGGACATATATAGCCATACGAAGACATCAAAGAAAAATGTACAATTTGTGGGAGAAAAACAAACCAAACTTATTATTAAAGGTCTTATGTCATTATTATTAACTTTTTGAGTTTGTGTCGTCCGTTAATGGTTGAGGTGAAAGTTGTTGTTTTTTATTAGGAGTATAACAATAATATTAAAGTACTAAAGAAAAACAACAATAATATTTTTTTTTTTAAATTGAACTCGTAATTTGATCTTAGGTACAAATATTTCCTCGTCAGACCCCAGCGATTGAGCCTAAGAATTTTAAGGCATGATTTTTTTAGAGATCACTAATTCAAGGCAGTTGAAAATCGCTTAAATTATAATATCCTTCGAAGTATCCCGACAACATAGTCTAGGTTTAAGTTTGTAGACATATATTTGTCAAATTCACTTTGTTTGGTTTATTATAAAATTAGATGCATTCTAAATACTTCTTCTTCTTCTTCTTTCTTTTTTAACATTATTCTAAATACAATTAGTTATAGATGAAAATGGTAACGGAATGAAAATAAAATTATTCCGTAGACTCTTAAATTTCACATGTCTTGAATCGATATAAATGGAAAAAACATTGTGAGAATTATTTTATTTAAATGTTTGGAATTATTTAACTATGTTATACATGATGATATTATAATTATTTTAAGAGTAGGTCGAGCATTGAAGTTTTGAGCCCATACTTTTAGATATCTATTAAAATAGTTATAAATCTTTACGTTAATTTCTTACTACTAAGGATTTCCTATTTCTTACATTTTAATTATTTCCATTCATAACTTTTTCATTAAAATAAAAATATAAAAGTGACTTAGCTAGTGGTGACTAATAGAAGAATAGTGCATGTGGCATAGGTGGTTGGGTTTCAGTCATACTTTTGCACTTTAGGGTAAGTTTCATTTATACCCATTACCATTTCAAAAGTTTTCTTTTAACCATTATCTTTTAAAATTGTTAAATTGAAGACAAAAATATGATATGTCAATGTGAGTTTTGCGTCTGGTTGGGAAAGGAAAATTTGTTGGACCAATCTAAATTACTTTAGGTTCGGTCATTCCTCGAATCTGTCCAACTCTAATTTATTAAAAAAATTGTACCATATATTTTTTAGTTGAGTTTGAGTTCTCAAGTCGTATTAATCTTATAAAATAATTCAATTCATATTTCGTAAATATATAAAGAAATACATAAAATATAGATACTATTATACTTTAACCTAAATTACCTATCATATTAGTGTATAAGAATGTATGCACATGCATACACGTGTGTATTATTTCTTAATTGATGTTGGATTGGGTTGAATGAGTAAAAAATGGGTCAATCTTAGAACCAAATGACAAAATGATAATATAATTAAACTCAACTCAATCCTTACGATTTGAATGAGATAGTCCAGGTTGCTTGGGTTATCAATTTTTTTTTTGTAAACTCCTATTAAAAATTGTTGTGCTGCTTGATTCCCACATCGGAAATTTGTGAAAATTTCACCTCCCACTTTAGTATATATACACATACATACATCTTTCCATTTTAAAAACACATAACACAAAAGCAAGAATTATGAATTTATATAAATTCTTTTCTATATTTCTTTTATATTAATTTCTAATTGCATTTAGAAATTTTTTTTGATGAGTTCAAATTTTTTAGTGTATTGGGATTTTGGTGAGTTCAAATCTTTTGTAATCCCGTCTTTGAAACTCTAGATCTTTGTGTTATTGCCATAATTAGAATCTAATTTATTTACGCTGTATTAATATTAAGTGGTATATATGTTAAAGATCGAGTAAATTTTATCGACAAAAATGATCTTGATTAAATGGAGAAACAAGTTTAGGACATATAAGTTTGATTGAAATGGCGAGAGAAAATACATATTGTGAGAACAATCACGTACGTGTGAAAGTCAATCTTTTTTATCATGAAAAGTTAAATATTAAAGAAAAGAGAAAAAGCTAGAGAGGACTAAAAAAAGTTGGTATTAATGAGGAAAAAAATTGTGGAATAGTGAAATCGATTGAAAGTGGAGTGTTTGGAAATCGAATATAAGAAATCTATATATATATATATCAAGAAACAATGGTCCATCCATACCATCAATTCTCTTCCATTTATTTGTTTATCTCTTTATCTTCTTTATCCATATCTCAATATTCGTTTGTCGTTCGTGCTTATAAAAAACAAATGTTTCCATCAATTGATCAATAGAGGAAATAAAAAAGCAAAATTTTACTTTTTTTTTAGTACAAATTGAGGGAATGAAACCAATAAAGAGTCAAATACTGATTTTTGGACTCGAACTTGTGATTGTAGAATTGAAACACAATAATACCAAACAAGATAACTAATTGTGGCACTGACCATCGATAGCAAAATTTTACTTTAATTCTCAAATTCATTACCCTATCCCCCAAATTATTTTTCACTTGGACATTAGTTATTTTCCAATGATACTCTTACCATCAAATGATATAAACCCTAATTTAGATGAATATCAATCGCACCTTTGAATTTTACATTTTTTTTTAAATAATCAGAGAAAATAATAACTAAAATGTATTCTATCAATAAAAACAACGTTCAACAATGTCAACGTATTCTCATGACTTAGAAGTTGAATTAAAAAAAAAAAAAAAAAAAAAAAAATCTACTCTGTTCTCAAATGGATTAAAAGAACCATGTTTGATTTGAGAATAGCTCAAGCAATCAGGCATTATTGGTGTTCAAATCTTTACCCTGGACATTTATAACGTATTTTATATTGAAAGAGTGTGAGTGAAAAATTATTCAATTAATTCAAATATAATTTAGCACACAAGACATTAATTATCATTATCCTTTAAGATAATTTTTGTTTTCACGTAATGATTGAAATCAAAAGTAACCAATAAAAATAGAGCATTGATGGTATCATAAAAAGCCTAGTAATGAGATTACAGTTCAAATTAATTTTCCAATCCCTAAATATAATGATGTTGTCAAAAAAAAAAAAAAAAAATCAAGTAAAATCAATAAATGACCTTTTATCACAATTTATTTCCTAACAAGTTATGATGTAACCCAAAATCAAAATCAAAATCAAAATCACCTCTATAAGGGTTTTTGTGTTTGGGGTTTTTAATGTGATCTTGGTTGAAATCTTTTATGATATGGGGTTGATAATGCTTCACAATTATTTTATACCCCAACTGCTCCCTCTTTATTGTGCCTCCTATCTAATCCAATTTAAATATTCCCATTAAATCCATCTTTATGAGCTCAAATAATTGTTTAAATTTGGAGCAGACCCACCACTCCATATACTTAAACTTATGTTGTCTTGGTCTCCAGCCTGTATTATTAATTATTAAACAAGTGATATTTATTATTAACAACAATCTTTGCCAAAAAAAAAAAAAAAAAAAAGATTTTTTTTACTTTTGGACAAATAATAGACTTTGAGATTTTAACATTTAATCAAAGATTTAACTTCATTTATTTATTTTGTCCCTTAGTTCGTTTAGCCTTTCCTTATTACTTCAACATATATCACAATTAGTGAATATAAAAATTTCTCAGGATTTATTTATGACAAATTTAACCATTATTAGTTGATTTAGCAATCAATAAACGACTTGAATGAAATTGATCAAAATGTAGAAGTCAACTAAATAATTTTAATATAGTAAAGTCAAATTTCTCATAAAAATAGTCTACAAAGGTTGAACACACAAATATCAACCATTCAATCTAGAAAGTTAAACCGATTTGAAAAGACATGCATGTAAAAACTCCAATACATACATAAAAGTATGCATTTTGTATGTATATGTACATTTATCATACATACATACATACATGATACAACGTCAATTGACCTAGCTAAGAGGGCTTGGTCACATGGTGTAAAATGAGAGGAAAGTAAGCCTATAATCTCAGCCTCCACAGCCTTTTTGGACCTCTGCCTTTTCTGCATCCCTAAAATTTCATATCCAAACAAAATTTATAGGAAAATAAGGTAATCAAACCCATCATTTTTAACTCAAAATTCTATTCAAACCAACCAAACATATCTCCTTTTGGGGTTTTCAGAGTAGCTATCACCCAAAAAGTCATAATATCTTCTTTAATATGGTTTGAATTTATAATCTAGTTGCCTAATTTTTTAGACTCCTTCCCTGTTGACTAGTAATTACCATAAACTATTTGCAGGTTATTAAAATAAGTCTTAATTTTCTCTCTTTAGACCTATTCATCACCAAACAAACGGTTTTTTTTTTCTTAAATAACCCTGTGTCGGGCAAATTTACGCACACCTCAACTATTCTCACGAAACATACGGTCTCTACTTGGATGTCAAGAAAAATTATTTCCTAGGTGAGAGTTTTCTCACTCTTTTGACCTATTCATCACCAAACAAATGAGTTATCTTACTTCCTGTTCAATCAACCAAATGGGGTCAATACAAAACTTGTCCATAAAAAAATGGGTGGATATGATTTGATTAATTAAACATGTAAGTAGTCAAATAAAATGACAGGATCAAGCCTTTTTAAGCTAAGATTAGATATTAAGAAACTGATCCTGAACACGTTGAGTTCGCTTTGTATCTTCATTTTTCTGGTACTTAAGGTAAAACAAAAGCATGCTGATTTGACAGGGTAAATTTTTGTAAAGATGGTGATTAATTTTGAGGCTTCATGTAAATATAAATTAACCTGAACTTGAAAGCATGAAATTTCAACAGCTTAAGGCATATTCTAATTGTTACTATCAACTTGAGAGGGACCCATTTGATTGAAAATGTAAAAACATAGACTTGATACCTGAGCCAAAATTGTATGGGCGTGAGATGCCACAAGTCCACATCAATAGGTCAAGCCAAGCGTGTTGAAAACCTACACAGACACACAAAATGCAAAGGCAAAGCAAACACATACATAACATGATGAAAGCATGATGATAAGATGATGCGAGGTAAATAAATATTTTGTGACAAAGTCATAACTTTGATCTTATTTTACTGAGGGATTCTCGTGTATGATTCTATTGCTTCTTGCTCAAGTATCAGTACGTTTGAACATAATACCAGATAACTCCCCACATCTAAACATTAGAACACGAAATTCTAGCGAGGGCAGGAATATTCAATCGGATGCTAAAAATAAGTTACTATTCTACCGAACGCATCCAGCAGCTCGTCATGCTTGGACTTTGTTATCTTCAACTCCAGAGTTGCCTTTCAAATATGCAAAAGTAAATGAAGTCAGCATCAAATATGACCCACAGATTTACATTATAACATAATTCACCAGGCAAAATATCTTGAAGCATAACTCTCCAATGAAGATGGATGGAAAAAAGAACAATAAAAAGCTTCCCAAGCATCAAGTGTTTCCATTATGGAATAAAACTAATAATTATTTCGTGTGAATAAGGTTGTGTCACAATTATTAGACCAATTACAATATGTACACACGTATATATGTTCCATGTAGTCAATAATCAATCGCTAATAGAGATCGGATTCTTTTCTTCAAAAAGTTGTAATTAAGGGATCTGCATACACATCATGGTCAAAGAAATTTCGACATATCGACTCATTTTGATAAACTTTTCCTGGTCAATCAAGAAGATTTTCCTTAAACTATATTTTTTTTATAACTTGAGCCTGAGGCGCACCCAAGTGCAATAGCCTTCCCCCACTTAATGGAAGGAGCAAAAAAAAAAGTGTACGCTTTTGTTTATGAGGCACGCTATATACAAAAAAAACATACATATATGATATATTTATATACATCATATATAAAAATAACATTCATGAAAATATATGATTTACAATAATAATAAAAAAAAAAAAAAAAAAAAAACTTTATGAATTAAAGGTAAACAAGGTTCAACTTTCTATACTTGATAGAAATTTTAATGAAGATGGATGGTGGCGAAATAGAAACAAGCATTATTGGGTTTTGGACTATTTGATAGAACCAAAAATATATTGAAATTGCGAAAGATAATTAAACTACAAAACGAACTAAGTATTCAAGGTACTTAGAACATCGCCTTGCTTGAGCAATTTTACTCAAGCACTAAACCCAACTCACTATATCAATGCGCACCATCTCCTTTCTGTCCGCCTCTAATTATAAGAGGATACTAGATCTAACTCCGACTATTACTAATATATATACTCTTAAAGTTTTTTTTTTCTTTCAAATTTTGATTAAAAAAACTCGAATGAAGAAGCCCTAAGATGCTGGACTATGTGCCTTAGGTCTTCAATGAAAGGTACCCCCTTAACGTGCACCTTCTTAAGATAGGCATGCTCCTTAAGGTGCCTTTAAAAACACTGACTTAAACTTAATAGTAATCATGGTTTTATCTATCTGTATATGTCCAATGTCCCAAAGACTCGTGTAACTGTAAGTGACTGTTATACAGCACTAAATAGAATAATAAAATGAAGCATAGGTCCCAGGTCTTAAATACATACAATGCTGTCTCGAGATCTGCTTATCAAGAAGAAAGAAGAGAAAGAGAGCTCACCTCCTTGAAGATTTCACTGTAAGAAATCTCTTCAAATCCCTAAAACAATTAAAAGAAATCTTTTAGTGAACATTGCAGAAGGAGTAGTTTTAAAGGCAAGAGAAAACTAACAATAATGCAATATTAATTTTGAAGGGGAAAGGAAAGTTGTTTGATGATAACAAAACATGCTGACATGGGTTGGAGAGGATTTATTGTCTTGTAGTCAACAATTAAAAAATCTATCTAGTTGCAGTAAGACAAATCTTAGTTCAAGAAATTGGTTCTTTTCTGGATAAAGGGACCAACCAATTTTTTGAACAAACTGAGAGACCCTTCATTTGATTCTCCAATTTTGGCACGAAAAATGTGGATACCAAGGTTCTTGACTGCAAATGCCATCATCATCAGGACAGATTCTTTCCCAAGTCCTTTACCGCGGCTACGCTAACAAAATCACAGAGGTAAGAAGTTTAGAGGACAATGTAATACATTGATCCCATAACAAATAAAACTAGCAAATGAAGAAACAAAATCTTAATCCATATTCTACACACATGGCCAAGAGTGAACCGACGACAAAGCAAGGAAAATGAGATGGTTATTAATCCATGCAGTTTCAGAAAATCATTCCAGAATTCTATTAGCTTCATATGTTGAATCACTTAAAGGAATTAGGAAGTTACTTCTGAACAAGCCACAATAACACAGCATATAATTTTCTTAGAGAAAAACCAATAACCAAGATCCTACAAAGACAACCATGACCTAGAATTGAACAGAGAAGAAATTATGATTATATTCAAATTGACAGAACATCATTCATTCAAGACCATAACTACACACAATTCAGAAATCAAAAAAATAAAAACATCTAAACTAAAAGAAGATAAAATCTGGTACCTCTTTGGTTCAGCGATCATTATTTCAATCTCTGCTAGAAGGGAATCGTCCAGATCATTCATGTAAAGATTCACATCACCAACCATGGCTAGAAATGGGCATATTATCGATTAATCAACCTCTATACTAACAATACAGGCAAAGCGTATACACAAAGCAACCCCCCAACCCGAAATTATCAGCCAAAGAGTAAAAAAAAAAGACCAATGAACTAACCTTCAACACCAGGATGTCCATGGATGAATTTTCCCTCAACCAATTCCTTGTCCAGTACAATGAAAGTCTGCTCTGAAAAAAAAAAACCCAAATCCACAAAATGTTAATAACTAATAACATCATGGCAAAATTCAAAAAATCTAACAAAAATACAAGCATGGATACATTTATAAACACAACCCAGATGAAAATTTGATCAGGGACGACAAATTACGAAAGCAAACATACAAATCGTACAATACAACAAGAATAAAAAAAAGGGCAAGAGTGAGAAAACGAACTGTTTGGGTCCTGGGTCCATGATTGTTGCATGTGGTACTCTTGATCAAGAGTCAAGGGCTCGGAGCCGGTGGCTTGAAGCAGAGCTGGGTCTTTCATCCATTGGTGATACTTGGGAACGTGTGGTTCCATGTAAGGCACCAAAATCACCCTTTCCCCTTCTAAACTCACTCCATTTTTGTTCATTGCTTCCATTTTTTTTTTTCCTGTAATGGATTCTCGAGTACAACAGTATTCAGTGTGTTGCGGATGGAAGAGACGAACCAGAGACGGCGAAGAGGAAGCTAAGAAATGTCAGTGTTGAAGAGAAGTGGGCTTTTGCATAAGCTAAGCCCAATATCACTGGGCTTTTGGGCTTTATCTGAAGATGGCCCCAACATTCTTCTTATATATATAATATACATTTTGAAACGAAAAAGGAAATTAAGTGATTTTGAATTCATACCCCTCTTCATTATTATGTCGTCATTAGATTGTTAGGTTTGAGATTTAGAATTGGTTGTCAAAGACTCACAAATACACTTCATTTTTTTTTTTTTTTTTAATTTAGGGTTTGTGATAAAAAAAATTTGAAATCTATCACTAATAGAATTCAATGTGGAAATATTTTGCAATTTTTTATTATACGTACAAAATCCACTCTCCAACAAAATGATATTAGAATGATGCTTTGTTGGCAACTCACAAGTGGAATTTGTGGTTAGGATGACATAGTAATTAATGATAATATATGTTTAGTTTTTTGAATCACTGATATATGTTGATTAGATTTTGATTTAATCATTTATATATTTTATTTTGTCTAAAGATTAATTTCAAACTTTAGTCAAATACACATATAATTATTATTATTTTTATTTTAAAAATGAAATTCAACTAAACAAAATGCTGGAAAACCCAAATTTTTGTATAAGTAAAAGGTTATCACATTGATTCTCAAAAAAAAAAAAAAAAAGGGTTATCACATGGTGCTTCAATTTTTAAAAGGGTTTTAATTTTGTTAGGAGCACAAAAATGATTAAAAAAAACTTACCTAATTCTCAATTTTTTAAAAAAGTATTAATATATTGTAATCAAATAATTTTTTTTTAAAACTTTTAATATTCAAGATTGAAATATATGAAAAAACAAATTTTTTTTTTGTACAAGTTGGTAGAGGAGAACCATAAAACCTACAGAGACTAATACTACACTCAGATACGTCAAATATCTCTTGGTTAGAGTATTGAACTTGATTACAACCAAATAATAAAATAATTAGGCCACCTCTTCCAATTGAAAAAATAAATTTTAGTTTGGATTGTCGCCTACCTGAAATTAAATATCTTACCTATATTCTATCAATTCGAAATACTGTATAAAACACTTGACCACTTATGTTAATTTACTGTTAAAATACCATTTAGATCCTAAATTTTAAATTTTATTTTATTTTGGTAAAGTCTAATTTTAGTTCTTAGATTTCAAGTTAATTCCATTAAATTTTTAAAGGATCAATTCTAATATTTAGACTTAAAAAAAAAATTAGTGACTAGAAATTTAATATTAATTAAAATTGGTTGGTTAATATTAATATTTTATACAAAGAGACAAACTCCAAAGATTATAAATTTTTCCAAAAAAAAAAACTTAAGGAAATTGTTTGAAAATTTAAAGACTAAAATAAAATAAGTTTAAAATTTAGAAATTAAAATTGAATTTTTGAAAATTTAAGGATAAAAATATTTATTTATTTATTTATTTTTAAGATTACAATTTAAACCTCAATTTAAATTGGAAAGAAGAAACATGAGGTCAATATTACGTAAGCCTAAGAAAAGCCGGTTGGATGAAGAATACAATTTTTGGTATAGTGATAAATACTATTCTAATTGAAAAGGAAAATAGAAAAGATATAAAGGATTTTACTATGGCTATTAGTTTTATATCATTTTAGAATGTACCCACAAATAACTTATCAGGTTTTTGTTTTGTTTTTCTCTTTGAATTGATGGTTTGTTACTTTTCAATAATAATAAAACATCCAAAATACATGGATGACAATGTTTCAAATTGAGTTCAAAATATAAATACTTGTACAATCTAGATCTAATAATTAAAATGATATACATTTAAAATTTCACACATCTAAATATTGTTGAGGTGATGTAATGACTATTTAACGTAGAGACTAGATAAAAACAACACCAAAAATGTAAAACTATATATTTTTTAAAATATAAATCTAACCAATATCATGTTTTATCTATAAAAAAAACCCTTATCAATATTTTTAAATACATAAAATATTGAGATAGTTACGAAGGTCAACGGGTCAGTCCCTAGCTTCTCATCCACGCAAAAATTCCAGTTAAAATTCAGGGATAGTTGAACCCGCCAAAACTATCCACAACAAATATTTATTAATTTTAATTTGGATAGTATTTATTTATTTTTTTAATTTGATGGTTAACTATTCACCAAAAAAAAAGGAAACTTGGTACCGAGTCAGTGACACAATTAGTTATCTTGTTTGGTGTAATCTATTTCAACTCCACCATCACAAATTTGAACTTGGAAATTTGTACCATCTATATAGGGTTTGTTAGTCTTCCTTCCCCTACTATTGTACTAAAAAAAATCACACAACTTAATAAATTATCTAATTATTCATAGATTTTATCAAACAATTTGAAAACATATCAATTTATCCCCATGAAGTCAAATCTAAAATCAAAGTTATAAGATCGTGATTCTCCTACTTCTTTCTTCATTTCTCACCAGAATTAAAAACCTCCCAAGAACATTGCTCTAAATACAATTCATTTTTTCTATTAACATAAAATATGAGGTATAAATCTTTAGAAAAAAATAATAAATACAATTAATACACATTATCCCTAATGATAATGCATCAAGAATCATACATGATAGATGTTTTTCTTAAAAAAAGAAAACAAATAATGACAATCTCGAACTTAAGGTTAGAGTATGGATGATAAAAATGTAACTTAACCCTTACATTTAGACCAAATTAGATCAAGGACATCATCAAATTGATTCCAATAATATGATTCATCCAACATTGAAAAGGGAAAAATGAAGATTTTATAATCCACCAAACCATTTATTTATACTACTTAAGTGTAACTTATCTTCAAAGTAAAGTTTGGTGAAAAAAAAATCCAAATTTGTCTAAGTGGACATAATAATGATGATCCATCACTCCCACCCCCACAAAATCCCACCTTATTTCATCCCCTTCACTCCCACCCACCACTCTCTCCATCCCGCCGGCCACCATGCTCCGCCGTCCTCTCCTCCTCCTCCTCCTCTCCTCCTTCATCTCAGAAGCATTTTCCGGCCACTGCACCACCGCCACCGCCACCAAAACATTCGAGAAATGCATAAATCTCCCAACCCAACAAGCCTCCATGGCCTGGACATTTCACCCCCACAATGCAACTCTAGACCTCGTCTTTTTCGGCAGCTTCATTTCCCCCTCCGGCTGGGTTGCTTGGGGGATCAACCCATCCTCGCCGGGAATGACCGGAGCCCGAGCTCTAATCTCCTTCTCCGACCCGAATTCCGGCCAAATCATTCTCCTCCCTTACATTCTCGACCCAACAGTCAAACTACAGAAAACCCCCCTTCTCTCACGCCCACTCGACCTCCGCCTCCTCTCCTCCGCCGCCGTCCTGTACGGCGGCAAAATCGCCACCGTACACGACGGCGCCGCCCTCCAAATCTACGCGACCCTAAAACTCACCCCAAACAAAACCAAGCTCCACTTCCTCTGGAACCGCGGCCTCTACGTCCAAGGCTACTCCCCGACGATCCACCCCACCACCGCCGACGACCTCTCCTCCATCGCAACACTCGACGTGGCGTCCGGCGCGGCCGCAAGCGGCGGGGCCGGCAGCGTGGAGACACTCAAAGTCATCCACGGAATCCTAAACGCGGTGTCGTGGGGGTTGGTACTCCCAATCGGCGCGGTGACGGCGCGGTATCTCCGGCACGTGGAAACGCTAGGTCCGGCGTGGTTCTACGCGCACGCCGGGGCACAGCTGGGGGGATTCGCGGTGGGGACGATCGGATTCGTGATCGGAATCCGACTGGGGGAGGTTTCGCCGGGGGTGGAGTATTCGCTGCACAGGAAACTAGGGATTGCGGTTTTCGCCCTGGGGGGGTTGCAGACGCTGGCGCTGCTATTCAGGCCCAAAACGACCAATAAATTGAGGAAATACTGGAAATCTTACCACCATTTCGTCGGCTACTCCTGCGTGGTGGTCGGAGCGGTGAACGTGTTCCAGGGGTTCGAGGCCATGGCGGCGAGTGGGTCCTACGCCAAATTGGCCTATTGTTTGGGGCTTTCGACTCTGGTGGGGATCTGCGTCGCCTTGGAGGTCAATTCTTGGGTCATTTTCTGCCGGAAATCGCAGGAACAGAAGATGAGAAGACAGGGTTTGATCGGAGTTTCGGACAAGGACACTGGAACCCATAACAACTAAAAGGAACAAGATGATACAGACTCTTCTCTTCTTTTTTTGGTCAAACATTGGGTTTGACCTTTTTTATGTGAAACAAAAAAAAAAAAAAAGCAACGGGAAATTTAATTTTACCATATATGTTTTAGTTTTCATTTTTTACTGTATGTATGTGAATTGTGTCTGATATATCTTTAATATATATTCTCAAATTTTTAATGACTTTTAATATCCAATTTTAACAGATTTTCATTTTTTATATGAGTGTCGAACAAGTAATCTATTAGATATAAAGTAAATGGGTTCTTGTTCAATCATTTTATTTTATTGTTTGATTGTTTATTAGTTTAATGATATAGTTTCGTTCATAAGAATTGATATTTGTCTCATTCTTTGATATGTATTAAAAAAAAAGTAATCTATTATTAAATATAAAATTAAATTGATTGAACCCCAAATTTAAATTTTGGACATCATTATTTTTTTTTAGAACAGTTTAATGACTTTTTTTTTGAAGTACAAATTTATTGACTTATTTAAATGTAATATGGAAGGTTTAAAATTCAATTAAAAATTTGGTAAATTGTATGAACCTATACTAAATACAAACTTGAGAATTTAAGAATTTAACTTTTTACCAACTCGAGTAATGACTCAAATGATATTAATATACACCTAATGATTTAAGGTCATAGGTTCGAATTCCCCACTCTTAATGTTGCATCCTAAAAAGAAAAAAAAATTGAACTTTTAATTTAATATTTATTTATTTTTTCAATTTAGTGGTTAGTGTTAAAATCAATTCAGTGAAAGGTAGTGAATAAATTGATTTTTGGTTTAAAGTCTTTTTTTATTTTTTTCAAAATAATAATAAAAAAATGGTCGTTTTGGTGGATTAAAGTTAAAATTGAATAATTTCAGAATTTTCATTTAGTGAAGTGGGGCGAAAGATGGTCATTTGAGAAAACAAAACTATATTAAGTAAAATAAACACTCTTTTTGTCCATAAAATTTGGGCAAGATTTAGTATCTATTTAGTAAAATAAATAAATAAAGCTGGACAAAATACAATGAGGCCACATAAAATAAGGTGGGCTGGAAGAAAATGGTGATGGAATGTTTGGTGTAGTACGAAAAAAGATTAAAGAAGTCTATTTATAATAGCCTAATAGGTTATATTAGAAGTTGTAATGAGAAAATAAAAGAATTTAAGAAAATGTAAGATTTTAAAGAATATCTCTCAAGTTTAATAGATTTGATAAAATACCGAGGGTCAACGAGCAGTTGGTTATCTTGTCTGACTCTCATATTATTTGAGAGCAGTTGTGCCCTCTATGTTGTTCCCCCTCTCCCACTTTGTACTAAAAAAAAATAGATTTGATAAAATAAAATCTAAAATTAGTTAAATATCTTTATTTAATTTGATTATCATTTAAAAACTAAATAAACAACTTACAACTGAAAATCTCGAATATTACATCGATATTTCAATTGTTCTTGTTGAACGAGGAAAAAGACAAAAACTTTAAAGGAAAGATTTTTATGTTTTGTCCTTTCAAATTTCTTTATCAACTGATCAAGTATCAAATATTCAAAAATGGCAAATATATCCTAGATTTTAGGATTTTTGGTAAAGATAAAAAGATAAAACTAATCAAATAGAAAATTTTCCATTTAAATTTGATGATCTTTATAATCTTAATTAATAGGTTAAATCAAACCAATTCTTTCCTCTATAAATAGAGTTCCCTTCCCACTCTAAAACCCATATCTCATCTTCTCAACTCAAAGAAAATAACACCAACCCAATTCAGAATCCGCCATGGCAACAAAACCACAAAGCTTCATCATTGCTCTGATTCTCCTCTGTTTCTGCTACTCTGCCTCAGCTCAAAGTTGCAAAAGCTACCACAGCTTTGCAACCCATGAAGTGTTTGCAGACTGTGTGGATCATCCTGTCCTGAACTCGTCCCTCCATTGGACCTTTTATCCATCCAACAACACCTTGCGAGTCGCCTTTCGCCGCCCCTCTACGTCCCCGAATCGATGGATTTCTTGGGCCATCAATCCACAGGGCCTCTCCATGTTTGGCTCTCAAGCTCTCATTGCCTTCCACAATTCCTCTGGCCTCCCTCATGCTTACACTTCCAGCATTGACCCCCCTTTTCCCACCATGCAGCCGAGCCGCTTGAGCTTCGAGGTTCCTCAACTCGCCGCCACTTATGTCGCTAACGAGATGACCATCTTCGCAACCATTCATGTTCCTGCTGGCACCACCACCATCAATCAGGTCTGGCAGGAGGGTCCCATGTCTGGGGATTCTCCATTGTCACATTCCCTCGCCGGTGATAACAGAAGATCCCTCGCTACTATCGATTTGCTTACCGGCTCCACCACCGTCGCCGTCGATACCGTTCTCAAGAGAAGAAACGTAAGTGGGGTGTTTGAATTTGATTCAATTTCAGAGTTTTCTTCATCTGGGTCTGTTTTACTAACTCATTTTGCTTTGACTTACAGATTCATGGAGTGCTGAATGCAGTCAGTTGGGGTACTTTGATGCCAATGGGAGCCATTTTCGCAAGGTATTTGAAGGTCTACAAGGCTGCAGGTCCTGCTTGGTTTTACCTTCACATTGCTTGCCAGACCCCCGCCTACGGCGTCGGAGTCGCCGGATGGGTCACGGGAATCAAACTCGGGGGCGAGTCGGCTGCAGTTCACTACGGCACCCATCGCAACATTGGGATCGCTCTGTTCCTGTTGGGGACTCTTCAGGTTTTCGCTCTGCTTCTGAGGCCCAACAAGGATCACAAGTACAGAATCTATTGGAACATTTACCATATCTCCATGGGATACAGTGTGATCATTATGAGCATCTTCAATGTGTTTGAAGGTTTGAGAATATTGAGTCCTGACAGTAAATGGAGAATGGCTTACACTGGAGTCATCATCTTCTTGGGGGCAGTTGCATTTGCCCTTGAGTTCATCACATGGTTCATTGTCATCAAGAGAAGGAGATCCAATTCCAACAACATCAATGCCAATGCTGCCAAAGTTGAAAACAGAGTTTAATTAGTTCTTTCACACTTTTGTAGTTCTAGTTTTTTCTTTGAGGTTTGTTTGACACTAATGTGCTGTTTCTTTTTCTGTATGCTTAAAATTTTTATGTAAAGATAGAGTTGTACCTTTTGTTATCATTCATGATTATATTTTTGGAATATTGGTTTCCATTGTATCAATAAATATTTCTCTTTTGTTAAAAGTCATCCAACCTCTTTCATTAAATAGTTAGCACTATGTGGTCTGTGCTCTAACACCAGTAAATCAACCATTACTCATGATGATTTTGTATCATTGATTGGATTCATATTTTCCTTTTTAAAGTTGGAATACTGCATACATCAAAGGAGTCTAGTGCTCAGTCCTAATCAGTTCAACAAATTGATAGTTCAAGGCAATCAATTGTGCACACAGACAACATAAAGTTAGACTCAATGTCTTATCACAAACAACATATTGATCATCACTTATCATCATATACATCTCTCATTCCCTTCATCGTTAAATTTTAAAATTCCTTTGCAAAAACGAAAATGTGATGAGACATTGAGTTATAAAATAAAAATCGACTATATACCGACCGATCACCATACAACATTTAGATATAAAAGAAATCCATAAGAAATTAATTATTAGGCAGGTGATTACGAGGACCTTGGATTTAACAACAACCAAAGGAAGTAACAAATTAATGAGGATCCGTAAGGTTATGGAATACATTAAAGGCCAAATTTATGGCTTAAAGTCCACCACTATACTGCATATCCATATATTAGGTGGCTCCTAATTTGATCATTGATTTCATAAAAAAAAAAAACCTAAAACTAATTTAATTTGTGGCGGACAAAAACTATCAAGACGGTACTGATAAAGAGTTGAAGACCAAAACTAATTTACCTTTCATCGCCCCTCCGGCGGACTGCGGCGGAAGACGACATTCCGGCGAACGACGGCTTGAGAGAGATTTTAGCGATTGAGATCCCAAAATATTTAACCTAAAACGAACCAACAACAAAAGTAATTGGTAAATTATAAATGTGATTATTTGCGTAAATCTATGTTATCAAAACACTTTACATTATCTTACTTATCTATAATCTCAACCCGATCTCAGAGCAACTTCAACCGGCCTAAGTTTATAAACTATAATTTAGGCCGTGTTTGATAATGATTTCGTTTTTAAAATTAGCTTTTGAAAATAAATTTTTTTTTTAAAGAAAAATAGAAAAAGAACAAGAATAAATAGTTAAAAACTAAAAGAATAAAAAAAATTGTGATATTTGAAAACAAAAAAACACTCCTCGAACAAGTTTTTTGATTTTTAATTTTAAAAAACGTAAAACTAAAATGAATTATCAAATATATATGATTTTTATTTTTCTTACTCTTCGATAGAGTAATCTTCGTCACCTAACTTTTTAAATTCTTGGATAATCTATCCAAATTAAAAAATAGTCTTCAAATTAATGTCAATTAGGGTCTTAACTAGTTTTATATTAAAAAGTGTTCCGAATTTTTTTTTTACATCAAAAGTGTTTACAAACTAAGTACACTAAATATATATTTGGGAATTTGCGCTGTATAACAACTTTTTTACCACAGTTTACAATTATAGCACATTTTTAAAAATAATTCTTTTATAGCAAATTCTGCCATTTAAAAAAAAAAAAATTATTTACCTTTTTTATAGAATCTATCATTCTCTAGTGATGGAAGTCTATCAATTTTATCAGTGATTGATTCTATCGGTTCTTATTGATAGACTCTTGATAAAATCTTATGGAAGTCTATCAATTTACTTTATTTATTAGTAATTGATTTTATCACCCTTTATCGATAGAATCTATCAATATGAAGTCTATCAATTTACAATTTTTGCTATATGTGCAAATATTTTTATTATTGTGCTATTCATGTAATATTTTATCCATTTTGTAATATACATGCAAAAGTCCTCGTATATTTTTCATCAGGCGCCCTAAATTAAAACTTAGTCTAATTGTTCAAGTTCACTTATTTTTGTGTGTCCTTAATTTCAAGAAATCTGTTTTAAACTTTTAAATTAATTGATTTACGTGTCTTTAGACTAAAAAAAACAAAGATTGAATCTATTCTTTTATTGTCAAAGTATTCAACATATGAATTAGGCGATTTCAAATTTAGATATCAATAGTACGTAGAGTGGTTAAGATGGGAATGATATAATATATTTGATGTATAAAACAAATATTAAGATATTAAGATATCTTGTCTAGGTGGTGTAGTTGGTTATCACGCTAGTCTCACACACTAGAGGTCTCCGATTTGAACTCGGGGCTCAGACAAATGTGAATGCCTTTTAGAATAAATAAGGCCCTGTTTAAAATTCAATGGGACACAAATCTCATCTAATAGAACAATGAATGAAAAGTTAAGTGTCTTCGATTGGAGAAACAAAGTAGAAGAAATTATATAAGTGTTTTCGATTGATTTCAATTAACGTCATCGATTTCTTTTAAATTTAGAGATTTGTTTAATATTGTTTAACTTTTCTTTTTCTTGTTCCTGCAAAAGCTCCTTATTTACTACCATTTCAAGACATGCTTCATCAAAACACATATAATCGTTGCATTATCCCAATTATTTTCATTTATTAGGAGTGGTTTGATGCCTTTCCTATTAATTTAGAGCCAACTAAATTGGATTTGTGGCCAACAAAAGTATTATCTTAACGACATCAATATATAAATATAAATAAAAAGGTCATGAGTTTGATTCTCCCACATCGTTGTTGAACTATATTAAAAAAAAAAAACTGAACGGGGAAAGAAGATACTAACAAAGAAATAAGTGAACAAATGCAAAAGCAATCTATAAATACACTATAAATTATGCACAAAATGAATAACTATACAAAGAATCACTAAATCAAATGTAAATTTCACAAACTTTTGTGATATGTACTATTGATTCTATCTGATTTCTAAGAGTACAATGTACATGAGTTGAAACATTCATCTCTCAAGCTTTTCATATTAATAACCAGAAAAAACATTGAGTTGATGTTTATCCCAACATTCGATTGCACAGCTTTCCATCTCTAAGTTAAGAGACCGCCCGGCTAGAGAATGGAGATTTCTCTTCTAACCTGAGTTTTATCTTCTTCAAACCTCTCATCCACTAGAACAAAAAAAAAAAAAAGTGATCAATGAATCATATACACACAATGAATGGAATAATGTCATGTAGCTAGATAAACAGAAGATGAAGTTTCTTTAGTTATTACCTTTATTAAGCGTAAGTTCGTCGAGAAAGCGAAGAAGTTTAGCTTTATTTGCAACAAGTACACCTGTGATCTCCGGAGGCTTGTTTTCGTTCGCAACAAACAACTAATTAAAAGAAAAAAAAACACTTTGGTTAGCTAAAGAAAATGAATTTAGTAGTGCAGATCATTCAACAATCTTCAATAGTACCTTGAATACATCGAAAGTGTATCTCTGGATCATCTTGTTTGGATCCTATAAGTATAGTATGTTGAGTGAGACAAGAGACTAAGGGCGTAAATTGTACAAATGCACATGTTTAAAAATGAGAGAATTTACTCTGAGAAGGTTCATCAAGATCCTCATATTATCCAGTGTGCTTACATATCGAACCATCACCGCAGCATTAGCACTATCGACCAGTATTTCACCCAGCAACTGAAACAGAGTATCCAACATTAATATCATAGAATGGCTACATATGCTGCTAGATTTCTCTTCATGGAAATAAATAATCTTTCAGCCCAAAGCATCAAATCAAGGTATTGTACTTGATCAGTCCTTTGGTTGCAATAGAGTGAATCTAAACATGAAAATTATAACAGGGTTATTAGCATGCTCGTCTTGTAGGAAATCTTTTACCTTAAGAGCATGTCGTTTCGTGATGTAATTAGGTGATTCCAACAACTGCGCATAGTACTCCTCAAAGAACTGGAAAATTACAAAACAGTTGAGAAACAACTTCAATGAGCTTGTGTTCATATAAGTGAAACCAACAATTGATGAAATAACAACAAAGACATTCTGATGTAAATAACTTATCTAATGCTTACCCAGTCATAGTTTTGAGAAAGAAATCCAGCAACAGTAGATTTATGCCTTTTCAAAAGTTTCTGCATAAGATTATTTCAGGTTGTTTAGTTGATAGATAGTATTTGTTAGAGTTATATGAGTAAGATTTTCCATTCTTCTCCACTATTGTTTACATTATTCTCTTAATATGTCAAGCCACAGTACAACTAGATTTTATCCGACTTGAGATCAAAGAAGGTTATTTTGTTCGTTTTTTAATTGAACAGTCGAGATATTCGAATCTCTAACATCTTGAACAATACGCACATCTCTTAACTTGTTGAACTATGAACTATATTGAGGTTGGTAGGTTAATTTCGTTATTACACGCGATGGTAAATAAAAACTACACAGCTCAGAAGACATACTGAACCTAAGATATGCTAAATAGAGAAGAGAGAAGAAATTCAGTCTTACTCAACTGTAAAGGTTTCAATGGCATCTGCTTCTACGGAAAATATTGGATTTTGTATGTATTAAAAAAACTTCCTCATATGCTCTGATTCCAGGACATACCTGAATCGAAACAATTAAGGATAAAGAGAAGGGAAATGAAAAAGGCAAAAGGTAATATGATCATAAACTAGAACTATTCACGATGCAACACTTAAATACTTTTTCCAGTAATTCAAGGTTTCAAAATGGATACTTCTCTTTGAAAAAGATGTTTTCAAGAAAAGAATTAAGTGGTTCATACCAACACACTGGTGACGGATGCAATCTCTTGCAATTACGCCGTAAGTTATAGCAATTTCGCTGTCTTCGTATCTAATCAAGCAATCATTAACCGTTAATGGATGTTTTGTAATGTTAACAATTTGATAGTTCAATCCTACAGCAAACACCCTTCTCACCCTGGTATCAGAACGTCCATGATATCTATGTTGTTCTCCATGTATTCGGAAGCGACAATCTGCGACTTAACCGACTGCCTCTGCAGATTGGCAAGAACCTGAGTTGCACATTGTCGCAGCTGCAGGCAAGGATGAACATAAGTCAACATATTGAATACAAATATGATCAAATAATTGCAACTGAAAGCTTACTCACCCCTGAGTTTAGCCTCGGAATGCAAGCGATAATAAGGCGAAACGTATCCTCCTTGAAGAACTCCAGAGTTAACTGAGCACAAGCATCTTGGCTTGGCTCTGCTCCAGCATTTCCAAACAGAACCGTTCTCATCTGAGAAAGGGTTTTCTCCAGTTCAGATATCTGCATTAGTTCCAAACCAAACACAAATTCAATTCCAATATCAAGGGAAAGAAAACACAGTCAAACATGCAATTTCAACCTAAAATCATTTTTGGTAAAATATAAGTTTAGTCTCTATGGTTCGAGGAAAATTTGAGTTTGGTCCTCATGATTTCAAAAACTACAATAGTCCGTCCATATGATTTGAAGAAAGTTAGAATTGAGTCTCTATGAATTTATAAATTAGAATTTAGTTCTTGTGGTTTTATACAACCTAAAATGTAATCATCATTTAGAATCGCTAGCGTATTAAAAACATGGAAGCTCACTATTCATATATAAATTATATGATTTATTTTTTGTTATAACTCATCATTTCATCATTGACATATGTATATCTAACTTTTAAACACTTAATTTGCCAACCATTAGAAATGAGAAAGACTATTTTTTAGATTTTATCTAAATTATATCTAAATTATAGTTTTTAAAATCCCACATATTAAATTATATATATATATATATATATATATATATATATATATTAACAACAAACAATATCTCCAACTACGACACCGATCCATTCGAACAATATATCCAACTACGACACCGACCCATTCGGTTCTATATTTTTTTAAACCATTAGACTAAACTCTAGTTTCCAAAACCAATAGTACTAAACTCTAACTTTCCACAAAATCGCCTACAATGGTGAGGCGAAATTGAAAACCCTAAAATCAGAGCACAGCAACCCAGATGAAATTTCAACAAAATCATCGAAAAACACAACAGATTCGTACCTTCTCTTCCCGTTTATGTTCTCGGAGCTCGTCGTTCCGGTGAATGAAGACGAGGAGCTCATGCGCGTACCGGACAAGCTCCGGCGGCGATCGTGGCTTCGGCTTGAAAAGCCCTTTCATGATCTTTAGTTGGGATTTCGTTTTTCGATCTTCGATGTTCTTAACGATTGGAATTTGTGGGAAAGAAATACACGAGAACAAGTGAAAGGGGCGCCGCTCTGTACCGGACCCGTTGGACATTGTGCAGCGGCGGCGCGTGAACTTCAATTCCCTATTAACAACCGTTGATTCAAACCTGAAATTCAAAAGGGTGTAACAAAATATGCATTATTGATGGTAATGGGATTTTTTTTTTTTTTTGAAAAGAATTGTAATAAGTTAAATATATGATCAGATTATATGTAATCTCTAATCTAACTAATGGTATTTAACTTGAGTTTGATGACTGAATTTTTTTTAATACAATTCTATCGATATATATCTAATGACTAAAAGATTGTAGATATAAATTGCTCACATTAAGTTATCATAGAACTCATTAAAAAAAAAATCAAATTTTCCCAGCCCTCATATTATAAAATTTGAAAATACTAACTGTTAATAGTGAATATGTTTAAAGAAAAGAATATCAAAGTAAATAATTCATGCTAGAGAAAGGGTTTATTGGAAAATATGTATTACTTTCGTATAGTGAACTTAATCAATTAGATCAAAAGCTTCATATAAATATAGCGAGGAATCCTAATTCTATTTCTATTTCAATTTTTTTTTTTTTGAAATGATCCATTTCAATTTCCCACTCCCAATAGTATTTGGTAGGTATTTCCTTCTTTTTTTCATTTTCGTTTTTCCACTTGATAAATATAGATATTTGAATATTTGAATATCTTTAAATTTTAAAACTTAAAAACGATTATTTAAAAAATATATATTTTTAAAATTTTAGATTTACTAAAATTATCGAAAAGATTTCCTGATTCATCAACTTTAATAAAAAAAAAATGGTAACAAACCTTCTTACATTCTTATTTTCAAATTACAGAAAAGATTTTTTTTAATATGATATTGTCAAATTTTAGTTTCAATAATATCTTTAAATTTTTAATAAGTTTACAGAATTATCCATAGAAAAACTTAAAAAATAACTTTATTGTTAAGTTTTATGGGGGAGAACTTTTAAGTTCTTTCAATATATTAGTGACATGTCAATAAAATATAAATACTCGAGAAATTCTTTCTCTATGAAAATTAAAATAAATAAATTATTAATATTTGAAAGGTAGTAACAATTTTATCAAATATTTAAAAAATCCAAAATTTATTATCACAAATTTTCTTCAATTCTCAAAAAACGAAAAGAAAAATAAACTAATATGTTGTTATAATAAATTTAGAAACATGAGACCATTTGAAAAATAAAAGCATTATTATTAATAAAAGCATCTATCAAGTAAAAATAAATAGATTTAGTGGCACATGTGAATAAGTATTTATTGATGTTGTTGCATCAAGTTGGTGATCAAATTACCAACGTCTGATGTATCATTGAGAATTATATCAAAAAACTCGTTTACATTCTCTCATAAAGTTGTTTTTTCTTGCAAGTCATTCTCGTAAGCTTGAAAGGAAAAAAATAGCAATATTATCAACCCTCAGATAAAATAGAAACAAAATAACATGATTGGTGTTTGTAGAAGTGCAATGGGAAATGTTGATGCTCAAAATCCAATAATAATAAAATCATAAAAAAAATATGATGATGGTGATGAATATTCGTTTGAAAATGTTGAAGTTTCAAGAAAATGTCGATATAATAACAATATCAAGGGATAATTTTAACAATTAATAGAAAAAAATGTTCATTTCATACTTTTGATTATTTTTAGTATTTATATGAACTTCAAAACCAAACATTTAGTATGGTGCATCTTAAATTATTGAGCAACATATGATATGACAACAATCAACTTCCATATTAGGAGTAAGAGTAAAACTCCCCTACACATCCATGTGTAGGAGAGTTTTACTCTTAGGAGTAATTACTTTAACTACATAGTTTACATCCATTTTTTCCTCTCACATGGATGTTTGTGCCAAAAATAGACTTTGAGGCTAAAAAAAAACTAAAGCTTTCTTCACCACTAAAACAGTTTATGTTTCTAAAATGCCAACCTAAAATTAGGCACTAAACTTTTAGTGGTATTTGGCTTCCCTATGACTTCTCTTGATCTAGCTATAAAAAGTTATCTTCTTCACAAACATTTCCATCACCAAATCAACAACACAATTCAATCATGGCTTCACAAACCATCTCAAGATCAACTACTGTCATCATCTTCTTCCTTGTAGGTCTCATCACAAATGCCCATGCTGTCGATTTCCATGTCAAAAGATACGGAGCACGGGGCAACGGAAAATCAGACGATAGCCAGGTTAGAAGAAGGCAGCTACATTGTAACGGTTACGTTGGGTAACTTTCTCCGATTCGGGGGGGCTAAAAGTTCATGTTTTTGTGATGTGGTTTTGTTTGTTTTTGTTGATTATAGGCCATTTTGAAGGCTTGGACGGCTGCTTGCATGTCAACAAAGCCAAGCAAGTTAGTGATACCACGAGGGAGTTATGTTGTGCATTCGATGGAGTTTAAAGGGCCGTGCAAGGCACCCGTCCACGTTCGAGTGGAGGGCACATTGCAAGCGCCGCTCAATATTAACATGAAAACCGACAAAAATTGGATCGTTTTTCAATACATTAACGGCCTCACTCTCTCTGGTAGTGGCACTTTTGATGGCCGAGGATCTCTAGCTTGGAAACACAGTAAATGTGCTTCTTCTGGGAAATGTAGCAATCTCCCTATTGTGAGTCTCTCATCAAACGATTTTGATTTTTCCTCATTTCGGTTTCTAAACTTTCAAAATGTCTTTTTCTTCTTATAATTTAGTGTTGGATTTCTTTGATTGTGAAAACTAACAAGTTGTTTTTTTTTTGTTGCAACAGAGCTTGAGATTCCAAAACCTCAACAACTCTGTAATCGAAGACATAACTTCAACAGACTCAAAGTTCTTCCACATGAATGTGCTCAACTGCAGGAACGTGACCCTTCAAAACATCGACATCGATGCCCCCAACGACAGTCCAAACACAGACGGGATCCACATCGGTCGCTCAAACGGTGTCAACATAAGAAAATCCATAATCAAAACCGGGGACGATTGTGTTTCGATCGGGGACGGAAGCAAACAGATAAACATAGAGAAAGTGACATGCGGACCCGGGCACGGGATCAGCATTGGAAGCCTTGGAAAGTACAAAAATGAGCTGCCTGTGACTGGAGTCACTGTCAAAAATTGCATAATCTCAAACACCAAGTTTGGAGTTAGAATCAAAACATGGCCAAATTCTACAAAAGCAATTGCAACCAATATGCAATTTGAAGCCATTGCCATGAACAACGTTGGCACTCCTATCCTCATTGACCAACAATACTGCCCGTTTGGCAACTGCAACTACAAGGTATTTTTCGATCTTACCCACTTCGCTAAAAATTTCATAGGAACGCCCTAATTACTGGGTCGTACATGTCCGAGAGAGGGATCTTGAAGATATACAAATATGGTTAAGAGAAATAAAAGCATTGATAATTACTTCCTATATCAACTAGAAGTACCTTTCTTTTCAGTGAACAATAGCAATTCTATGCAATTTCAGGATAAATTCGTGAGAAAGCATATGAGCGAGGACAAAACATATAAAAAAAAAACAAAAAATAGTCTTTACTCTAATAAACCTTTAAAGTCTAGCAAGTAACATGGTGAGGACGAGTCCTGATCCAAAACCTGGGCTTGAGGCGTTAGAAACTAAAAACAGATTATTAGACAATATGAAGTTCCACCTCAAAACCAATTGGCGATGAGAGGAGTAATTCATATCCCTTAAAAATGTGTTGTAAAATCCTCATCTTTCCAAGGTGGGACAACTACCACAAGGTGGGTATCTCCAACACAGATCGATCTTTCATATTATTTCTTTTGGGATTTTGATGTGATTTTGTTTGTTATGTGCCATAGGTTCCATCTAGAGTTGAGATAAGCAATGTGGGGTTCAAGGACATAAGAGGGACATCAACAAGTGAAGTTGCTGTAAAGCTTGTGTGCAGCAGAGCCTATCCATGCAAGAATGTGAAGCTTTCAAACATTCACTTGAAGTTTATTGGGTCCAATGGCACAGCCATTTCACAATGTTCCAATGTCAGCCCTACAATTTCTGGAACTGTGGTGCCACCACCCTGCACTAGGGCTTCTGCAATTTGATTTATGCATAATTTATTTAAACACCTAGCACCCATAATTTCTTGCTTTTAATAAATCAGCATCATGTAAGAGATCAATTTTATTTAATTATAACCCACAAAGGGAATTTTGATATTTTATTTTATTTTTTCTTTTATCTTTAGTTTTTGTGTCTTTTGAATTTATCTTTTATTTTACTTATTTTCTTTTAAATATTAAATATACATCAAGATCAAAATAAAATTTTCATTGATATATCAAATTTAAAATTAGTTTGGTTAAATATGAGTGATGCCACAAAAAAAAAAAAAAAATTAAGATGATTGTAAATAATTTTAAAATATTGATGGAGTCCACCCCTATATATATATGAAAATATAAAATTTAAATTTTTTAGAAGTGTTCGGTAAATTTGTGAGTTTTAAGAAAATGTTGAACATGTAAATACCTAACTTACAAAATTGAATATCCGACTGTAATGAGGTGATCTAATACCATATTTAATACCCTGATCAATACCACTAATGATGTCAAGATAAAAACTTGGCCATGAAATGATCAATGTTAGCGATCATATTCTCATAGACTTAGAGTAATGTCCATGAAATCAGTTCAATCGAGAAATTTAAACTTCGCATAAATGTACTTTTTTTTTTTACGTTGTATGTTTTATTTTGATATTCAGATTCCATCAAATATTAAGATTAATAAAGTGAGCTTCAAAAATGTTAAAGGAAGTTATGCAATTTAAGTGGCAATCAAACTTACTTGCAGCAAAAACTTATCATGTGACCAAGTAAAACTAGCTAACATTAATCTTACTTATAGAAAGCCCAATTACATCTAAATTTACAAATGTGAAACCAAGCAGAGCCCTAAAGTATGCTCTTCTCCCTATGTTTTACCCTAAAGTATACATTATTATAATACTTAAAATGATAGAAAATATTTAATTCAAATATGAAATATTTTATCTGTTTCAATTTCTCTGTCTTTTCAATTTCTTTAATTTTACTTTTTTTTCCCAAAAAAGATCGATGTTTGAATGTTAGGAAAGTCTGTATTGTGAGTACTACACTATTTTAAATATCAATGGTTTGATTCATTCATTTAAATGAGGGAATTTAAATGGTTAGAGGGTTCATATATTTCTTTTTTAGAGGGTTCATTTTTCTTCCTATATAACAATATATATGCATTATTAATATTCTTATAAGTTAAAGATGACAAAAGATGACAATTTTGTAATCTCTGAAAAATAAAAACAAAATAATATAAGAGTTTTGTGTTTCAAAAGTTTTCGACAAATTTTACCCAAGCAATAGGGATATAATTTCTCAAAATCCTCAAAAAAAAAAAAGTAGATAATAAAAACTACAACAAAGGGATTCTATATCTATGTTTGTTTTTGAGGTCTTCAATTTCAATAAAATGTTGATAGAGGGATATTTTTTGCTATTCATAAAAATGTAAGTTTCATACTTTAGATAATTAAATTAAATTGATTATTAATTATTAGTATTTATATGAACTTCAAACCCAAACATATAGTAAGGTCTTAACTCTGCTCAGCAGCATATGGCATGGGACAACAAATTCAACTTCCATATTAGGAGTTTTAACTACCATTTACAACCAAGTATATAGATTGCAACTCCATTTTTTTCAATTTTTTTCAAATTGGTAATGCCAAAAAAAGTTATGGTTGAAAGAAACAAAAGCTTTTCTTCACCACTTAAAACAATTTATGATTCTAAAATGTTACCTAAAATTAGGCACAAACCTTTTAGTGGTCTTTAGCTTGCCTTAACTTTCCTTGATCTTACTATAAATTCTTCTCTTCTACACAAACATTTTCACCAATACAAACAATCAAATCATCCTTTCCCAAAAAATAAAATAAAATATAAATATAAAATATAAAAAATAAAAAATAAAAAATATAAAAAATCTACATGTATTCAGAAACCATCTCAAGATCAGCCACTTTCATCATCTTGTGCTTATGGGGCCTCATCTCAAATGTCCAAGCTGATGATTTTCTTGTCAAAAAATTTGGAGCACGAGGAGATGGAAAATCAGACGATACTCAGGTTTGTTAATTTGTTACAAAAAGAAGAAATTATTTTTTACAAAAATTATTTGATGTAAATGCCACAATATGTAATTGATAAAAAAGGGTCTTTCTAAAATTGGTCTTTCCTGACCAGAAAACTCATAAAAAAATTAATTTCTAGATAAAGGTGGTCACTATGAAGATTGAACCCATTACATTGTGCACTTCAAGACCTTCTTTGACCGACCTAGATAGGTGGTGTTCTTACAATGCCACCATCATTAAATTTAATCAAATAATTTTGTCTTATTAGTAAAGACCAAACCTACATGAATAAATGTTACATTTATTCAAGTTCTTATAATTTTGTCACTTGGGTGATGCCTCTCTAGTAAGACAAACCTGTTTGACCAAATTTTGACGAGGGTGTGTTTCCTTGGTAAAGATGCCACCATTCTTTTTAGCAAATAGTTTTTTTTAAAAAAAATCCATTTTCTAAAAAAGACACTTTTTTTTTTTTTTTATATTTCTCTCTATTGGAAGGGAGTGGTAACCATCAATGGATATACAAGAGAGAAATTAAACTAAAAGAGTGTAGTTTGATCATAAATGTATTCATTGATTAGAAGGAGGTAGCTACATTGTAACATTACGTCGAACAACTTTCCGTGGTTCGGGGGACTAAAAGTCGATGATTTAATGGGGGTTTTGTTTTGTTATAGGCCATCATGAAGGCTTGGCATGCAGCTTGCAAGTCAACAAAGGCAAGCAAAGTATTGATACCAAAAGGAACATATGTGGTGGATTCTATCAAGTTATTAGGGCCATGCAATGCGCCCATCCATTTTCGAATGGAGGGCATAATGGAAGCGCCGCTCCATGCTCATAGCATGAAAATTGATCATAGTTGGGTCGTTTTTCAATATATTAATGGCTTCACTCTTTCGGGTGGCGGCACTTTTGATGGCCAAGGAGCACATACTTGGAATAAAAGTGATTGTCCTTCTAAAGGCAAATGCAGCGCTATTCCTATCGTGAGTCGGTTTTTTCATGGTTTTTTTTTTCTATTTCGGTTTCTAAACTTTCAAAATGTCTTCTTTTTCGTATATGTTTAGTGTATGTTGATTTTGAATTTTGTCCTCGTGGGTCTTTAAAATCATTTAAAGGGCGTCTTAGTTATTAAAAATTGAATCTTTGAAATATCATTTATTGTTGTGTGTGTAATCCTCTTGGAACACTTTTTTTTTCTTTCAAAATATTGTTTTCAACGTGTTTTCTATCACTTTTTAGTAAAACATTTTCTTCCAAACGTACGCACTAACATTGAACCATATATTGTGGTTGGTCGCGAAGTTTTTTTATGTGTTACTTTTTTTTAAATATATAAATGGCACATTTAAATAATATTTTTAATATTGGTGTCCCCTGAATGTTGGATTTTGTAAAAAAAAAAAAAGTATATAAATATAAATTTTATCTATATTTTAATATTATTTATGTCCAAATGAAATGTGTTCTCTATAAATTTTAGAAGTAGAATGAGTGCCATTATGAAAAGTTCTGTTAGGTTAAACATAAGAATATTGTTAAAATTTGTTCTGTTATGTTAAACATAAGAAAATTGTTAAAATAGAAATTTTGAAAATTGAGGACAAAAAAAAGGAACATTTATAAAATTGCTTGTTTTTTTTTTGGAAACTAAAAAGTGGGGTTTTTATGTCAAAAGAGCTTGAGATTCCACAACCTCAACAACTCTGTAATCGAAGACATAACTTCAACAGACAGCAAGTTCTTCCACATCAATGTGCTCAACTGCAGGAACGTGACCCTTCAAAAAATCAACATCAACGCCCCGGACGAGAGTCCAAACACAGATGGAATCCACATTGGTCGATCGAGCGGGGTAAACATAAGAGACACTACAATCAAAACCGGGGACGATTGTATTTCGATCGGGGATGGAAGCCAACAGATAAACATAGAGAAAGTGACATGCGGACCGGGGCACGGGATCAGCATTGGAAGCCTTGGGCTGTACAAAAATGAGCAGCCTGTGTCTGGAATCTTTGTCAAAGATTGCACACTCTCAAACACTGAGTATGGAGTTAGAGTGAAATCATGGCCAGATTCTACAAAAGCCATTGCAACCAATATGCAATTTGAAGGCATTGTCATGAACAATGTTGTTACTCCTATCCTAATTGACCAACAATATTGCCCATATGGCAAGTGCAACCACAAGGTATTTTCTATCAATCCACTACCCTAAAAATAATTCATAGAAAAATGAATAATTTTAACCTACACAAATTAAGGTGGAAATATTGTCCCCACTTAAAAAAAATGCCTTTAAAACGACCATTTGTCATGGGACAAACCGTTGGCATTACAATATTTGAATGTCAAAAAAACTCGTAGAAAATTAAAAACTAAATAGAGGACCACCATAAATTGAACTCATCACCCCAAAACTCTCTTTGACTACTTGAGTCACTTCATGATGGTTACACGATATTCTTTCTTTGGAGTGTTAATGATGACAACTCTTGACAATATGATATTGTCAAAAGTTTCGACATAACCTTCATGCTTTGGTTTTTTTTTTCTCCTTATATACTTATAATATTCTCCTTATTTAACCAAATATAAAAATACTTTATTTATATCCCAAGAATTCACCCCTCATGCAAAGCACCAGTGAACCTCTCCTTGGACTCCTCTTCTATATATGTAGAGTACCTTATGATCCAATCCTTCATTTGAACAAAAAATAGAGTCTTCACTTAAATAGTTAATTTCTCTAGCTTACACCACATATTTGCCATAATTATGTCTTTAGACTTTTCGTCCTAAAAGGGGGGATTCTATCAACATGGCCGACTATGACTTGGGCAAGATTCAAACTTAGAATCTCTTGCTCTGATACCATGTTGGATTGTGTTAAATCGTCAATCAACTAAAAAGCTTAAGCTAATGGGTTGGGGGATAAATGCAATTATATCAACCAACATTTGGTTTAGTATGAGTAATTGGGATTTTGATATTGATATGAACATATTATATAGGTTGGATCTAGAGTTGAAATTAGCAATGTGGGGTTCAAGAACATAAGAGGGACATCTAGAGCTCAAGTTGCAATGAAGCTTGTGTGCAGCAAAGCCTATCCATGCAAGAATGTGAAGCTATCAAACATTAACTTGAAGTACACTGGCAAAAATGGCACTGCCATATCTGAATGTTCCTATGTCAAGCCTGCAATTGCTGGAAATGTGGTGCCACCAGCCTGCACTAGGGCATATACAATCTGATTTATGCATAAATTAACCAACTAATTAAAATTCAAACTCATAAAATACCACCACCCTTAATTTTCTTGCTCTTTTTGATAAATCAGCATGTAAGAGGTGAAGTTTGTTGTAATTGCAACCCACAAATATGGGATTTTTCTTCTTTTCCTATGTTGTGGCACGTTATATATATAATATCAGATTTTTCATTTACTTATTATTTCCAACGGCTTAAGTGCTTTTTTATGAAATTATATATGTAGAATTGTCCACTTACATTTAATAATAATTCGTCGTCAACTAGTAAAATTTTACTTATCGTATTAAATTAGAGTTTGAATCTTTAACATCTCTATTTACATTTTTGTATAGCATTGATAAAGTTATGGAATTGGTAAATGAAAGAAAGCTTGATGAGTCAATGTTATCTCCCCAATGAAAGTATGTATACATCTTAATCTAACAATAAAATCTACACCTAGATCTAATAGGCTAAATCCAATATTTACATATTCTCACATAATGGAGATTTTTTCGACATGAGGTTTTTCGAGCAATCTTATATTGATAAGTTTAGCTACAAGTCTAATTTGAAATATATGGCATTCCAATTTAGATTATGCCAAATCTTCCTCTACAAAGTCAACCTGACTTTTCTGATTATGCCAATTTAGATTCTTTTTTGGTCCTCATCTTTGTGCTTTCTGCCAACTCTCAACAAAATGAGCTTATCATGAATCTCAAAGGAGCCATCTTATGGTGGATTTGGAAAGAAAGGAATGATCGTATTTTTTAATCTAATTTCAAGTCTAGTTCTCTTTGGCAATTGTGGGACAACATTGCTTTCTCTACTGTTGAATGGTGCCTTAAATAAAAAATTTTAAAAAATAATTATGTACAAAGTATAGCCTTACATTGACATTCTTTCGTGTAACTATGTGATTTTTTGTGATATTTTGATCAGCTTCTTGCTAGTCTGTTCTTTCAATGAAGTATCTATCTTCGAAAAAAAAAGAAATACATGGTATGAAAAAGTAGAAAAAATATGGAGAATCTTGTAGACGCCATGCCTTTTTATCTTAATTCTATGCAAATATCCTTGATTGGTAGAATCAAAACTTTAATTTGCTAGCGATGTTTCTTTTCCCAAATGTTCCTATTCTAAAACTAGGGTGATCGTTTCAAAAAAAAAAAAAGTTTTGGTGATGAATGATGTTTTTTTTGTTTGTTAAATCCTACTATCTTCTTATATCCAAAACATATTGAAATGTGATTATGTCTCTCATAATCATCCATACCATGCACATTTTAATGTAGTTTTATTTTTTCCCTACAAGATTCGTGTAAATATTGTAACAATGAAATATCTATACATGCCTTAAATGGTGCTGATAAAATAAAAATACGATGATCGAAAAGTTAATTTAAAAGCCTACAAACGTGTTTTCTTACTTGATGGATGCTTTGGTTTGGTTTAGCCGATGTCTGGTTTCTTTGAGATTCGAACTGCAACCATTAAATATTGATTTGGAAAACATTAAATTAACGATATTTATTTATTAATTTATAGGTTATTAATATGTTAAAGACAAGTATACAACCTTCATAACCTTTTTTTAGTTCTATTGCAACTTAATTTTCAATTCTTCAATGATATATTATATATAGAGAAAGCTTCAAAGATAAAATAAAATATCACCTGAACTATTGATTCTCAAAAGAAAACAGCCATTGCCAACACCAACAAAGCACCCATCTTGGAAGCAAGCAAGTTTTGTAGTGGCCACAAATTTTAACAATGTGGCCTTGTAAAATTGAATTTTTCATATCAATCTCCAATAATGATCAACTTTGATCATAATATATATTATAACTATTTCAAACCTGCATCAACAAGGTTGATACTTTTTTTGTATGGTATCTAGAAATCGGAGTTGTTCACTGTAGACTTTTATTTAAGAGTATATTTACACTTATTTTAAAGTCTAGATTCGTGTAACAATAAGAATTTTTATAATTAAAAGCTACGCGTGAATTTTGAATTTGAGACCTCCAAACATATTTGGAGACCAACAAGGCTCAACCAAGACAAGCCCATCTAATTGGGGACACCAAAAGTTAAAATTCTGAAGAATATTTATGTATCTTCTATTTGTATGTGTATGCATCTTACATAGCTTTTTTTTAAAAAGAGACATAATCTCGTTCATTTATACCTAAACTTCAAATTAATGCTAAAAACAAAGGATAGTGGAGCATTAATTTTTTTTTAAAATCAAATAACTTTATTAAACAATTAAACAACCCATACAACAAACTCTTGAGGAAAATCAAAATAGTAGAACAACAAACCGGTAAAAGCAACTTGATCTCAACCCACAGCTTTGGCCGAGACATGACAAATGACAAAAAGTTGTAAATCAAAGAGAGCTTCTAAAGTAATGTGAGACACCTATCGAACCGACATTTTTGCATAAAGGACTGGTAGATTCGCACGTAAAAAGCCAATAGTATTTAGCCAACACTTCATTTCATTGGTCGACGTTGAAATTTTTTAGGGGTAAACACTATCAACATAGAAACCACTGAGGATTAGCCTGCCAAAATAGAAAACAAGAACTCCAAAACCGTAGAGGAACGAAGTCTCTTTATCAACCAACTCCTCAAACCACAATAATTAAAAGGCACAAAGAAGTAGAACATATGAAACCCCATCACGAAAAATAGTAGCAAAAATACTTAAGAAACTGAATAGAAGCACTAAAGTGAGTCTTGAAAGTGTGACCACTTTCATGAGATTACAGATTGTCTAAGGGTTGCCCATTCCTCGAACAATCTCCATTAAAACTATCATGAAGAGCGACACCCCTTAACATCAAGGTGTCCCAAAATTGAAACTCTAACGCATTCTACATCTTCCCCAAACCCGACTTTTAATTTCCATCAAAATATGTCCCATATCAGGAACAATAGTGGAGCATTAAATAGTTGGTCGAAAAACAGATTAATTTATAAACCTAAACTTTAAAAACATGAATCATTAAGAAAACAAAAACAACAAAACTAGCCATGATTCTGCTCTTCAAAGTCTTATCACGATCATGAACACAAAAGATATGGCTTTTACCTGTTTCAACTTGCCACTAAATCACAAAGACTCTTGCTAAAATTATCAATATAAGACTCTTCCAAATCTTGTGTCAACAAAAGATCCCTTATTTTAGCATGATTTATTCTAACTTGTTTTCCAATTTCATTCTCTTGATCCATCACAATTCTCACAGCCTTAGACACACTTTCCTTTGTCAACCATCCATCCTCTTCCCTTTTCTCGACCTCCACTCCAATTTTAAGATTGTTCCCCATCATCCTTGCATTGATAATTTGATCACCAACTTGAGGCAACAACACTAATTGACACTTATTCACCATTGCCTCATTTAAAGAATTAGATCCACAATGAGTAACAAAGCATCCCAAAGATGGATGCTTCAAAATCCTTTCTTGTTGAACCCACCCGTCGTAAACCTTGCCTCGATCTCCAACTCTCTTCTCAAACTCTTTCGGCAATGCAGCTTCGATTGAGTCCGCACCGAACGGCGGTTTCAGCACGGCGAGAAAGGGCATGTTCGAAAGCTCAAACCCTAACAAAAGTTCTTGGAATTGATCCATTTTCAACGTACACTCACTCCCAAAGGCACAATATATCACCGAACCCTCTTTAAACCCCGATAGCCAACTTTCCCATTTTTCCTCGAGAGGTGTAGTAAGTGGTTCAACCAAACCGGACCCAGAAAGCAAAATAGGTTTTTTGAACTCGGTTTGGAGATAATTTACAAAATCTCCCTCGATCTCGCGACACGTCCGGAACCCGATGGCGTCGCATTCGTTAAGACTAATGAATTGGCGATCGTAGAAAAGAACATCACTCCCAAACGTCCATTTCCTTTTGGAAGCAAAGGCTTTAGCTTCATGGACATGGAGATTGATGGTGGAGCTAGGGTAGCCAAGTGGGGGGTTCATGAGATCTTCCTCAGTGATTTCATTTTTAGAGAAATGCCTTGATGGGGTTAGAGTATAGGCAATCATGGCTGCACTAGTGACACAATAATGGATTGATTTGATACCCAATTGGGTGGCCAATTTGGGGAGCCAATGAGTGAAATCAAAGAAGATGATATGGGGATTTAGGGTTTGAAGGAGGTGGTTGATTTGAGGCTGAGTGAGATCCATGGCAGTCATGATGAGTGTGTGGAGAGGGTAGGGGACATCAAAAGTGGTTTCAGCCTCATGTGGAAGGCCTTCAACATGAGGAATTGTGATGGGGATGAAGGTTATGAGATCAGGGAATTGATTTAAGGGCTCAAATTTGACAAGGGTTTTGGTGGGGATGAAGAAAGAGATCTTGTGACCTATTTTGGCTAGTTTGTTTGAGAGATGGATAAATGGGGTCAGATGGCCAATGCCAAACCATGGATACATGGCAATATGGAGGCCGGTGACCATGACGGTGGCGGCCGTGGCAGCCATTGTTCTTGAAGATAGGAGATGAGGGATGGAAGATAGAAAAAAGAAATGAATCAGATGATATGAGATTCTAGGTGTTGGAGGGTTTAAAATTACCTCCCATCCTAATTTGCAATTATAAAAAGGAGTTCAGTAAATTATATATAATTAAGAAGCTTTTTTAAAAAAAAAAAATTTGTATGGTAAAATATTGATAACAAAGGCAGTAAAACTATGAATGAAAATAGTTTTTCTTCTGTCTAAAAAGATGAATGAAAATAGTTTTTCTTTTGTCTAAAAAGATGAATGAAAATAGTTTTTCTTTTGTCTAAAAAGATGAATGAAAATAGTTTTTCTTTTGTCTAAAAAGATGAATGAAAATAGTTTTTCTTTTGTCTAAAAAGATGAATGAAAATAGTTTTTCTTTTGTCTAAAAAGATGAATGAAAATGGTTTTTCTTTTTTCTAAAAAGATGAATGAAAATAGTATTTATCAATAGATTTTTCGAAACTTAATTTGATTTTTTAAAACTTTAGTGAAAAGGGAATGGTGTTTCAAATATTTAATTTAAGTTAAAAATATGATGAATTTGACCGTACGTTTTTTATTCAATCATTTTATTTTTTAAAAAATCTTTCAATCATTCTATTTTAAGGAAATAACAAACCTCAAAATTTAATGGAAAACCACCAGAACTTAAAATCACTCCAGATTTTTAGGAAACAAACAGGCCGCACAAAATCAGTGGTGATTGGATTTTGGGCTTTGAAAAGAGAAGAGGAGAGAAACTCAAACAGGGAGAGAAAGTTGAATGATTAAGATATATGAAGTAGTTGTTGGAAGATTGGTGTTTTAGTGAGATATTGTAAAAAGTATTTTATATTAATTTTTAATGTAATTATTACATATTTGTATTAATTAATAAATTTTATATATTTTATTTTATATTATATTATGTGGTTGAAAATTAGAGAAAATTTAATGTGATATTTGTAAGCTTAGATAAAATATATTTTATATTATATTATATGGTTCAAAATTAGAAAAATGTTTGATGTGACATTTAAAGATTAAATAAAATATTTAATGTGACGTTGGAAGAGAGACGGAGGAAGAGTTGAGCAGAGGTTGATGTCCTAAAACCAAATTGAAAATCTCAACTCCAAATCCCAAACACGGTAAGAATGTTTTTTTTTTTTTTTTGTAAACCAAAAGTTACAAAAACAAACTAACGTGGGAGGAAGGTTAAGTAGGTTAGGTAGACAACAAGTGAAGAATTGTCATGACATTTTGTACAATTTAGCAGTGATTATAGATTTAAATTTTTCTATCTCAAATGTTAATAAAATAAAAAAAATAATTTTTTTTATAATTATTTAGTACAAGTTGATAAAATGGATTATAAATATCGATTTTAGGGATTGAATCTATGACTGTGGGTAGAAATGGATTAACACCAAACTAGATAATCAATCATGCCAACGACCTATTCGATAGTTATTCTTCAATGTTAAGTAGGACAATTATTTTTGTAATTTTTTGAAACCCAATTATTTTTGTAATTATCTGCATTAATTATTTATTTTTAAAAAGACAATTATTTATTTTTTAAAAAGGAAAATTATTTATTTTAGAAAAGGACAATTATTTATTTTAAAACAAGGACAATTATTTGTTTTTAAAAAGGACAATTATTTTCTCAAAAAAAAAAGTAGGACAATTATTTTTGCTTGATTTGTCATTAATGAATCCACTATTCAAAATTATTTAAATCTGTATGGAATATTTCAAACTAATTGATATTTCTATTTTCCTTTGGTTGCATGATTTTTCATTTATTATTATTGAAATAGGTTTTTTTATAAATAAACCAAATAAAAAAAATATTTACAAATGTAAGCTCCCGAAAAATATTGAATTTTATTAATGATATTATTAATTACCTTAATTACTCATTTACTACAATACTCTCCAATTTTTAATTTAGTAATTTCGAATTATTAATAGAATCGGAAAAATTCTCCAACTTACATACCCACTATCCCTAATAGAATCGTGCCACCAATATTTGATTCAAAAAAGGAACCACACCGTCGTTTCTTTCCCTCATTTCCAACTTTCCATCTTTTCATCGTCATAATCATTTCTCTGCAAAAAAAAGTATGGTTCAATATAGCAACTACCAAAGTAAGGTAGAACCTATGAGGTAAATAAATACACTATTATATATAGGAATAAATACAAGTGAGCGAGAAATTTTGTTGGTCAAATTGTACAGATGAGAAGACGATGGAGAAAAAGAGGACGAAATAGATCTAGAAAATAGAGGTGAGGGGAGATAATCTAATTACAGCATTAAAAATTAATCAATTGATGTAAGTAAAGACAAAATGGGATTATGAAAAATTAATTTAGGTGGAATTTTAAAACAAAATTAGATATGCAAAAAGCTTATTTGATTGTTTAGATTTGTAATTATTTATTAAAAAAGATATATTTAATACAATTTCCCTTATAATTATTAATACATTATTATATGTTATTAATACATATTGTGTACTATGATGACTATTTTGTTTTTTTTTTTTTTGCTTAATATTGTAAATACATTTCTAATTTGACATATTCCTAAAAAACCCAATAAATTTAAAATAAATTGTTTAACGGTGTTTGGTAAATCAAGCACAAATTAAACATAGTTGCATCGACCTATTATACAATTTAGGAGCCAAAAAGTAATACCTCCATTTTAAATATGGTTGAATAAAAAAAAAAAAAAAGTACCTGACCATAAATCTAAAAATCACTCTCCTAACAAAATGTATATCAAATTTTTTTAATCAACAATTTAGATCACGGTATTTCCGTCTTTATCCATCCGAATGAATTTCTTAATTTTTAATTTAAATTTTATTTTGCTAGTATTTATTAACGTGGATAGATTTGCAATAATTACTTTAACTTTTCTTAAATAAAATTGGCGAAATCCTAGTTAAGTTTTTGTATCAGAATACAAATTACACAAAACATATATATACTCTTTTTTTTTTCCTTTTTTTTTCAAATGATGAACAAATGCTTTTTGAAATTGTATTATGCAAGTAGCAAGTATTGGTCCTTATCAAGACAATTATTGTCCCTCACCATCACTTGTAACACACTTTATTTATTCCCTCTAATATGTCATTTTCAAGATTTCAAAAAAAAAATATGTCATTTTCAAATTTATATATGTTTGTAAAAGCTTGAAAATAGATGTGGTTGGAATGGAAGACGACCACTCGGGAATTCGTATTCCTTAAGCAAGAGATAGGATTTTTAAATGCTTTTTTTTTTTTTATATTAAATTTGGTAAAAAGCTACTTTTTTCTACCATAAAATTGGCAACTTTAATTCTAGTGTGTTTGGCTTAATTTTATTATATAAAAATAAAACATTTTCTCAAGAATCTTTACTATAGAACAAAAATAGTTTTCATAGTTCAAGCAATTAAATTGCTTTGAAGAGTTTAAGATTTTTTTTTAGTATATATTAGGGGAGGGAGGACAAATATCGATTCTCGGGATTGAACCTATGATACTAGTATTGAATTGGTTTACAATCAAACAATGAAATAATTGTGCAATTGACCTCGAAAAGAGTTTACGAATTTAGTTCTTTACTTTTCTTTCGAATTCTTGTAGAAGTAAGCTAGAAACTTGGTAATAAATTTACAATTTAGCTAAGAAGAGAAAACTTTAAAATCTTAGTCCATATAATTTTCTTATCGTGCGAATTGAGTAATTATGTTCTGTCATGAAGTTTTTGTTTTTTTAATTTAAAAACAATATTTGAGAATTAAAGATTAGAATATGCAAATCATACCTATTAATTACTATCAAACTCCAAAAACCCTTGTTAATACTTTTCATTTTTCAAATTTTAATGTGATTTACTTTTTTAATTTAAACAAGAGGTGTAGAATTAGACAAGACCACCCTTTATTTTTATTATATATATATATATATATATTTAAAAATAACTATTTCACTCGCCGAGTCACCAAGAATACCCTTACAATATTGGGGTTTTTTTCCCCTTTCTTTTGAATACTTATAATATTGTTTTTTTGTTTTTTGTGAGTACTTATAATATTGGTTTGTTCCTTCAAAGATTAAAGTTTTCAATCATTTTGTTTGTTTTTGTTTTTTTTTTCTTTTGTCTTCCTTCACTGTTTTTCCACTTGTCCCTTTTGTCTTTTTTTCCCAAGTTATTATTAGACAAGGTAAACACATAACATTTCATAATTAATTGGTTCCTTCAAAGATTAAAGTTTTCAATCATTTTGTTTGTTTTTTTTTTTAAATTTTGTCTTCCTTCACTGTTTTTCCACTTGTCCTTATTTTTTCATAGGGGATCTTCCACACAAATGTTTTATTTTTTAGAAAAGAAAGAAAGAACAAAAATAATAATGGAAGCAAAGAAAGAAAGGATAAAAATAATAATGGAAGCAAGTTAGAAAGATTTTTTATTTTGGAACATCCCAATGGCCATTTCTTTCAGCATTTGCACCTTTTGATATTGAATAGAAACAGGCAGATAAAACAAAGGGCTGTTTAATGCAAAGCTACTCTAATTTTTTTAATCAAAAAATAAAATAAAAAACAATTTTTTTCGATAAAAATATGTAAAGCACATTTGAAATTAGAAAATTAAGAAGAAAATATATAATATAGACAAAAGAGTAGAAAAAATTATATGCAAATTGTCAATAGTTCATATATGAAAATTGAATTTATATAATCTGGTTTAATTTAATAACGGTAAAATGACTAGTTAACTATATTTTTGTTTAACTCTGTAATGATAAGAGCATAGCTTAATTTTTCACCTTTAATTATTATTGAAGTTAAAAAAATAAACATAGTTTAATAGACATAAAGTGATGAACAAGAACAATTGGTACCAAGAGGTCTTGGACTAGAAAAAAAATATAAAAATATTTAAGTCCAAGAGATCATAAATTTGTAATCTTCAGCTCCTCTTAATTATTGTTAAACTATATTATATATATATATATATAGCGTTACAAAATATTTAAAAATTACAAGTAAAATTGATGACACATGTTGGGCTAATCTCACTTACGTGAAGGGAAAAAAGTGTTCACTCTGAGTTATTTTAAGAAAGTTTTATAAAATTCATATTGTTACTATATATATATTCTTTTGAAAAGTAAATTAATAATTAACATCACGACAATAAATTATTTTAAGAAACAGATATTTTTACAAAATAATTAATTTAAAATTATATTTTGGAAAAAAAAACAAAAATCTTACTTTTTTAGAAAAGAAAGTATATATTTATTATTTATTTTTTTTTAAAGAGAGAGTATAAAGTCTTAATATAAACGGCAATAGCAATATAGCTTTAATTGTATCATGTACATAACTTTAAATATTTGTTGAATTTATTCTCAATATATATATATATTGAATTTAAAAATAAAAAGTAGTATCTTTAATCTTTAAAATCTTTAACTCAGACTATTTCATTGATTATTAACAAGGTTAAAACAGATAAATTCCCATTTGAAAAGAAAAAGGTGAAAGAAGCTATAAACAATAAAGGTCTAAATGCATTTTAACTTCAGGATCACAAGAATCAGTATGTGGTTCTTCTATTATTTGATAGTCTACGTGGTCCGCTTCCCTAATTTGTAGTAAATAACTAATAAATAAAGGGCTTAAATGCAAATTATCAGTAAAAAAACTAGTTTAAATTCATTATGGAAGGGAAATCAATAGCTTTCGTTAGTACGAATTTGCAAATCACGAGCTATTGATTTACTAATTCTATAAGATACTTAAACTTACAGCTTTTTTTTTTAATCATATTCAGTTTTTCAAAACTATTCCCTTACATTTACAAATCTAAACTATTTTTGAAAAGAAAAAAAAAATCTCGATATGATGCAAACTAAACGTATGGTAGAAATCTAAATTTTGCAAAGTTCACTGAAATCTAAATTTTGCAACCTCTCTCGCAATAAAGATTCCATAAAAAAATTATAATAAAAAAATTTGAACTCATAGTATTTTGATTATAAATTTACATTTTTGTATGAAGATGGAACCGTATAATATTTGCTAGCTTTAGTGCACAAAGTTTGGAAATCTCTAGATATAGGTATGACCCAAATAATTAACTTTTAGAAAGATGAATACAACCAAATAAGGGCTGTTGATTCAAGAATTTTAAAAAAAAATCTTCTATTGTGGGGCATAAAATAATGATTTAGGCCCAAAAAAATCTCCTCCACAACTTGCATAGTGAGGAAGTTGGGAGAGAATATTTATGATCACATTACATTCAATTGAAAAAGAAAGGAAAGTTACAATGTATTAGAAGAAGAGTGGCAGTCACTACCATTCCACCACCCACTCAAGTATATAGTGCACATTAGCTCCCATTAAAAACCAAAGTTGGAGGGTGTTGACTATTTTATTTTGTTCTTTTACCAGTAATTTAGGAGGTCATAGGTTTAAATTTTCCTTCTTTCAATTAGATTTTTTTAAAAAAAATTTATGTGATTGTCTGAATCAGCTTACACACACCTAAACTAATGTCATGAACACATAACACTTGACCTTACGATATTTGAATGTCAATAAAATCAGTAAAAACTTTATTCTTGAATAGGTGAATTGAATTCATCATCTCTAAGTAATCATCATGGAGTGGCATAGTGGTTAAAATAAGGTTTTGAAATGCTAAAGATGATAAATTCAATCTATGATGACCACCTACCTAAGAATTAATTTTCTGCGAATTTCCTTGACATCTAAATATTGTAAGGTCAAAAGATATGTAGTGTAAAATTAATCGAAGTGCACGCAAGCTGTCCTGAAGTCACAGATATATAAAAAAAACCTTTAAATTTTTGAAAAACCTTTTTAACCCTGGGTCTCTCCATTGGGCTCAACACTTTCAAATATGTTTTCTATTACTTCTTTGACTTTCCCTTTCATCAATTTCTTACCCCAATTTTCTCCAAATTTTGTGGCCAAATAAGAAAGAGATGGTAGATGTCAATGGCATGCAAATTTCATAGAATAAGACATAGATATAATTTATATGGTTGTTCATTGATTTGCACTCTAAAGCTTCTCTTTTATGGAGAAATTTGTTTGTTGCGATTCTCTGATTGGAGCGATTTATAAATTTGGTCGATTGGCTCTACGAAGAGATCGTTACTTAATTTAGATTGTATGTGTAAAAAATCCTTGAATAAATTATGAAGCTAAATTTGAGAGCTTTCTTTTTTTTTTTTTTTTGGTACATATAGGGGAGAGCTACAAGTACCGATTCTCGGCATCGAACCTTGAACTGGTTTACAACCAAACAATGAAATTATTGCGCCACTCACCCATTCGATAATTATATATTTTTTTATATACGGGTTATTAATATTTTGATGGCCATGTAATATTTTTATTGTTGAACTGAAAAAATAAAGTTCATATACATATATGGATTGAGTTCATGTATCCAAATTTAGAATAAAAGTAAAGCATGGACAAATTGCATTGAAAATTTTGTAATTCGTGAAGTAATAATACTTCACTTTGTACATGAACATGTACATATACAACTAAATTTGGAAACGCACATCAAATTCAAACATAACTCAACTATTAAAGCATCAAAACATTCTAAAAATTAAAAAAAAAAAGAAAATCTAAACTTATAATCTATACCATCGATTTATCTCTTTGAAAACCAGATCCAATCGAAAGCACAGAACCCTATTTTAATTACATTAAGATAGCATATCGCATGCTATCTCTTACCATAAGATGATTCACTTCCGAGATTCTGGCGAAGTCGCCGGAGACCCACATCCCGTCGACGCCGTTAACGTGGGGCTGAGAAAAGCAAGAGAGTAGCGAAAATGGGGTTCGAAGGACACTGTAAATCATCGAAAACCCGTCTCTTCGGTCGCCATTGACCGTTGCCCTTCCCCCGCCTTCGCCATCGCTGCTGCTGCTGCCGTGCATGCTTTCGTCCGCCACTCGTGACCTCTTCCTTATGTTGTGGAGGTTTCTGCTCATCGCCGCTGCCAACCGCCACATCGGAGTTTTGAGGTTTTAGAGAAGAAAGCTATGGAGAATGAGGGGTTTTGAGATGGTGTTTATCATGTAGGTTTATGTGGTTGCCTTTTTATATATGGACTTTTGTGATCGTGTGTGTGTGTGTTTTTTTTGTGTGTATATATTTGTTTTGGGGTCCATTTATATCTAACCCAACATGCCGACAATTTTACCCAATTATTCGCAAATCAATCCCCTTTTTTTTTCTTTTTTCTTTTTTTTGGTTTTGGTTTTAGTTAAAATATCATTTACATTAGATAGCATCACCCTCCATCTCAAAATCAATATATATGACTTTAAGATATTTGTCCTTTTCTGGTTCATCAACATTAAATCAAATTTTAATTTTGTTTTTATTAAACTCGAACTCTAATATTTATTAGATATTTCAAAATTAATTAGAAATACAAAAGTATTTTATAAATAAATGTTTGTTGGATTCTCAACTTTTACAATATAATCGTGAGATCTTAACATGCCTCTTAAGATGATGTTTCTTTTAAATTCACCAATTTTCGGCTTTCACCTCAAAACCAATCCTAACATGCCCTTAAATCCAATACCCATTTCGGCTTTCACCTCAAAACTAACCCTAAGATAACCCTTAAGATGGTGTATCTTGAATCGGATATCCATTTGAATTTTATGGGTTCTGATACCATAATAAAAAATATAATTAAGTTTCACCTCAAAACAAACAAATTAGTGATGAAGAGAAAAACTCATATTTCTTATCAATGCTTGTTGACAATTTTTAGATCCAAACAATTATAAAATTTACTTGTATATGTACATGTTCATGTACAAAGTGGTGTATTATTACTTCATGCATTACAAAATTTTCAATGTAATTGGTCGATGTTTTACTTTTATTCTAAATTTAGATGTCAATTTTATTTTTATTAATTCAATATCTATTTGAGTTTTATAGGTTCTGATATTATATTAAAAAATATAAAATTACACTTCGAGCAAATAAATTGATTATGAAAAAAGTAACTCATTTCTTATAAATGCTTGTTGACGATTCAAACATATTTTAACATTCTAATGTGGGATTTGAACCATTTAATCTCTATATTTTGAATTAAAATAAGTCTTAGTTCAACGGGTTAAATGTTTGTACTACCCGTAATCAGAGTCCCATCCCACCTTGATTATAAATTATGTAACTTAAACCTTTCAAATCTTAATTTTAGTATTATACTTTTTAAAATTTGTCTCAATAATAAAATATTTTATAAAAAATAAGGACCCAAACATTTAAATAAACGACAAAAATATTCTTGTACGGCTAACCTTTTAAATTGATCATTTCATAGCCAGGTTTGACCGACCTATCAAGAATTTATACACAATTTTAATACAACATTAGTGTAGGGTTGAACTCTCTTGGATTTTATTCTATTAAAAAAAAAAAAACTCTCTTCGATTTTTTAAATTACAATCTTAATTTATTGTATAAAGTATCGGACTAACACCGATGCCGCTTGAGCTACTGTTCTATTGACAATTATTTTATTACTTTTTAACTTATATATAAAAATAGTATAACTAAAAATTTACATACATATCTTAGATATATTAGTGATTCATTTTTTTTAGCAATAATTGTGATCGAGAGAATGAAATCTACGCCTTCAATTTTAATTTATGAGTCATACTAATATCCCTCAGCTATTATTCTTGTTGATCGGAAATTATATATTAAAATGAAGTAGCATTAATTATTTGTTATTGATATACATAAAACAAGTGTATTAACTCAACTTTATTTGGAAAAGTTACTTCGACGAGGGCTAGAGAAAGTTGGTAAACATATCATAGAACTTAGGGAGAGTTTTTATTTTATTTTATAATAACGTTTAAGGTAAATAAATTCGACTTGTAACTTTATAATTGTTAGGTTATACAAAATGTAATTAGAGCTCTCCTCTTTGTTATCTGAGAGAATTGAGTGTGTATTAATTCAATAGGTATATCGATTAAAATATATATATCAACCAAAAACTATTTATAAACATCAACAACAACTAAGAAATGTTTCACAATTTGATCATATCACGATTTGACCAACCAATAACTAAGATATATCAACCAAAACTCATTTATAAAAATCAATAACTAAGAATTACATAAAAGTAATGAAGCCAAAAAGAGATAATTAAAGATGATGTTTGTGTATTGTGTGTCTATTTCACTAATTTAAGTTAGAATCACTTTTCTCAATTGCTTTCGTGTTTTTAAGTGAATTAAGGTGATATTGGAAAAAAAAAAGATGGTGACTGGATTAGAGATATAAAAAAAGTACTAAAATATCTATAATATATTTCCTTTCAAATTTATTTGATATATTGAATAATATAAAATACCCCATGCAGTTGATATTTTTTACATTAGGAAAGTTAATTTTGATTTATTATTGGTTATACTTCATAACATAGAAACACATTAGTAAGTCTATTTTCAACTTTTTTTACATTGGGTCGTACCGAATGTTTTTACAATATTTACAATCTTAAATAATGGATGACATGACTTTGCATTTATCCAAACTTTAAAAAAAAAAAAGAAAAAAAAAAGCACCTTGAAAGAAATTTCCCAATGAAAAGGAATATAATGAAATAGGGTACAGTGTTTGTGATGGGGACTTAGGCCACAAAAATTAAAATTAAAATTAAAATGGCAATATGAGTGCTATATATATTACTCCACTATACCCTCTTATGTTGCTGTCAACTTTCACTTAATTATGTCCTTGGAATTTTATAACATTTCAACTTCAACTTTATCAAATGTTTTTCCTTATTAATATGGCAACTTACATTTTTTATATATTTAATTTGATCAATCTTTTCCCTCAAGCTAGCTTGGCATCTGCCCAACATCCACTTATTTATTTATTTATATATATATATATATATATATATATATATATGCTCCAATAAATAAAGTAAATTAAAGGCTAGATTGGTACCATAGAAACTTCGAGTAAACCATTTATTCCTTTGTGACCCTCATAGATAAAGTACTATATAATTGAGAAATAATGCAAGTTGTATCTATTTATTTCTAGATTTGATCTAACTTATTCGTTTGGATAATTTTAGCATTAAATGCTCCAAATTTAAAATTATTTATGAAACAGTTGTGTTACTTATTTTGTCCAGCTATATTGTTCAGCAAGTGAATAATGGGTTCAAGTTGTATAAGATAGAGAGGAATGTTAGGATCATGAGGGGCCGAATATAAATTTGAATTTTGTTTCGAACTTCGAGGCATTAGAAGTGGTTTCATAGTTGAATCTCTTTCGATAATATGTAATTTGAGAATGAACTAAGACGAAAGCACGGCATGTAAGCTCGAATTGAGAATGAGTATGTAAGTGAATTATGACCAAATCAAAATTAGAGAGGTTATAAAAAGATGTAAGTAATGGTTATAAAATGTTTAAAAAAAATTGATAGTTACTACATATATCAACAAAGTACTTTTATTTACACGGTTATTCAACCGTAAGAACTTCAAAAGGTTAAATGTACTTAATTAGAGCATGTTTTTTTTGTTAGGTGGCCTTTTTCTAAGAAACATGATAGTGAAGACAAAAACATGTTGCAATGACCTATATATTGGATTGTGGGAGCAGTTTATAGAAACGTTTAAAAGTAAGTTGATAAACTTGATCCTGTTGTGTATGGGAATGTAGGGAAATGCTAGAATCAAGAGAGACCAAATTCAAATTTCAAATTTTGAACTGAATCTTAGATCTAGAGCATTACACTCGAAGTATGCTAAAGTGACTCCAACAAAATAGATAGATAGATAACTCAACAACATCAATATATATTGTAATTTGTTTCACATATCCTTTTACCTTAAGTTAAATGAGTTTTACTTTTGGTGAATTTGAATTAGAGTTTTTCCTTAATTGGGAGTATGATTGTATAGCTCATATATAAGTCTTACTTTTAGGTTTCTTGTTCTATGAGAGAGAGATTTGAGAGAACCACCATTTCAACCCCCTTTGAAGCTTCTTGTCATTTTGATTGAGATTGAAACTCTACAATCTTGATAATAAATGTAGGACTAGTTCTCGAACCACTCTATCGTTGTTTTTTCTCTTTCTCCTTCTCCTTCTCTTATTAGTTTTAGTTTTCATCAATTTGCCTCTGATTTGTGATCAATTGAATCTAAAATTGGATTGAGAATACCAACATATACCATGCTAGTCCTCTGCAGTTAAGTTTATTCTTATATGAGAATTCATCCCAAAATATTATTAGAAGTAATTTAAAAATACCAAAAACATATGCATAATCATTCAATCAAACTTAAAAAATGTTAACAAAACAATAATTCAACCGTGTCAATATATACTTATGAACTAAGAAGTTATTAGTTCAATCATGATAAATATTGTTGAACTAAAAAAGAAAATCGAAGAGAATTAAATATTAGTTGAGATGAGAAATAGTAACTAAAGAAGGACCAACCTGACATCACAAACCATTCTTAGACTGACAACCACAATATCTATGATATAACGAAAATATCAATTAAATAAAAAAGGTGAATGACACACTAATTTTATTGTTTGGATGGTAATATAGTTCAAAATCATGGTCACCGTTTAAATTCTTTATGTAAGTTGATCCTCTTTTCCTAATGTGTCTTAGAAAACCATAATCAATATTAAAGTAGGTAAATAATTGAAGCTCATAAAATATTAAAATGAACGAATTAATCGTGGTTAACATATCAAAAAGTGAAAGCGATAATTTCATAATGTTAACAAATTAATTGTGATGGATATATTTAAAATTAAAACGAGATAATTTTAATTTATTCCAATTATATATTTTTAGATCAATTTATTCCCATTATAAACTGCAAGTCCAAACATGTCAACATTAAAAAGTAAAATAGATGTGTGAGTGGTCGACTTATAAAAGTTGTCGACTAAGTTCATGAATTTGCATAATCCCATATTATTAAGCAAAATTCAAAGAGTTTTTTTTTTTTTTTTTTCATTTTCTTCTTAGATCGAAGTCAACGTTATTTTGTATGATTATTTTATATTATATTACAATATGGATTTAAGCTATTAAGCTTGAATAAGGTAGACAATGAAAAATTATTTCAATCATGACTATCATCTTTCTTATGAAATTGATTTGGAGTGCTTGGCACTATTTTTATTCATTTTGATTGACTTGATTAGAATTTTATTACCATCTCAATATTTTTTTCTTTTCGTTGGCTTTGAATTAAAATATGCATATTCAAATTCTTATTTATTTATTAACTCATAGTGAGAAAATTCAAAATAAAATGAGTAGTTCAAAATTAATAAGGGAATTTACCAATAAAATAAGAATTTAATGTTTCAATATAAAAGCATGTATAGGGGAGATTTTGAGTTTTTAATCAACTTGAGTTTGGATCAAATTCAACTTTTAAAAAAGGAATAAATTTTTATGCAAGTGGTAGTTGAACTACCAATGTAAACTTTAGATTGATACATTCTGAAATTATATTGAAACCGACTCTTTAAATTGCCTATTTCGAAAATATTTGTACATAAACTATAAAATAAAAGTTAAAAATAATCATCGTCAAAAAAAAAAAAGTTAAAAATAATCGTTATCGAAACATTACATTTGTTCAATTTAGTTATTAAAAATGAAAAGTGTAACCAGATTGAACTGTTAAATACCCTAAGATTATCTAAACAAAATATGTAATGGTGTATCATAAATTTTGTGTTTTATATCGATTATCGAGATGAAATATGTGATCGTAGTCTTGAATTGAATTATCACAAAATATTGAAACCAACACGTCACTAACTCTTTTGATGTGTTAGTTTTTTTGTTGTGGTAATCGAGTTCGACACGACAGTAACAAGTTTAATCTTGAAAATTGATATTTCATGTTTGGATTATAAAAAGGCGTAAAATTATGACTTGTATAAAAAGAAAACAATAGAGCATTCTTGCTCTCTAGTTTAATACAATTTGTTTTTTTTTTAATTCAATAATAATCGGAGATTAACTCATGATTTTTCTGACTCAATAGTCACACTAATATCGTTAAATTTTTTTTTATCGGTGTTTATTTATCTTATTTATACGTATAAACACTTATTCTTGTTGGTTTCTTTTCTTCTTCTTTTTTTAAAATCGTTATTCCTGTTGGTTTCGAAACGACAAGTCGGAATATTTTGATTTTGCACGACATATTCGTGCACTGAAACGACATAACTTTAATATTTCTGATCCCCTTTTAAAAATAAAATAAAATTCTTTTTTTTTTTGGGCTTTTGCATGTATATTACAAAATGGATAAAATATTACATGAATAGCACAATAATGAAAATATTTGCACATATAGCAAAAATTGTAAATTGATAGACTTCATATTAATAGATTTTATCGATAAAGAGTAATAGAATCAATTACTAATAAATAAAGTAAATTGATAACTTTACTCAGATTCTATCAAAAGTCTATCAATAAGAACCGATAGAATCAATCACTGATAAAATCGATAGACTTCTATCACAAGAAAATGATATATTCTATCAAAGTCTTTTATAAAAAACATAAATAATTTTTTTTTTAAATGACAGAATTTGCTATAAAGAATAATTTTAAAAAATATGTTATAATTATAAACTTGAGTAAAAAAATTGCTTGCAAATTCTCTTTCTTTTTTTTTTGGTTCGCTTGTTCCAAATTGCGGAGTTCCCAGATTTGTGTTTTGTTCGCTCTGTACGCGTGGTTGGCTATCGTGAATCTTACGCTCTATAAGCTACAATCCTCTGAAACGCGGTACACCCATTCTATTTTGGACCCGGTTCAAATGCCTTACACTTTGTGCCACGTAGGCCGATGATGGGTCGTATATGAAGCCTCTTTTCTTCAGTTTTTTTTTTCTAATAAAAAAAATTAAAACTTGAGACTTTCAAACTGAAATTAAGTGTAAAAATATAACTAAAACTGATAAAATAATTACAATGTGGTCCCTTTTTTTAAAAATGAAACAAATAATAATAACTATCAATGAATATAGTTTGAGATATAGATTATTTTTTATTTTAAGGTGAGTGTAAAATAAAGAGAGTTTACTATCAAAATTTAAGTTTTTAATTATTGTGTCATTTTAAAAACTATTAATAAATATTTATAACATATATTAGAATGTATAAATAATTATAGAATGATTCAAAAAATAAAAGACAAAAAATGAATGGACGCATTTGAGGGGAAGGATGCGACAAAAGAATTAATTACAAACTATACAATAAGGAACACTAATCTACATTTTATGCATATCTCTATCTTTTTAAAGTTTGAGCTTTTGTCTTCTTATTTCTTTAATAAAGATTTTTTTTTTTTTTTTTTTTTTTTTTTTTTTTTTTGCAATATCAATTGATGATTGTAAATCAAAATGGATGAATCCACTGTATTTTATTCTCATTACTATTACATATACAAGAAGTACTCTTGCCATTTTATAAATAAGGAAATAAGTATACATCTTAAAAGTTTTTAGGTTCAAAAACTCGATCACATTGTATAGAGTATAAAACCAAATCAAGCCAATATTTTATTGCCACGTGGACATAATGATATGTGTGAAGAGATTTCTACGTGGGTTCCAAACTTCAAATATTCCAATACATCATCGACTTAAATAAACCCTAATTGAGAAAATTTGTCAATAACACAAACTTAAAGTTTTCTAAAAAAACCACACACACACACAAACTTAAAATGATCAACAAATTCCAACACAAATCTTCACTTTTAACTCACAAGCTCCATATCCCCATGCATAATAATCTCATTTCCATTAATTTAATTAATCTGTCTTCTCCTCATGCACTTCCTTCTTCTCATCTTCCTCCTCATTTCCCTCTTTTACTATCGGAGCTTCAACTTCCGATGGCGATGACTCGTCGGAGTTGTCGCTTCCGTCTTTCGCTACCTCTGCAACTGATTCAAATTCTAATTCCTCGGACGGCTCTTCGTCCGATAGGATCACAACCTCATCTTCTTCTTCCTCATCCTCCTCTTCCTCTTCGGTCGCTACTTCAGCATTTTCTCCTGGAGTAGCGGCTTCTGAATCCGTTGGCTCTTCGACGACCTCGACATTAACATTCTCTTCCTCCTCCGCCTTCTCTTCGGGTGTCAATGGTTCCTCAATTTCTTCTTTTGTAGTTGTTTCTTCTAGCAAAGCAGTATTTGGAGATACTGTCTACAAGTTAACAAAATGGTTGTCTACAAGTTAACAAAATGGTTTTTTTTTAATTTTTTACTAAAGGTAGAAAATTTAAACTCATAATCTCTTAGTCATTTGGTATACGTTAATATCACTATCCATTGTTTTTGTTGGCTTAACAAAACCGTATTTGACACTAAATAGAAAGTAGAAGCTTTGATAGAAAAATAAAATTTTCAAATATCAGATTAAATCATCAATTTAACAGAAGTTGTGAGGATAAATTTTGTGCATGTTTATAAGGACTTTTCAAGTACTTAAAAAAAATTAACATTTTTAAAGCATTAATGAAAAATCATTTTGAAAGGGACCTTAATCTTTTAATAAGAGTTGACGACTAAAAAAAATAACTTAGTGAAAAAATAGTGGTATTCATATTTTACTCTGGTTTAATAAATATATAATTTTTTAATTCAAAACATTTGGTGGGGGAGAATTTCCAACCAATTACTAGATTATAGAATTATGTTGTTTTTTCATTGTTACAATAAAGGGTAGAATTTGAACTTCTAATTTCATAGTTATTAGGTTATACAAAATGTCGATAAAGTTCTATTTTTGTTGGCAGAATTATGTTGTTTTAGCTGTTTAATTTGCATTAAGTAGCATATTAACATATTTCGATCAAGGACGAACATGAAAATACCATCCATGTATTAAGTGTGTTTTAAATTTCCTACTCTAAATGTTTGTTGAAAAACAAAAATTATTGAAAAAGAATAAAAATAATATTATTGAGATACCTCAACGGCGGCCATGAAAATGCTTCTTAGAGAAAATGAAGAACTACTTGAGAAATGTTGCAGAGATGATCGAAGAAGGGAAGACTTAAATTTTTGTGGTGAAATTTTATGGACCTGCAAGTTCGCTTATATAGACTTTTTTTTCTATAATAAAATAAGTTTTATTTTAAGAAAAAATAACGTTGAAAGATTATCAATGGTTGATATATTTGTTAAAGATTAAATATAGACGTTAAATTGGAAGAAGTTTTGTTAATTTTAGTCAAAACGTTGTCATGATAATAAATGTTTGTATGTTTGTATTAAATGATTTGATTTACTTATATATATAAATATATATATATATAGAGAGAGAGAGAATTTACCACACATTCTACCTCTTATATTATATTTGGATTTTCTGCTTTGTGCTATAGATGAAAATATTTTGTAATTTTTTGTTATACATGCAAAGTTTTATATATATATATATATATATATATATATATATATATATATATATATATATATATATATATATATGTATATGTATATGTATATGTATGTGTTTTTGAGATTACAACAATTGGGGGTGGGGAAGACTCAAACCTAAGACTTCAAGGTTATTAGATGTACATCAATACCGCTTAAGCTACTACTCTATTGATATATATATATTGATTTACTTGCCAAGGTCATTTGACAAAATGAGTTTATATGTTTCATCTTAAGAAATTATAGTTTTAGAATCCTCTAACATTTAGTTATTAAAGAAAATTGATGATTAATTATGTTATAATGTTATTCTTTACTCGGTATAAATTTAATTTATGACATGTTAAATCACATATTTCTAAACATTCAAATATTTTAAGATTAAATGATATGTTCTATAAAAATATCTGAAATGTGCATAAGCTAATCTGAATACTAAGGGATATAAAAAAGAAATTAGGTAAAATATATTACCTTTCAAAATGTCCAAGAAATTGAAGTTCAAAATTCTGATTAAAACAATATTAATTATTGATGACCAGACATTTCTTTTATGAAATTTAGAGAAAGTATATAACATTTTAAAGTTGGGTAACCAAACATAGCAAATGTAACTTGATGATGTTTCTTTGTTTGGTAAAAATCAAATTCAACACCAGATCACTAGTTTAATTGTATGAACAAATCACAAAATTTATAGCTAGCTAAAATGATGTTTTCAACCTAATTTTAATCTTATAGTTATATTCTCTACCATTTTATCTTGGCAAACATCTTAATCAAGAAAATTAAATTTATTATTATAGAAATAATTTTTTTAAAAAAAAATTTGAAAATAATAAATTATTTATTTATATTATACGGTTTTACAAAAAACTATAGTTGAATGGCACTTCTGGGGTGATACATTCATGACTAGGATAGAGGTTAATATATAAGATTTTTTTTTTAATAATTATTTTATATATGTTTTTTTTAATATCATTTATTGTATTAATTTTAAGCTATCAATCAAATCATTTAAGGATGAAATATTAAATTTATAATTATTGTATATTAAAATGAATTATTATCATCAATTTTATCATTTTTGTCAGCCCAAAGTTGGCTTTTTGAAGTTGAAAAAAAAAAGTTTCATATAAAATTGAAATGATGGATCAGGCAATAGCCAGCTATTACGTTTTATCATCATCATTATTATTATTATCTTCCAGATTTGAATAAAGCAATTAGAGCCAACCATTTTCTCAAAAAAATAATAATAATAAAAATAAGAAGCCAACCATTACGTTTTTTGACGTATCAAAATGTAAACATTTTCAACCCAATATTTTTTTTTGAGAAACTTTTCAAACCAATACTTTATTATCATGCTTTGATGAGAAGGAATAGTGTTGTTTAAGTGCGGTGTTTGAATGAAAATTATATTTACATAAATTTATTTAAAATAGGGATTATAGAAAAATTATTTCATTCAATAAGTGGTTGCACGAACATCTAAAAAATTGTAGAAAAAAGATTGAATAGAGTAAGTCGGTAGAAAACTTTGTTTGAAAATAATTTTATTATCAAATGAGTTAGTCACGAAATAATTTCATTATTTTGTTGTAAACTAGTTCAATCTCAAAAATTGATATTTAAGAATCAATATTTATCCCATCCTTCATCAATAGGTAATCAAAAACAAAAAAATAAAAGAGTAAAACTCCCCTACACATGCATGTGTAGGGGAGCCCTACATTTTTTTACCCATGTGGCACCATTAAGTGCCACAAATTTTTTTTTCATAAATAAAAATATTAAAAAGGAATAAAGTTTTTGTGGCCTTCAATGATACACATAGGCAAAATGTAGGGCTCCCTACACATGCATGTGTAAGGAAATTTTACTCAAAATAAAATAAAATAATGATTTTACTCAACATTGTTTTTCTTCTATATTCCTGTTATCCATCATGCCCTAACAAAATGCATGAAACAAAAAAAAATTATTAACAATCATAATAATACCGAATGAATCAGTAACGTAATGGTTTTAGTGTTTCGCTGAAAATCGTTCAAGACCAAATATTTGTCTCCCATCTCTTAATATGTACTCGTAATTTTTTGTGAGGATTGAGTTCCTCATGGTTATAATATTTTTTAATTATTAATCTTAAACAAAATTTCAGTGTTTTTTTAGAAATGTTTTTAAATATGTGATCTTCATTTGGATAATTTTTCTTCCCTATTAACTCCCAAAATGGTAATTCTTCACATCATCTCGGGTAAAGGTCCTCGATCCACTAAAAAGGAGTAATAAGTATTTTGAAAATACTTCCCGAATCACATGTTTTTAATTTTTTTTATAAAAAGAAAAAAAGGAAAGAAAAATTGGTTTTGATCGATAAAGAGACGGTAATTTACCGTTAAAAAAAACGGTAATTTTTCGTGGGAATAACTTCCAATAAAAAAGCCCACATGTGCTTTGAACTTGATACAGTTTTGGGCTGGGCTGCAAAATCAGGCCCATAATCGTAGTTCAAATTTCAAACACTCCGACAAATGTATCTGTAAAAAATTAAACTTAGATTAACATAATTTTGAATTAAGACATTCAAAAATCATACATTTGAAACTAAATTGCGTCGTTTTTAAGCTCCATCAATTTCAAGGAGTAAAAAAGTTGTAGATATGTACCGTTGACCGTTTCAAACGAAAGAAAAAAGAAACTTGTTCATTTCAAAAATCTTGCCCCGCAAATCTCTGCGCTAATTCCCCCCATGAATTTTTCAAACCCCACAATCTTTTTCTGGCTCAAACAATCGATTTAATCCTTCTTTATCTCGACCATTTCGGATCACCACAGAACTTTTTGTGCCAAATCCAAGCTAAATTCAACCCCCATTGCCTATTTCCTCTCTGTTGACGGTTTTTTTCGATTGTGCTTCGTTTTCCCCTTTCTGGGTTTTGCATTTTGTTTGCTCTGAACGAGAATCGAAAGTGACCCACCTCTGATTTTGCGATTTCTTTTCTGGGTTTTCTCTTCTGGGAACGATGAGTGATTAGTGGTTCTTTATGTTCTGATTTTGTTGGGTATTTTGTGGATTTTGTTCTGTTTTTATGTCTTTGGCTGTGGAGGGTTCTTCAAATTCCAAGAACATGGGGTTTGATGAGAACTGTGAAGAGGGCGCTGAGAATGAAACTGAGAAGATGAGTAAGCAATTGAATGAAACTAATCTTAATGCAACTGAGGATGAGACTGATGATGAAGGAAGTAAAATTGAGTTGGGGCCTCAACGCACGTTGAAAGAAGAGCTAGAGAAGGATAAGGTTCATCTTCTTCTTCTTGTTGTAATCAATTCTCTCTGTGTGTGTTTGTTTGTAAGTTTATAAGCTTTGTTTCTGTTGTTTTGTGGTATGTAAGTTCAGGATGATGAGAGTTTGAGAAGGTGGAAGGAACAGCTTCTTGGGGATGTGGATTTAGAAACTGCTGGAGGTAGTTTTGATTTTGAAGTACTTTCTAGTTTTGAATACAGTGTGTTTTTTCATTGTTATGAAATATTTCTATGAAGTTATGTTGAAGTATCTGCAGCTATATTTCTATTTGCCCCCTTTATTCGGTTCTCAAAGGGTGGCACGGTAGACAAAGGCTTGAGTTTTGGAGGTGTGCTCCCCTTCAGAATTGATCTATTCGTTGAATATCTCTCATTGCCCGTCCTAGGGACGGATGTGATTACCTTGGATATAGTGGAGCGAAGCTCTGATTTTCCAATTTCCAAACAAAATGCCCCCTTGTCAAAAGGAAAAGTTGTTGTTTGGTAGCTTTTCTTTTGGTTTTGTTTTTCAGTTCCATTTCTTGTGTGTTTTGTAGAAACTCTTGAGCCAGAGGTGAAAATTCTAAGTCTGTCAATAGTGTCTCCAGAGAGACCAGACTTGGTTCTTCCGATTCCCGAGGACGGGAATCCAAAAGGGCTTTGGTTTACCCTGAAAGAAGGCAGTCGTTACTGCCTGAAATTCTCTTTCCAAGTGACTAACAACCTTGTTGCTGGCCTCAAGTACACCAACACTGTTTGGAAGACTGGTGTCAAAGGTTGTTCTATCTTTGTCTCATTTTTGCCTATTCGTTTTCAAAAGCTCGAGTTTCGATTATCGATGGATGACGACTTTGGTGACTTGTATGTTTCAGTTGATAGCTCTAAAGAGATGCTTGGAACTTTCAGTCCCCAGGTAGAGACCTACACTCATGTGATGCCAGAGGACACCACGCCCTCCGGCATGTTTGCCCGTGGATCATATTCAGCAAAATCTAAGGTCAGTTTGATTTTGAAACATCTTCAAGTCCTATGAGATTCACATAACAATGCCTAGGACCTTAGCATTTTCGTTTTGCCTTATTACACATAATGATAATGTAGCCCTCTCGAGCATAGCTCGAACAATGGGATCTTTCGAAGAATTATTGATTGATAATACACATGACACCATCTGAATTTTAAGAGCACAACCTATGGCTTATTAAAATGAGGTTTTGTTGGTTGATATAATTAAATTTACCTTGACCAGTTTTTAGGTTGATTGAGGATTTAACATGTTTCAACATAGTCTTGTATTCAAACCTTTGTTGTCGTTTCATCCCCGCCTAATATTGATTTCCACTTGTTGATGTGCATTCTCATAGTTGATTTCCAATTTCCAACTGAACAGGATTATAAGCAAAATCCTTGTTTGCCATCAAATTCATCAACCTTCTAGGTCACTTTTAACCAGTTTTATTAGGATTTATTTCCAAGCTAGCATGCAACTAAGCATTCATTGAGTTTCCCTTTTGTCTTCTTTGCAATAATAGCTACAATGCTTAAGAACACAGAACCCTTTTACCTTTCTCATAATTAAAGAAGTTCTTACATCATTCCCAAGTCTTCATGCTGCCCAAACCAATGTGGCCCATTGAGTTCATTATTGGATTCTTGTAATGTGCTGTCCATTCTTTCCTAAGAGACATGGGCCATGTTCTTCTGTACATTATTTGCTTTACAAAATGAATTCTTTAGTATTTGAATGTTCCTCTAAATTTCCCCCTATCAGTCAAGACCAGCAATCACTTTCCATTGAAAAAGTAAAGGTCTTTTCTTCCATGAATGTTCTTTTGACAAACCTACTTCCAAACCTTCCCTGTTCCCCTCATAATTTTTTTGTCGAATACCCTTTTCGACAAGATGACTTACCTCGAAATCAGATACAAATGACAGATCTGTTCAATCAATTTGAATGATTTATAGCTTCAAAGTGAAATGAGCGTTTTCCCCTAATATTCAATAGAAAAAACTTTTTCCTCATTTTCGAGCTCGATAAAGTGTTAGATACTACCGTATATGCGGATGGGTTGAAGAAAATTTAATATCATATCAACGTCATTGTCATTCTGTGTGGATTTAAATCGCAATGGTGTGCTAACTGTGTGATTGTAATTTAAGTGAAATGTACATATTTTGTGAATGTTTTTATTTTGCAGTTTCTTGATGATGATAACAAGTGTTACTTGGAAATTAACTACACATTTGACATCAGAAAGGATTGGGCTGCAACATAAGTGAATGATTGGTATTAGGAGGAGCAGTTATGTGCTGGCTTAAGCAATCCCCTTCATCCAGCTGAGTTGGAGTTCTTAACCTGCCAATCTTAGTCAATTAATTTATCTTTTAATAGCATATATAATTATAATTAAGGCCAGCAAGTATGTTAATTACTAGGTTTTTGCTGCATTTAAACTTTTGCAAGTTTCCAATGTATTGAGATGTTGGAGAAAATGAATGAATGACTGGAAAAAGAAGATTCTTTGTTTGTTGCCTTTTTAAAATAATGGTTGTGTTTGGAACTTTCTTGCTATTTTATTTATAAAAATAAATGTTCTCTCAAACCATATCAAACTTATAAACAAATATTAAATATCTAAGAGTAGTCAAAAGAATTGTACAACATTACACCACATATATGTGAGGATGATGCTTTCTTTGATTATGATATCATTATGATAGTACGAATATTTCATTGACTTAACAACTAAGATAAAAATAACTAAATAAAATTTTCAATTTTTCATTGAAGATATGAAATTCCTCTCATTTTACACCACTTCATCCAATTCATCTTGTGTGTATAATATATCTTTATAAAATTAATAATAAATTTTCAAACTAAACAATATAATTAAAAACATATTGCATTTGTTATCCATTTTGATGATTTCTCTGGTATTTCTCATCACATAATAGCTGTGCCCTCAACTTGTAATGGACACTAGAATTCTAGTGAAAAGAAGAAATAAACTAAATCGATATATCCAAAAATCAATACATGATAAACAATCTCCCTCAATCATCATTTGCTACTTAAAACACAATCACACAAAGATTCATAAGAAATCTAAAACACAATCAATTTGTTCTTGTCTTTCTTAGGTTTAACCTACAACAAATAAGTTTAAATTTTATCAAGATTCATGAGAAATTTCAAGAAATTGATTAATTTCTTCATCTCTTCACTGAAAATCACCATCTAAAACTGCAAATGTTGATACATTTTGAGAACAATACATCATTTGAAGACATTTACATATAAAATAAATGTAGCCATATTTAATCAGACCATGTAGTTGATGAGGGACTCCGAGTTTATCCCATTATTGCCATTTTTCAAATGGACCTTGCGGATTTAACAAATCCTTTGTTAAGGATTGTAAAAAAATTATCATTTTTCATAATTATATTGAACTATTTGGTACTATTAAGAAAATGAAAATGTTATTAGTCACCATTTTTTAAGAATAAAATAAAATCTAAAGCCTAAACTAAACTAAATATAAGCGTTTACATGGTTGATAAAAAAACCGGTAACCCGAGCTATCCGGACTACCCAACCCAAACCGTAAGGGTTGGGTTGGATTAGATTTTTAGTAAACCCGAATTTTGGGTCTGTTCGGGGTTCATGGGTTTTGGGTTGGGTTCAACCCGGAACCCGAATATAAATATATATTTCTTAACATATATTTGTAGTGTAAAGTCGTTGATAGCCTAGTGGTTGTACATCTTTTTCATATTTTATGTTTACTTTTTCTTTTTTTGCTTTTTTTTTTTCTTCTGTGAACAAGTAAACTTCAAACTTTTTTTCCCTCAAGAATTTATCCAATCTTTTTATCTCTTATTAGGTTAAATACAATATTTTTTAAAAATTTAAAATTAATTCTTATCTTTTTAAAAAAAATCTCATACTCTTTACAAAATTAGCTTTATATTTAGTCAAATTTTATACCGGTATTTGACTTTCAAATAATGAAATAATTAGTGTTTTCGTCGAATTTGTAATCTCGCCTTCAACTTTTAATTCTTTTGAACCGATGAACCCAACCCGCAAATATAGGGTTGAGTTGGGTTGGGTTGAAACTCTAATTGGGTTGGGTTCGGTTAAAAAATTGATCGACCCAAATTTTTGGGTTGGTCCAAAAACTACCCTTAACCCTACCCAAATTGTCAATTATATATATATTGAAATTACAATAAGTGAAAGTGGAGAATTTGAATCTAAAATCTACGATATTGTCCAGCTACTGCTATTGTAAACAATATTACTATTAATATATATTCAACAAGTATATAAGCAAAGAAAAATGTAGAATATGTAAACAATATTATTACTAATAATAAAGTAAAAAACGTTCCAAAGAATATGTGTCCATTTATTTTTTTTATTTTAACTGGAGTGAAACGCTATAGTCTCTCCCGTCAAAATATCAACTAATAAAAAAAGGACAAACATACAACCAATTAGTTGTTTTTTGGAAGTTCACATATTTATATGTATAGACACAAAGGAAAGCAAAATATATGAGAAATGAAGGGATTGTCTCAATTAGCAAGGGAAAGTGATGCAACAATATGATTGAATTGAAGATCCTCAAGTAGTTCTTTGGCATGGGATGTGGCCCTATGCTCAACCCTAGAGAAGAGCTCATTGCCAAGGGTATCGCCAATGTGAGCCTCGACCAAGGCACTCGAGACACTCCGACATGTGTTGACAAAAGCTCGACCAACTTCAGCTGCATCGTTAGGGCCATTGACCACCAATGGGCTACCTCCTTTGAAAACCTCGAGCTTGTTTATCGAAAATGAGCCATTTGCTTCGACTACCTCCTTGAAATCTTGCAAGTTAGGTGCATACAATGGAATGTTGAATGTGTCCCTTTTCTCACTACTTATCAATCCCTAAATGAAAAACATCAAACATATACAAATTGTTCTCAGTACATTTTTAAAATGTCATAGATTTTTTAAGGACAAAAAAATAGGTCCTTTTGGTTTACTTCATCAAATTTTCTTTATTTTTTTTAAGAGTTCATTATATAATAAAATGACCATTAGAAAGTGAATAAATAAAAGGAAACACAACAAATACTTTCTTTGAAAACATAAACGATACACACATGAATAAAAGAAAGTGGAAATCCATACATAAGATATTAATAATTCATATACTATTTTCAAATAATATGAAAGTTAAAAATCAATTTTCAAACTCAAAAATTGATCGTAGAGACATCAAACAAAATAACCAATTGCTCCACGACCTATTCGATGATAATTGATGTTATAAATAAAAGGTTTTAGAGCAATATTTTGGTGTAAGATATTTATATACAATTTTTTTTAGTGTTAAGTTAGTAGCCAAAAAAAAAAACTAAAATGTTAATGTGATGATGGGCACAATACCTCTTGGACAAGATCATCCCAAGCATCTTGAAAGTGGGTCCCAAAGAGGATCCCGGCCCCACCTTGATCGGTGGGGTCCACCGAATTTCTTCCCAAACACGCAAGAAACATGGCCCCACCCTTTTTCAGCTCCACCGCTCTTGATCGGAGGAACCCGTCGAGGTCCGCCTGAAACTGCAGCCTATACGCGGCGGCGGCCGCCCCATTTCCGCCGTGGATGAAAATCTGCCCCTTATTGTACGCCGCCGATCCGGCGTCCACCACAACTTCCGGTACCTGAGAGAGCCAATGCAACGAAAACACGGAGTGAAAAATGTCGACGGACCTGGCCAGAAAGAGGCGGTGGTAAAAGGACCCTGTCACGCCGGCGGCGAAGTACGGCCGCTGGACGCTCGCCGGAGGGAGGAGCTGGAAGAGGGTGTTGAAGTCGTTGCTGGGGAGGTCGGAGAATATGGCGGAGAACTCCGGCGGCCGGTGACCGGCAGCCTTGTAGCGTTTGGTTATGTGGTCGAGGATGAAATCCATGGTGGTGATGGTGTTGGTGCCGGAGGAGCAGCCGAGGTCCGCCGCCGTGAATGGCAACTCCGGCGAGTTAAGAGGGACGATGTCGAGTGTTTGTTTGAGGAGATGGCGCATGGCTATTGCATGGCGAGCCTACATAATTTACCAAACAAAACACATCTAATTAAAATTTCACAAATATTTCTCAAAAAAAAAAAAAAAGAAGAAATATTAGATTTTTTTTTTTTTTTTTTTTTTGAGTTTCAACAATTAGGAGTGGGGGTGTACTAAAAAAAACAATTAGGAGTGGGGACTTTTATTAATGTTGACTTATGCATTTTAATATGAGTAACATTGTTTTTAGTTAAAATAAAACATAATGTGACTCATTTTAAATTAGATAGCAGAAATAATTATGGATTAAACATTTCTTTTAAAATTTTGAGGTTTCAATTTGAATTTATGATTTTGATTAAAATTATAAATTATTTCTTTTTAAAAAAATGATTTAATTATTTTTTAATTTCAAAATATTTAAAAGTTGAAGAATTTGAATTCATAATCTAATTTAGTCGTATCATTTTGGTTGAACTTAGTATGTATAAAGAGAGAGGATAGTTTGATGTTAAAATCATGAAATATAATTTTTTTTCACAATTAATATTAATTGTCATATATATATATATAATTTTTTAATTTCCTTTTTTATAGATGGTGATATATGAGTATTCTTTCCTGGACCTCATAAATGAAGAAGAGGTGTAGATATTGTTAAACCTAAACAAACTCTAAAAATTTGAAAGATTCAAACCAATTGACATTAAAAAGTTGTTGAAAATGAAAACAAATACGTTTATAAAGCATAAAAAGTTTTAAGGGAATTAATACTCGAAAAAAGTGCGGTTTGTAAAAATTTTGATAGAAACTTAGATGATTCAAGATCGTAAATATTACAACAAAAAGAGAGAAAAAAGGTTTTTTTTTTTTAAATTCATATTATGAATTTCAGCCCAAAAATTTCTTAATTATTTGGTCATAATCATATCACTAAAATTATACTTTCGTTGGCTATTCCGTTTAAGATTTTGATAACAACATAGAATTAATCATGGACTCACCTAAACGATGAGAAAGATTTTGAAAAATTAAGATTAGATAATAGATTCAATTACTTACAAATTAAATAAGCTACAAGTTTTGTTCAAGATTAGAAATTTATGTTGGGAAAAAATGTAAAATTCTTAGAAAACTTACTACAACTTTGATCAAGAACATAATTAAATTATGTAACTCATGAATTTTGAAACCTGGGCTTCAGAATTGGCAGCATAGCTTCCTTCTCCTTTGCCCCCTTTCATACAAAACAGCTTTTCAAGTTTGGTAGGATCACAAACCACAACATTGTCTTTGTCTTGCTTGGTAGCCATAGAAATTAATGGTAATTCAAGTAATTTAAATCTTGTAGGTTGGGATGATGGAAAAAGCTGAGTATATAAAGACTTTGAATATTAGTCATAAACCTAAAAATAAAAAAAATATACAACGGTTATATTTTATTTAATTTTTTTTTAGATTTAACTTCTTTTATTTTTACAGATGTAACAGTTAATCTTTACTATTTTTGGCTGGGGAGTTTTGAAATTTGAATTTATATGAGCCATTAATTATGGATGGTTGACCTAAACTTACTTAAACAATTCTCTGGTTTTTCTTTTCTTTTTTTTGAAGTTACAACAATTAGGAATGGAAAATTCAAATTCATGATCTCTTAATTAGTCTGCCTTGGTTATAACTTTTCACTTTGGTGGTTAAAAAAAAGCAATTGGGATGGATGGAGAAATTGATGATAGGTTGAAATAGTTGGGCATAATTTATATTAAGGTAAACAATTTCATTAAAAATTTATGATACACAAGCATGAATTTATTATAAATGGATACTTTTATTTATAGTAGTGAGTTTGGCAATTAGGTTGATTACATAATCATACATGAATTTATTCATGGATTGACTATATCACTAGAAAAAGGTTAGGAAAAACTATGATAAAATAAATATAGATAATATGTCATAAATTTTATTCAAAATAAAATTGAAAATTAAATAATTTACTTGATATTAAAAAAACATTTAGTGCCTAATTTTTTTAAAAAAATTATAAAATAAAAGAAAAGGCCTATTAAATACAAATTTTGTTTTGACTTTAATTTTATAAATAAATCAAAGCAAAGTATAATACTTCTTCCTGTAAGGGAGGGTTATAAACTTCCCAATTCGAACTTTAGCCCAATCAAAAGTCAATAAACAAATTAATAGCGATATATTATTAAAATATTAAATATATGTACCAAATGAATTATTGATACAATAGTTTCAACATCAACATCAAGTTCGATTTTAAGAATCGATACTAAAAAAAAAATTATTCCGCAGGCGGCATGTTAAAAGTAAGTGTTCTTGTTCTTGTTTTGGGATAGTACCAATAACCCCAACCTACAACTTAATAACCATTAATCAACATATTAAAAATTGATATTTTAAGATCTTTCACAATTAATCAAGCGTCCATCTTATTTCCTCAGTCCTATAATCTCTCCAAACTAACCGTAAAATTCTTTCTCAAAAAAAAAAAAAAAAACTAACCGTAAAATAAATTTCTAAAAAAAGCTTAAATTAAAAAGTATATATAAATATATATTTTTAATTCATACATATATGTTTAAAAACATCTATGTAATGTGATTCTCAAAAAAAAAAAAAAAAAAAATCGTTTAAAAAAAATACACACAAATGTAATCAAATTTCCGTTAAATGAAGATAAGGGCAAGGGCAGCCGCTCAAGGGGTTGAGGGCAAATACGTAAAATCGCAAACCACCGAAAACCCTTTCTCTCCAAGCAACCGCCTTCATTTGTACCAAAAATTTTCTCCGCCCCACCGCCCAACTCCTTCGTCGGAAAATCCGCCGTCGAATCGCCGTCGTCATTTTCAAGCATTTGGTTTCGTTACTCAACTCGCCGTTCGCCATTTTTAATCTCTTCTTCTCAATGTCCGTTTCGAGGATCCTCTTCCGAGCTTCCAGGGCCGTGCTCCGGTGCTCGCCGATCCAATCTCAGAACCTGCAAACTTTTCCGATTCCATACAAGCAATTTCACGGTCTCATCCATGAGATCTCCGGCAAGGTTGAGGCTCTAAAGCCGTGTTTTCAAGGTTCTCTCCTCTGGGTGGGGTTTTAGTTAGGGTTTTTGCCATCGCTTCGAAAAAAAAACGAATGTTTGATTCTGATTTTTGTTTTGCTTCATTAGAATACTTTTGTTGCTTAATTGAATAATTGAGAGTTGATTTGACCTAGGTATGTTTGAGTAATCATATAAACTGGTGACTTTTTGCTTGATTTTTGCTGATGTAATGTTGTCAATTTTAGATCTATTTTTATTTCTCATCTTGTAGTTTGTTTTGATTGATTGAGGTTTAAATTGAAGCTTGTTGAAGGTTGTTTTTCCTGTTACTGATTTATATTCATTTTTTTTTCTTCTAGTTTTCTCCAGTTCAGGTGCCTCTAATTAATCATACTGTCTCCAATCCACTCCTCTCCCAAAGGTTTGGATTATTTTCTACTGCTTCCCATGAATCTGTTGAAAATGAAGATGGGAGTGCTAAACTAAATAATAGTGATTCTTCAAGAGATGAGTCTTCTAAAGTTTCTGAACAAGCAAAGGGGTCAAGACGGCGGAGTAGGCGAACTACAGGAACTGTATTTTCCGATTCGGATTCTTCTAGTGATGAACAGCCTACCATGGATGATCTAGTAAAATCACTGGCGCAGAAGGAAGAGCTTTTGAAGTCTAAGCACAAAGAGATTGAGATAATGCAAGACAAAGTGCTCCGTTCTTATGCAGAAATGGAGAATGTGATGAACAGGACAAGACGTGAAGCAGAGAATTCAAAGAAGTTTGCCATTCAGGTTTCTTGAGTTGGCCTTTTCTTCTAATGATATAAATTTTCATGTTTTCTTTCTCAAACTCAGGTTTTGTGTTTCGATACTCTTTGTTTAACATGAACTTTTATTGCTTTGACCACGCTTTACAGAATTTTGCGAAGAGTTTGCTTGATGTGGCTGACAACTTGGGAAGAGCTTCTTCTGTTGTTAAAGACAGTTTCTCTAAAATTGATGAATCTGAGGAGTCGGGTGGAGCGGTACCTCTTCTAAAAAACCTTTTGGAAGGGGTCGACATGACTGAAAAACAGCTGATGGAGGTAAATCTCTTGCCACTTTGGGTCAACATTGTGCTATCAAGGCATGGGTGATAGGTTTGGGCATTTAGAGATACAGATTTATATAGGGGTATTCGTATTTAGACAATTTGTTAGACTATTTAGTTAAAAATAGAAAAGGTTGGGATATGAATGAGCATTCAAATATTGAGTGAAGGAATTAGTGGGCTCAAGAGATTCTCTAATGGGAGGTTTCAAGGCCTATCAAAATCTGGTTTATCTTGTAGTTCTTTACCTTTTGATATCAATCTAGATCCTGATTCTTACTAGTGGGTTTAGGTGGAAGGCTAAAAAAAAGTGGGTGCACTATGCAGGTATAAGAAAGAACATTCATAAAGAAGAAAAAACATGATTGAGCTAGGAATATTTAAAAAATACTCTTGATGGGTAAATAACTATTTAAAAAATACTCTAATGATGGGTAAATGTTATTTTTTAAAGTTAATAAAGAACAAAAAAGGACCTTTTTTACGTTTTTTTTTATATTTGTGACCGTCTGGGCCAGGTTGCACGCACCTCGACTAATGTCACGAGACATACTGTTTGGCCTTAAAACATGTGGATGTGAAGGAAATCCGTACAAAATTAATTTCTAGGTAGGTGGCCACTATGGATTGAACCCATCACCTTAAGCACCCCAAAGCCCGTTTAGAATCAATAAAACTTGTTTTTATTTTTATTTTTATAATTAATCACAAGTAGGCACGTACCTTTTTACTTGAGCCTCGCCTATTCAAAGTGAAGTGCTCAAGTCACTAAACTTGTGTCTTGAGTAGTCTAGGCACGCACCTGAGTGAGCCTTGTAAAACACTTGTGCTAATTTAGCATGAGCTTATTCAACATCTCAAGATGAGATCACCGGTTAAATCTATAGTTCTAAGGCTTAAACAAACTGTTTCAACAGGTATTTAAGAAGTCTGGGGTAGAGAAATTTGATCCTGCAAACGAGCCATTCGATCCTCATAAGCATAATGCAGTATTCCAGATACCAGATGGAACTAAGCCAGAGGGTACTGTTGCTATTGTCCTGAAGGTATTAGTTCAATTTCCCATAACGCTTCTTTATTCTTCTGTAACGTGTGTACTTCAAAAACTAGGTGGCAGTTGGAGTTATTTAATTCATATGCTTAGTGTTTTAAAAGGCGCCTGAGTTCAAGTCCCACCTTTTGCGCTTCGCTTGTCCCAGGCCAGGTGCGTGTAATAAGGCGCGCACCTTATGGCGCCTTATGTAAAGCCCCAGGCACCAAAAGGCGAGCGCTTTGTGGGCTTTTTAATTTTCCTTTGCGTTTTTTGTATTTCAGATCCCCGTACTAGGTCATTCGAAGCACGTGAAGGTTGATAGTTGAATATTATGCATGTTTTTATATATTATTCTTGGTTAAAACTTCATTTATGTCCATATAAAGTGTTTTTTTTGTGTATACACACATATATATAAATTTTTTGTGTTTTTTAATATAGTGCATCTTAAGTAAAAAGGCCCTCGCCTTTTGGTGCGCCCTTGCGCCTCAGGCTCCAAAGGGCCATTGCGCCTTGCACTTTTTAAAACACTGCATATGCTAAGCATAATTCATTCATCACACATGAAGGGAGAACGGCCTTTTAGATTAAACTGGGTATAAATATAGTAATTTAGGATGCCCACAAGAGCATTAGGTCAAGTGAGTCGTGTTTATGACCAAGAAGCCATAAAGTTCAAATTCCCCGCTCCAAAGTTTTTTGTACTCAGAAAAAGTAAAAAAGATATAACAGTTTGGTTTGATATAAAAACTGCATTGGTTGTGGAAATGATATGATTTTCTCATGTTCTATATGACAGTCTGGATACATGTTATACGATCGAGTTCTTCGGCCAGCTGATGTTGGTGTGACTCGAGCAGTGGAAAATAACTCCGACTGATAATGTCTGAAGACATGGCCTATGGAAGGTTCTCAAGAATCTCCCTGTCTTTGAGTTCTTCAAAAAATTTCATTTCTATGACAGGAAATGGTGCATGAGGTACATTTACAAATCAAGGATTCTATGTTTCCAATAAAATTAGAATTTATTTTCCTTTTGTTGAAAATAATAGCATTGAATTATTTGTTTACCTATAAATTTAATCTCTTGATGGTTAGAAGGAAATGAGTTGGTTTTCAGTTTCCTTGAGATTATGTTTTATTGCTAGAAAGCTGTTTGATTTAAGAACATCCACAACAGTATCACAGACCTAAAAAATTATATACACATACTCTTCTCTAGAATGTAGGAATTTATGGTATATCTAGTTCGAAAATCTAGTGGGAGTTCGCATAACATTCCTATCCAAGTATCGACTTTCAATGCCGACTAGTTAGCACCATTTCGATAAAGGGAGAGCCTCGACATTTTTGTATAGATGGTGAGTTTGAGATAATAGGTGATTTGGTTTCTGAGTTAATGGTTGCATCATGATATAAAGGTGGACCCTGAGACGGGCTTTAAATTCTTGTACACATTTTTCCTATCCCAAACACCATGGGAAAGTCTTACGTAGTAAATTTGGGAGATAAGTCAACCATTGTTTATAGGAAAGATTTTACCATTGGAAAAAGTTCCAACAACTAAAGGAGGTGTTTAGATAAAGTTTTGATGAGTAGTTGGTTCGAAGAGTTATTGGTTAAGGTTTTGATGAATGGTTAGTTTGAGAAGTTAAAAATTGAGTGTTGTAGTTAAAAATTCATTTGGATGTAGTATTTTTTTTGTAAAAGAGTTAGTGTCAAAAGCTTGTATTGATGTAAATTTAAAATGAATACTTAAGTTGAGTAGTTAAAAAAAATGATTAAGAATGAGTAGTTAAAAATAAGTTCTTTTAAATGATTAGAAATAAGAAGTTATTTTGAGATAAATGAATAATGCAAAATAAAAAGTTATTTTTAGTAGTAAAAAGAAATTATTTTGAGTAGTTACAAAAATTTGTTGGGATATAATTTTTTAAGAAGTTCATCTTCAATCTAAATCCTTTTTTGGTAAAGAAACAATTTCATTATAGATATGAAATTACAGGGGAGAAGTAATCCCTATGGTGTTTGTTTTAAGATGAAAGAAGATGAGGTGAGGTGTTGGAAGCCCAACACCTTGTTTGGCACAAGGTGTTCCTCATCTCATCTCATCTTCTCTCTCCTTTTTTTTTTTAATTTAAAATTTTTTCATCTTTTTATTTATATATGTATATTTACTTATTTACTTATTTTATGTTTGATAATTTTTTTATAATAATATTATTATTTTAATATATCAATATATAATTATAATAATTATACTATTATTATATCAAATGTTTATTAGAATTTTTAAAAATAAAATAAATAGATATATATTATCTCTTAATATATGACGTTAAATTTTCATATTTTTATTCATTTTTTAATCGTCTTTAATAACTAAAAAAAGTTATAGAATTTCAATTGTTTAGAGATAGACTATAAATATCATATTTAAAAATTAATAATTAAAAAGTTATGTGTTTATTTTTAATATAAACAATAAATATATCAATTTATTATTAAAATAAAAATTAAATTTAAATAATTTATACACATTGAATTTTTATCCGTAGTTTACAATATATTTAAAAGTAGGTTAAAATACCATTTTGGTCTCTCAACTTTGAGGTTTGTTCCATTTTGGTCCCTAGACTTTCAAATGTTCAATTTTAGTCCCTTGACTTTGTTGTTTGTCCCATTTTGGTCCCTTAACTTTGCTGTTTGTCCAATTTTGGTCCCTGGACTTTCAAATGTCCAAATTTAGTCCTTAGACTATCAAAAAAGTTAAAAAAATGGTCCTTTCATCAAATAAATTTTTTCTCACTCTTAAATTATTTTCTCTCTCTTCCATATTTTATCATTTCTCCTTCTAAAAGTTTTATTTCTCTTAAATCCACTTCTCTAATAATTTTTTCTTCTCTTTTTCTCTAATTCTCTCTTCAATCCATCTCATCAAATTATTTAAAATGTGATCATTTTTCTAAATAATAATTTTTCTACTTTGATTTATCACTTTTTGTTTTCCAAAATTCATAGTCTATCATGGAACCAAAAAGAAAAAGAAATAAAATATAGAAGAAAAAAAGAAAAGAAAAGAGGGGAAGTGAGGTGGATTGAAGAGAGGTAAAATTTCTAGAGAGAGAAAATAATTTAGGAGTGATAAAAAATTCACTTGACTAAAAGACAAATTTTTAACTTTTTTTTTTATAGTTTAAGGACCAAATTTAAAAACATTTGAAAGTTGAGGGACCAAAATTGGACAAATAGCAAAGTTGAGGGACCAAAATTGGACATTTGAAAGTTGAGGGACCAAAATTGAACAAACAACAAAGTTGAGGGACTAAAATTGGACATCTGAAAGTCGAGGGACCAAAATGGAACAAACTTCAAAGTCAAGGGACTAAAATGGTATTTTAACCTTAAAAGTATGAACTTATTATCAATAAACTTAAAAATATTAAACTTATTTTTTTGTTAAAAAATTGAGATTCAAATTTTATACTCTTGTATTCACCATTGCACTTTAAAATAATAATAAGAGTGGATATATTTTTTTTGAAAGGATAAATTAATTTAAATAATTTTGAGAGTCTTGATTGTATATACAAAAAAAACAACTATAAATTTTAAACAACTATTCTACCTAATAAAAAAAAAATTCCAAAATTTGAGGATATTTTATTACTTCCCCGTAATAATTAATAGTAAGAGTGGATATATTATCAAGATTTTATAATGACTATTTTAATCAAATGGTTTTATTTTTATTTTTAATAAATAGAATATTGGTATTTTTTTTAATTATTTAAGTTTAACAATTCTTTAAAAAAAAGTTATTAACGATGTACAAATATTTTAGATTAGTCAAACTTTATTTTGGTGGTGTGAATTTTTTTTTCTCATAATTTTTTTTAATTAAACAATATTTAAGTATGAAAGATTAGAAACTTTTAACCTCATGGTTATTATGTCGTACATAATATCATTGAAACTATGCTTTTTTTAATAAAAACATTAATATGATTAAGGGTGCTTAATATTAAATTTATATTATTTACATTTATTTATGATAGTAGTTATATTTACATACTTATTATATTAATAGCTAAATATTTGAGAATAATTATTTTTAAAAAAAAGAAAAGGAACAATTTTATTGTTAAAAAAAATATAAGAACAAATATATATATATATATATTCTTAAAAAAAACATATTTTAACATCTCATCTCCTCTCTCTCCACCCCGAACAAGGTTTTTTTGTCATCTCATCTCACCCCAAACAAGTTTTCTGCTATCAACATCTCATCTCACCTGCAGCCAAACACCCCCAAAAGAGATCTCCAACTCTGCTTAGAAGGGAATCATAACTATAATTATGAACTAGGGGGATTGTTTAATCCAAAATACAACCAAGCTAGTGATGCTATCCATAAAACTATGAAAGGAGGAAGATTTATCATGAAAATACGGTTATTTCTTTCCTTCCAAACCCACCAACAAAAAGCCCTGATGAGGTTGATACCCCAAATTTGTTAGTTATGGAATCTAAATCCTTGATACCCCCAAAGAGATTAATTTAGGGGATTTAAATATATAATTTAAAAGTAGGGTGAATAAGAGAAAAATCATAAAAATTTTCATAAATCTCGTTGAAATGTGAAATACGTGAAGGATGAAATTATTTTCACTCTCCTCACCATAAATTTGTTAAGTTTATGGAATCAATTTTTTTTTTAAAAAAAAAATTGTTGTAAATATTGTGTAATTTTCATTTGGGCTTTGCATTTTGGTAGATTTGCTTTCTCCAAGAAATTTGAATTTCTCAGCCTCGCAGTAGAAAACCCTAAATTGCCATCCATCCATCCATCCATCCATCAACCTAACTTATTGGCACGCGACGCCTCCCCTCCATTGTTAATTATTACAAATATCATCTTCTTTAAAAAAAAAATAATAACAAATATAGTCATTAGTATCCATGTACAATATTGTATTAATAAGTATTTATAAAATACATAATACAATTATAGTATAATATTAAAACATTTTAATGACTGCGCATGCAAAATTTTAAAATTTATCTTTATGAGAAAGATGGATTCAATACAATTTTGCAATTAAAAATATTATCAAAACAATCTGCTATTTCTTCTCTCCCTAATATCATTTTCTTCTAGAGCAATACATATTTGGAAATATGTCCACTACATACCAGCGTATTTGAGCCTGTTCCAAAGTTTGGACCTAAGAGATTAGGGATTTTACCTAAATTCATTCATAGGTTTCGAACCTGAGACCTCCTACCTTGAAGAGCCTAACCTCAGACCAATTGTCGAACGTTTGCTTGAACACAACTTCTTCCCATAAAAATCACTAAGCTGGTTCTTCCTACAGCATTCTTATAGCATATTATTCAGGAAAAATAAATACACTTTCCACAACATGCAAACTCCCCATATGTTCTACTAGATTATATACAAATAGTAACTACGATATAATGTGCTTCCAAGTGTACCACTGGATGCGATACTATCACATTAGACTAATTTAAGAGCTCTTACTGGTAGAATCTTGGTTCTGGTTCTGGCCATTCAAGCACAGAGCCAAATCTAAATTGTTCCTGCTTCCATCACGCGGGCTGTGTAGAATCTTGCTCTTTTCCTGAAAAGACAATTGAGCATTGTTCAGGTTTATCAGCTTCTTGAGAAGCTTCTATCGATTTTTACATAACTAGCTAACTTTTACATGATTATGTTCATCTGGTAACTTTTTTTTTTAAATAAGGTAACCACACCCGTTCCTAGGCCAGACATTGGAGACATCGAAAGAATAATGTGACAAGTGAGTTTGGCATTTAGTAACTTATGTCACAGTTCACGTGTATCATGTATCATGTATGTGAACTGATAACTTATCTCTAAAGTCTGGTAACTAACTTATGTTGAGGTCTTAGTAAAGCTAATTCAGAGACTTGCGAATATCAAAAAAAGAAAAAAGAAAAAAAAACTTATCCCCAAAGTCTGCCATGGTGGTAAATGAAAGCAACACGTTGCTAACTCTTTTGTGGTATATATGGATACAGTTAAGGTATTCCCACTTCTCAAGGTGTTCCCCTCGAATTAGAACGATAAAGAGAAATCCAGTTTTACAACAATCTTCTCTTGTGTCCCTCCAAGTAGTTGGTGCTAATAAACTAACTCCTCTTTTACTGACCTTGAATACGACACTTTTTTTTTTATCCGTGAGTATCGAGACAAGGTTTTACACACCAAAACTACTTTCACAAAGACAATTGACTTTCCATCTACTACATTTGCCTTGAATATGGGACCTTCACCCTTACAAAGTTGAGAGGCCGAACAAGAAAACCACATAGGTTAATTGTTCTTAACTGCTTGTCGATAAACAACATGAGCATGTTAGTTTTTTTTTTTCTTTTTGAAACAAGGGTAACCACGTCCGTCCCTAGGCCAGGCATCGGGAAACATCGAAAGAGTAATGTCACAGCTGAGTCTCGATCCTGGGACCTTGAGAGGAGCGTATCCTCAAAGCCCAAGTCTGCAACTACTATGCCGCCCCTTGGGACACATGAGCATGTTAGTTACCATCTCCATTAACATAAAAAGCCGCAATACCATGTTATACTAGTGCAACGCCAATGACTATTGATGAAGGAATAATAAATTGTTGAAAATATGTAGATAATCTGCAATTCTCTTTCAGAAGTATCATACTCTTTGGACTCTGATATGATCCAATTCAGCCAAACATTCAACAATCAATCCAAAAGATAAATCACACGAAGACGACGACAGCCATTGATAGAGAGCAAAAACAAGAACAGAGAACCTTCATAAGAAAACAATAAACCAGCCGAGTGGAAATCAGACAGTCACCTGAGTTTCTTCCTTGAAAACCTCATTAACATTGAGCTCTCCATGAGCCTCATTGCCCACATTTGCCGTCTTCGCCGTCGCAGACTGATCCATTTCTTTCATGCTAACTTCATCTTTAACACTTCTCAACTCTGCATTCTTCTGCTCCTCCAGCACAGCAACCTGCACATCACAACCAAAACAGCCAAATCATTAGCACGAAATCAAACCTATATCCAGAAGAACAGGCTGATAAGATCAGAATTCGAGATGACCTACACTCATAATTACAAAATTCAGAAGATAAATCATGCATAAACGCAGATCGTGCTAAAATCAATAACTAGAATCGCATCGTTCTTCAAAAATCCCTCGCTTAATTTCCCTAAAAACCAAATTCACACGCAACAATCGCAATCGAAGTCGCTAAATCATCGGTCGGACATACACAACAACACAAACGAATTCGGATCAGAGGTTTGGAGAACTTACAGGAGTGTAACGGAACTTGCGTCTGGGCGGCTCGTCGGGCGGGGCGGCGGATCCGTTGGGTTCCGAGGAAGAAGGCGGAGAAATCGGAGTCCAGCGGCGGAGAAGAAGCTTGTGAGCGTTGGATTGGGAGTGAGAAGAGGACTGGTAAGCAGCGGCGGCGGCGGCGGCGGCGGAGGAAGAGGAAGAAGCCGAAACCCACTTCTTCTTCCATTTGCGGACGGGGCCGTTGAAGACGGTGGCTGCCGGACCGTAGCGAGACGAGACTCGGCCTAATCTGGAACCGATTCCTTCCATTGGAACGGAAGCTTCCAAGATTTTTTCGCCTGCGATTTTCACCGTTGTGTTTTCAACTCGGAGCTTCAACTCGAGGACGACCGCCATTTAAACGACGCCGTATTTGTAGCTTTGTTTTGGTATTTTTTTTGGTACGTTCGGGAAAAAGAGAATTACAAATACATATTTCACTATGGACGGTGTTACCGTGGAGTGGAAATGGATCAATACAAAATCAAATATCTAATTGTGTCATCGATCCATTCGATTGTAATTTTGCAAATATTAAATTTGAAATTATTTTATTTTATTATTATTGTTTTTTGAAAATTACAAGTGGCTTGAACTCATGCAGTTGAGACATTGTTCGCTATATATTTTGTACAAATATGTTTTAGGGATTCGAACCAATATTTATTAGGTTATAGATAATAATACTAGAGTCACTTTTATCAACATATAAAAATTTGAGGTTCTTAATGCTCGTTTACATTTTTTTTCATCCACTTAATCTTTAGATATATAGATATATTTATTTATTTGGTAAAAATACTTATTTAAATGAATATACTTTCTAACTATTCTCTATCCAATTGAAAATTAATACAATTTTATTTCTGAAAAATTAATTATTTAAAAATATTATTGGAAAAATACTAATAAAATAAATATTAGAAAAAATGGTGAATTTTACTGAGAATGTGATTGATTTTAGTTGAGAGGCTGAGAATAGGAACTAATTTTCTAGATCCTTAGCCTGGACAACTCTAATTTTAAAGATAGAGAAATTGATAAAAAATCATTATAGTTTCTTAAATAAAATATAAAAATTAACTTGATAGCATTAAACATATTGGCAAATTTTAATTTTTTAGATATAATTTATAAAATAAATAAGGTTTATTATTTATATTTATATAAAATAATGACCTAAAATATTTGGAAGAATAATTTCTATATATTTTTAAATTAATAAGCATAATAAAGTGCTAGAATTCTCAAAAAATAAATAAAATAAAGTGCTAGAAAAACATACAAAGAAAAAGGTTTGAGGAAAGCAATTACACATTAAATTGTCCCGATGAAGATATGCCACGATTAAAATATAAACATTTTATATTTTGAAAGTGGAATTTTAGGATTTCCAATTTTCTTAGTTTTTATACATTTTATATTTTGATTCCTCGCCCATTTTCAATTATTATATGTAAAACATAAGCAATATTATTCTAATGTATATTCCAAGAAAAATTTACGTATTGGGCTAATTCGGAGAGAATTACAAATACTGATTCAGGGATCGAACCCGTGAACATGGAGTGAAAATGGATTAACACCAAACCAGATAATCAATCGTGCCACCGACTCATTCTTATCATCTTATTATTGATCCTAGTGAGCTACATTTATAGAGTAATACATAATTCTATTTTAAAATAGGCTAAGGTGAATGGTCCAACTAATACATAAGTAATGTATAAGGCCCAATAATATATGTGTGCGTTGATCTCTTCTCAATTTCTTCTTCTTCTTCGAATTTATGTTTTGATAATTAATTTTTTATAAAATTTGCAACAAATTTAATTTGTTTTACAACAACATTATTTCTTAAAATAGAAATAAAATTTTCACATGTTTTGTGCTTGGATGAAAAATAGAGTTGCGCGCCAATTGAATAGACTGTTATCACAATATAAATTCGGAGGAGTTGACAAAAAAAAAACACTTAAACCCCTTCATGGCCTATTAAATCCAAGACAATTTAACAACAACGATTGCTAAATAGTGATTTGTTTCTTAGAAACTCATATTATAGATTTAATAATCCTATAAACAACAAATCATGTAGCAAAGAGAAACAAAACACGATAATTTATGTGGTACACTAATGTGTGTTAGCTACATCAACAGACATAAAATATGGTACATATGGTATATATACATCATTTACGCCCACGTGAAATACTAAAAGATTAAAGAACAATACTTGCCTCCTTATGATTAAGGAGGCAAACCCTCCTTAGGAGTAATGTGACCCTATTTGATGTCACAAATTTTTTATCTTCTTTTAAGATATATTATTGAAACAAAAAATTTGAGGAACCAAATTTGTCTCCTTAATCATCACGAGGCAAGTATTTTTCAAAGTTAAAAAGGGGGACAAAAAGCAGATCAAAGGAAAGAGTAAATACAGAATGGACAATGAAAAGTAATTTGCTTTTTATAAGTCTTCTATAGCTTACAAAGATATTTTGACATTTATTGATAAATTAGCTACACTTACCATTTATCTCTCTACTATAATTTCTTTTGGGGATTATTTCAAAAAGAAAATTGAAGAAAAACATCAACTTGTAATTTAAACACATATATTTATAACTACACTTACACAGTCAGTAAAATGACCCACAACATCACACTACAAAGTTATAATTAACAAAAACAAAAAACAATAGACACAGAAAATGACATTCCCTTTGACCTCTCTCTTTTTGCCTGTTTGATTCTTTTTCTCTTCTATGTAAAGCATACCCATAAAAAAGGCATAACAAACACCAAAAGAGAGAAGAAAGGAATAATCCCTAAAGACATAGATTTTTTTTTTTTTTTTTTTTTGGTCTCTTGTTTTATGCAAGGGAAAGGGATGCCACAATGTGAAAAAATTGAAGCTTCTCAAGAAGGTCTTTAGCATGGTTAGTGGCTCTACGTTCAGCTCGAGAGAACAGCTCCTCGCCGAGCCGATCACCGATGTGGGAGTCGACAAGGACACCGGAGACACTTCGGCAGCTGTTGACAAAAGCTCGGCCGACCTCCGTCGCATCGTCGGGCTGCTTCACTACCAATGGGCTTCCTCCTTTGAAAACTTCAAGCTTGTTTATGGAAAATGAGCCATCTGCTTCTACTACTTCCTTGAAGTCTTGCAAGCTTGGTGCATACACTGGAATGTTGAAACTATCACGTTTTTCATTGGTTATCAATCCCTACATACAACACATTCAACAAATTTGTGAGATAAACTTTCTGACAAAATGTCTTGATTTCGCTAAAAATCATTGAATTGCCGACAAATGATAGTTCGACAACATCGATATATACTAAATAATTTATAGTAGGTCATGAATTTAAAACTTTTATCTTAAATTGTCGTAGAACTAAAAAAAAAATCATCAAACTAAAAAAATATATTGATTTTAAATTTTCCATAATAAAATTTTACATAAGTAATTGAATGTCAATGAGAGAAAAGTTGATTAGAAAGCGATTTTGAATAAGCCAAACTAAAGTAGGTGTGTATTTTTTTTTTTTTTTTGGGTCAATTTAGTTTGTTTGGGAAAAAATAACACATTAAATTTTTAATTTTGAAAACTACAATTTTATCTTTATAACGAAATAAAATCACATAAATAATCTTTAACATTTAAAAATTACTAATACATTGAGTATGATAGTCAACAATATACTTCTAAAACTATAAAGGTTAACTTTCTTAAAATTTTCAAGATCAACGATAAGTTAAAATAGAGATTTCAACTTTTAGTTCTTTTTATTAAAATTATATATTTTAATTAGTTAAATTAGGCTCATATTAATGAGGTATTTATTAAAAGTAATGAAAGCTTATCCAATTCAAAATCATGAAGTATTGGAAATGCATGCAATTCCATGAACAAGAATAGAATATAGTGGGGAGGGGTCCACTGACTTGCGAACACAATCATTCTCCTTCCGACAAGTGGACGAATGGATGGACTTGTCAATGGGACATCAGACGGCTAGAAATTATGGATGCCCATCATAAAAGTAAAAAGGGGTTCAGTGAGACCGGCAACACCGAATCATTATTCCTAAAGTGCTTTTGAAAAATTGTTTTGCTTTGCTTTTTGGTCTCCCAAAGGACAGATACAGACAGGTGGTGGGGGGAAGGATCTGATGCATTTTACGTAAGATAGTTCTGAATGAAACAAAATCAATCAACGGCTGTGATTATTATGTCTGTGTTTTTATTTCTTACACGCAAAAATGTGGGTTTTTCTTATAGCATACGTGTCAATTTTGCCTTCTAAATTTGATTCACGAAAGAAGTAAGAAGCACGACATTTTTATAAAGAATGAAAAAATTAAAATAATTAAAATTTGATTTTTTTTTTTCGTATTGCTAAATTTGCAAGGTTTTGATCCATCGAAAAGTAATTTGAAAGCTTAATTGTAAATTTAATTCTTAATATGGTTTGGACATGTTTTAGTATAGTTTATATACTTTAGACATAGGTTTTGTTTGATCCTAATGACATGTTTTTAAATTTGATCCTCAGTTTAAACTTAATTTTATTTTGATCCTTAAAGTTTAAATTTGATTAAATTTTATGGCTATGTTGACTCTTGGTTTATTTTCTCCTTTTTAATTTAAAAGTTTCAACTTTGGTCCTTAAATTTAAAGTTTATTTTTCTAATTTAACATGTGAACTTTAGATTAGACCTTCTATAACCTTTTGGTAAGTAATATATCTTTTAATTGAGTTCCAACAACTCAATTTGGTTGTGTAAGTTTTTTTTTTTTTACATTCAAAGTTTAATTTTTGAGTTAAAATGTTAGAATCTCAACTTAAAACTTGAATATATATCTTCATACATAGTTTCAATTCATGTCTATGTTTAATCTTTTCTCAAAACATCATGTTTATGGTTACTATTAAATATATGACACGATTATGTTCCATCAAGCAGACAATGAAATAACATGGACAAAAACTAGTTTAAACACTCCAAAAAAAGAGGAAAAAAAGAAAAAGAAGGTTGTTAAATAAATAAATAAATTGAAAATATACAATTTTGAGATTGTGTGTTGTGGTACCTCTTGGACAAGATCATCCCAAGCATCTTGAAAGTGTGTCCCAAAGAGAAGGCCGGCCCCACCTTGGTCGGTGGGGTCCAGTGAGGTCCGACCCAAGCACACAAGGAACATGGATCCACCCCTCTTCAGCTCCTGGGCCCTGGCTCGGAGGAACCCGGCCAGGTCCGTCTGGAACTGCTTTCGGTACGCCATCGCCGCCGTGCTTGCACCATGGATGAACACTCTTCCTCTGTTGTACGCTGTCGATCTTATATCCACCACGCTCTCCGGTACCTACATATCAATGGGTCCGCACACTTTGAATCAAATCAAATTATCTTTAAATTTGTTTTATTTCGATCTTTAAATAGCGTATAGAGTACTTTTAGAAAGTATATCAAATTGAGATCAATTTAAGCTATGTTTGTCTTAACATGACCTATTTTTATATTTATATATGCAATTCAATTTTATTATTCCTTAACCTAATTAAAATTGAAATAACAATAATATAGTTTAAATTGGACTAACATGAAAAGAATGGTCATCATAAAGTATGATATAAAGTTTTCTCTTCTTTGATTATAGTTTTGAAATATTTCTAGTCTAAAATTTACTCTCTAATTTTTTTTAATGTATTTTCTTATAGAACAGGGGCAAGATTTTCTTTTATACATAATGATTTTGTGTGATTTTTTTTTCTTCTCAATCATGCCAAAAGATTTCCAAGTTTAGGTTTGATTTTCATTAAATAATTAATAAACGATTAACCTAAAATAAATATTTATGCCAAAGTTTAGGACTACTTCATAAATTTCATTAAAAAATTTAGTTTTTAAGTAATTAAAGAGGCTAAAAAACCAGAAATGTTTTGAAAGTTTAAGATGGAAAAAAATGTAATGATCTTTATCATTTCAATATATAAAAACAAAAATGCTTTCAGCAAAAGTAGAAGGGAAAAGGTATTTTGTTTTGTTCCTTTTTTTTCAACTGAATGGAAGGGAAATGATTAAATTAATTAAATATTTTTTTCAGACAAAATGGTTAAATTAATTTAATTGGCCGTTTCATGCATTGCCTTTTAGAAAAATCCCTCCTCTTTCCCAAAACTTCAAAGATTCCAATAATTAAACCCTTTCTCGAAAACTCCTCGGGAATATTAAAATTAAATCTAACAAATAAAAAGTCAAAAAAAATCAATTTTTTACAAAAAAAAAAAATCTCAATCGCCATGCGAATAATAATAATAATAAAAAATAACCTTTAAAAAAAACGACAAACCTGAGAGAGCCAATGCAAGGAAAAAGCGGAGTGGAAAACGTCAATGGACCTTGCTGGAAACAGGCGGCGGTAGAAGGATCCCGGAACGCCGGCGGCGAAGTAGGAGCGGTGGTTGTCGGCGGCGAGGCACTCCTCCATGCTGCCGCCGTAGGAGGCCAGCGGCGGGAGGAGCTGGAAAAGGGTATTAAAGTCATTTCCGGGGAGATCGGAGAAAAACGCCGTGAACTCCGGCGGGTCCACGGCCAAAGCCTCGAAGCGCTTTATAATGTGCTTTATGATAACGTCGACGATGTAAACGGTGTTGCTGCCGCAGCTGCAGCCCAGATCCACCACCACGAACGGCGCCTCCGGCGAGTTCAAATTAACTCCATCTAACGTTTCTTTTAGTAGATGGAGCATTGATCTCGCGTGTTGAGCCTATACATTCAAACCCGTAACCAATTAGTTATTATGTCATACGTGGGAATACTACTTCTTTTCTTTTCAACCCAATTTAGAATTATAATTATTATGTTGGAATTCTTTTGTTGAATTATAATTAATTATAATTATAGTTCAATTTTTTATTGAGTTATTTATTGCCCATTTTTGGGTTTGAAAGTTTCGAAAAACTTTAATGAGTACTTCAGTTTTTTGATTAAGGGGTTATAAGTTTGAATAAAAATTTTATTTTAATTTTATGTTTATCTAATCATGTAAACGAATTTAGTCGATTTACCTGAGCTTGAGAGTTGTTGGCATAGCTTCCTTCGCCTTTACCGCCTTTCATGCTCAGCATTCGTTCGAGTTTCATGTTCGAAACGACGACATTATTGCCCTTGAGAGACATGGGAAGGGATTGAGATTTTTGTCTCTAAACTTTGGAGAGAAGAAGATGAGAGTTTTTGTGAGAAACTTTTGTGCAAGAGGGTTGCTGAGAGTTTATCAATGAAAAGTGGGGTAGAAAATAGGGTATTTATAAAGAACAAGGGGGCTAAAAATCATAGTTTTTTTTAACGTAAATATGTCAATTTTTTAATTAAAAAAATAAAGATTTTTTTTTTTCGATTTATGACATTGTTGTTTACAGAAAATATTATAATAAATAAAAAGCAAATTGATGGGCAGAAAATACAAATCTATATAAATATTGGAGCTCACATGCATAAGAGAAAAAAGTCCTAGATTTCCGCCGGATTTTGATATTTGTATCTCTATTCTTAATTACCATATAATAATCCTTGTTTTGGATGCTAATGCAAACTATATAAACTGAAGCTAATCATCAACTTAACTGTTTCTCTAAGGACATTTATAATATAGGGCTGGTTAATTATTTGTTAATCAAACTGAATTAGAATAATAGTTAGTAATATCATGTGCTATAACGCATAAAAATGATGGCTGAGATGATAAATTAACCTAGGTTAGTTTAATAGTGAAAATTATTATCTTTAAAATTAACTAAACAACTTTTGATGTCACGGATTTCGGAAAATAGCGACTGCCCCCTACCTAAGAAACAAAATTAATTTCCCGATATATATATTAGAATGAAACAATTATTAATTCAGAAAAAAAAAAATTGAATGAAACAATTATTTGGTTAAAATACAATGTTATTAGTCATTATAAGCTTTGGGTCTTGTGACATCTTAGTTTTGGTTGAATTTACATAAAAAAAATGTTTTTGTTATATGCACTATTTGTAATTATATGGTTTTTATATTTTAACATCAATAAAATCGAAATTCTTTTGTTAAAATCTACAATAAAACTTAATTAAAAAATATTCTAGCAATCAGATGTGAACAAAGCACTAACCACCCCTTTGACCCTCATAATCTTTATACATGAAAAAAGAAAAAAAAGACTTTGCAAAATTATGGAGTAATATATTCAAGTTTCATATAATATTCTACAAATCATGAGATTAGTTCGAGGTGTAAGCTTAACTTTGTCAAGTAAAATAGTGCAATTATCGAATCACCTCCCAATTTAGACGAGTAAAGCTTTAAATTTCCGAGTCACGAAAAAGTATGCAATTATCTTGTATTTCCTTAACCTAAAAAAACTCAATATCATATAAAAATATAAGTGAAGCGTGTAAACTTTAAAAAGTATTTATCTTGAGACGATATACTTGGTTAATGTTTAAAAGCATGTACGAAATATACTATCAAGACAAATATCAAAATCATTGTCAATTCAAGGTAATAGTATACAATAATCATAGAGTTTGAAGAGACTAGATTTCTAATACCAAAATGTCATGTTAGCTAAACTATCTCTCCCTCTTCTTTCTTTTTTTGATATCGTGACTATTTGGACTAATTTATGCGCACTTAAATATTGTCACGAGACATACTAACCTTAGAATATTTGGATGTCAAAGAAATTGTAAGAAATTAAATCTTAAATAAGTGATCATTATGGATCAATTCTTTCATACTTTAATTCTCTAAGAATCTCTTAGGGTGTGTTTGGAACACCGGTTTGGTTATGATAGACGAAAGGTTATGATAAACGGTGAGTTATTATAAAATGGTATTTGAGGGGCAAGTTATTATAACAAAGATTATGATAAACGGTGTTTGAAGGGCTGATTATATAATAAAAAGTAATATATGTAAGGTTTAGATAAACGGGGACATAAGTTTAGACAAATGGGCACACAGGTTTAGATAACTTCCATTTATAATAAACGATGGGGCAAACATTGATTGAGTTATTATTAACCAACCCGATCGTTTACATAAATGGGTCCAAACACACCCTTAACTACTATCTTTTTATTAGCTTTTTATGTTTTTTTTTAGAATATTAAGTTTTTGAACTTTCAATTTTAAATTTATATTTAAAATCTATGCAGAATAAGTCAATAATCCTATAAACACAAAATTGAAAGTTTAAACATCTACTTGGCTTGAAGGCATAGTTGATTTTGAAAAAAAAAAGGTTGAAAGGCATAGTTATTGTATGTAGAATAATTACTGTAATAATGCAAAGAAACTTTAATTATATTCATGGCTTACAAAAGGAGGTAAAATAAGAACTTTAAAGTAAATTTAATTAAAAGTTACCAATTATACAAGTGGATATGATGGTGTGTAATATGAAATTAGTAAAATCAAACTTTGACACATAGGTTAACTTTAAAATAAATATTACAATTTATATAAATGATGTATTAGATCAATCATAATAATGCATATAATGACAGAATTTGGAGGAGGGTGAATATGGTTTCCCCATAAGATATAAATTTAAGTGGATAGATTAATTAATAAATTAGTAATTACTAATTTCACACTGATTAATATCCTATTAAAGCCAGCCACATACTCAAGCACAGTCATTAATTACAAAGCACCTTCACTAGTTTTGATTAGTTTTACACAAATCATTGTGTTATTTAGCCTTATGACTAATTGAGAGGGTTGGTAATTATGTATTTTAAAGAGAGGATTAACAAATTAAAGTGTTCTAGCCTGACAATCAACAGCAATTCTATAATAATAGGTGTACAAATGATTGGGATTTTTTTTATAGTAAATTTACCATATTAATTAATTAGGTTATGTATCATTTTAAAGAGAGAAATGGAGAGAAGTTTTGTTTTTATTTGACAGATTAAGATAGGAATGTGAAATATGAGGAGGGGTTTTAAAAGAAAAAAAAATGTGGGGTTCTTTTTGTGATGAAGGTACAAATATCTACAAGAAATTTGGATACTATTTGAAAATCTAGAGATCTATGAATTTTGGTTTATGAAGGATCAAAATGGAAATATAGTGAGATTTGTATTAAATAAAAGGGCACCGAGATTTTTTGACTATATATATATATATATATATATATATATATATATATATATATATATATATATATATATATATATATATGTGTGTGTGTGTGTACTTAAAATTTTACCAAACTTCCATTTATGAAAGATTACTTTTCATGTAAATTAATAATTAATTGAAAGGCTGCTCAAAAAAAAGAAAAAAAATTAATAGAAAGATTGTCAATATGAAAAAAAGGAAAAACAATTGTCAATCTAATATAATTTGATTTATCTATATATTAGATTTGTCTAATGAAAGTAGTTAAAATGCCAAGATATTAAAATAATAATAATATATAAACTTTTTTTCTGAAATATACATATGAACTAAAATAAAGAAAAAAATGTAAACTATATAAACTTATAACGTACTTGATTAAAAAAAATACTTGATCAAATAACAATAAATTTTTGAAGTTTACAATTGTTTTTCCACTTCGTTGTTTTGGTCGGTGATACAATAGTTTTATTGTTTGTAAATCAGTTCAATAGCAATGTCACAAGTTTAATCTCGAGAATTAATATTTGTTCGCGTTCTTTTAATATGTACTAAAAAAATCATTAAATAAAATCAAACCATATTAAAAAAGAAATGATGTTTGTTTCCAAATTTCTAATTTCTTAATTAACTATTGAGTCATATATAATATTAGAATGAATCACTTTCTTCTAATTTATTTATTTGCAATAAAAATAAATGAGATTTTTTTTATCTACCTTTGCTTATGTTATACCAGTTTATATATGCTCTTTTGTTAATTGTAATAAGATAACCTTTAAACTACATATCTAAAAAAACTAACCTTGAATTAACGATAATTATTAGAGAATTTGGGGTTCTAACACCTCAAACCAATTAATATATCTCTTATAAATATGTTAAAAATTCATGATTTTTCTAAAGTAGGACAATGGTCCCAAGGTAAGTATTTTCGATAATAATAAATAAATAAATAATAAAAGGAAAAGGAGAATATAACAGCCCACCAACCAAATAGCATTATAATTACATTCCAAATAGAGAAACAATAGAGTACTTCTCTTTCTCTTCTTCTTAAATACAAAGAATGATAAACCTTGACATGCAATGTGGTTGACAACATTATGATATGTAATGACTAAAGTGTAAATTGTATCCATATTTCTTATAAGTAATATCCCTATATTTATTTAATATTGGCCTCCCATTATTAATTTTCTCCTTCAACCCAACAATTAAATTATTAATCGATAATTATAGGTTAATTATAATGTGTCAAATACGTATAAATATGTAATGAAGATTATAATTAACAAACAAATTAGATAACAATAATTTTGTATGTTTCTTAAAAGGTAAAGTGTATAATGTTGTCTTTTCTTCATGTCTTCAAGTGTACACCAACTGAGAATACAAATCACTTTAGACTTCTCATTAAAAAATAAAAATAAAAATATGTTAACTAGGTCTCTTGTTTTTCTTTCTTCAAATATGACATTTATAATAATAAATGGTATTAAATAGGGTAAAAGTATGTTAGCTACTATTTTTTTTTATCTAATTTCTAAATAGATGACTGATCGTATGAACTTACTTCCTCTTAATTCTAATAAAGCTCTCATGACCACTTTAATTTTATTTCAAGATTTAAATGTCAATGTTAATCACACTTTATATAAGCGCTTAACAATTCTTTTTTTTTAAAAAAATAAAATTAACAATTCAATATTTACAAGACTGTCTATAATTTTTATGAGTAATAACTTTATAAATTTATTTAAGAGCTACAACATTTCTAAAATAATTGGATTTTGTGAAGTTTAAAAAATCACCTCAGAGATTGAGTTAGTTACCAAGTCATATATTATAATTGAGTTCAATTTTTATCAACAAAGTTCTTTCAGATTCGATAAATATTGATTTATAAGATTAATTGATAAAAAAGGTAAAAAATTAAATTTAAATCGGATAATATATGACAGGATAATGAAAATATTAAACTTGAATTCTCAAACATTCAATATTAGGTTAGAATTTGAAGGGAAAAAAACATTTAACTAGGTGAATTATGATGTAACCACTATAGTTAAAAGAATGATAAAAAAGGAAACTCATCTATATGAGTCTATAAGATAAACAACAAAGATTAAAAAAAAATGATCTATTAATTCCAAAAATGATCTACTAATTTTCTTGGTTAGCTATATCTTAAACCAATTTCATTCTCACTTCCAGAAATCAAGGTTAATTTCTTAAGCTAACAAATTTTGTAATCATTAATTAGAGTTGTATAGGCTTGACTAACTTTATGGTAGCAAAAATCAAAACCTATAAAAGCTAGAGCTAGAGCCATATTTAACTTAATTAAAAGGGACATGGCCCTTTTTTTTCTCCTAATTCATGCATCATATCGACTAATTAAACTTCGATAAATAAACCATTCATTGAAATAAGAAGATACTGTCACTATCTTACTTTATATTCATTGAATTTTCATATTTATTGGATTTAATTAGCCATATGATCTGAATCCAAAACAAAAATAGCTACTTACAATATAGATTCTAATTTGATATCAAAATCTACTGTTGATTTAGATAGAAACTAAAATTATATTATTGAGTGTTTAAATTATTATTATTATTTTATAAAATTTTATATATTGTAATATTTTGTGAAAATTCCATATAATTGATGAAATTTGAATATAGTTGACATCATCAATTGTCTCAATTTAATGTAGATTCTGATTTGACATCAAAATTTTATTGGTCGATTAAGATTTAAGACATCTTTTAAAAGTAATATTATTGAATACTGCTTATTTATTTATATTTTTCTAAAGTGTATTATCATTTTTTTTAAGTGTATTATAGTATTATTTGGACAAGTAAATTTTGAAAGTTTGATTGAATTTCAAAGAATTTCAGAACCATTGATTTTTTTTTTTTTAGAACATCAAAATCATTTGAATTTAAGTTTACACAATTCGTAACTCATTTAATTATTTTGTAAGTGTTACACAATTTTATTTTCGTTATTTATTTAAACATTTCAAAGTCTATATTAATGGGTGGTTTAAACTAAATGTCTTTTTTCTTTAAAAAAAAACGTGGCTATACTCTCGTTTTTTTTAATTATTGAATGTCTATAAATGATTGTTATTATATTTTTAGTTCAAAATATTTGTGTTATTTTGAATTCTATTTTATTTGCTAATTCTATTTAAATATCACATAGTTTCTTTTCCATAATAATAACAAAAATAACTGTCAAACATGAGCAGTTGTTCAGCGGCACTAGTGCATGTTCAATGAGAGGATTTTGGCTTCGAGTCGTCTCCCTATCTCCAATTGTTGTAATCTCAAAAAAATAATAACAAAATAACTAACTATAAATATTACATTATTAATAAATATTAAGATTAACTAAATATAAATCAAATAAGTACATTCTTCTTTTAGTTTCACAAAAAAAAAGTACATATTTTTTACAGAAAGAAGAATGATTGCATAATTTTTTATAAAATAAAGTTGTTTGAAATATTAAAAATAGAGTACATGTTTTTTTTTTTTGACAAAAAATAAAATAGAGTACATGTAGATTATATTAAAGAGGTAATTTATTTTCATTAAAGATATAAAACTATTTTGTCCAAATTTATATTATTATATAATAATTAAAGTCACTTACCTGAATAAAGTTCAAATTACTCTATGTTAAAAAAAAAAGTTCAAATTACTCTATGCCCCTTCATCTCTCCTCTTCCTCAGGTTGCACTAAAATTATAATTGAATTGTACTATTTTCACTTTCTCTCCCTCCATTAGAATTGGTATCTCACTTTTCTTTTCTTTTTTAATTAAGGTAATCACATACGTCCCTAGGCTAGACATGGAGACATCAAAGAATAATGTCATAGATAAGTTATTAATATTAACTCAATATATATGGTATTCTTCAAACTTTATTTTTCATCTTCTCGCTTTATCACTAAAAATAAATTTTAAAAAAGCAAGGGTTTATAAATGACATGTATTAACAAATATTCATCATAATTCTAAAAAAATATAAAGTTCATAACTTTCTCCATTTTTTTTTTTTAGTACAAGTTGGGGGAGGGAGATTACAAATACCGATTTCACCCGTGACGCTGGTGTTTAACTGGTTTACAACCAAACAATGAAACCACTACGTCACTGATCCATTTGGTAACTTTCTCCATTTTATGTTCTCTTAAATTATGAATTCAATATTTCCATTTCTAATAATAAATGTTAGTAGTCTAATCTATATAGGTTTAAGAACAATACTAAACCATATATTTCTTTTTTAAGAATAATGATCTCTTATCTTTATAATTTACTTATTTTATAAAATCATTAAATTTTAAAATTATAAAATTAAAACTATAAAAAAAATATATGTTAAGATATATTAAACGTGACGTTGCAAAAAAAAAAGAATATTAAACGTGGAGTGTACACGATAAGCTTTCAAGTTAAATTATATTGTTTTTTTTTTTTTGAAAAAAAATTATATTGTATTTAAATTACACATCTATTGACAATGAGCCTATTGACCAATGCGCGGTAACATTAAACCGCGTTTTTTTGTTTCTTCGAGAGAGGAAAATTCCATAGTGAATGAAACAACGACCACTTATTTTTAAAATAAAAAATAAAAACCACCACTTATTATTTTATTTTATTTTTATTTATTTTAGAAGAAAGAAAAAAAAAACCACCACTTTTATATATATATTCCTGAAAATCACTTTTCTCTTGAATATATTTTAGATTTAGGTTAAATTATGATGGATGTAAAAATTTGACCTTAAATAATTAAGTATTAAAGAATAAATTGATTTTTAAATAAATGACTGATTGAATTAAACTAATTCAGTCTCTTCTCCCAATTTGTTCTAAAAAAAAATACAACTAATTATTTTTTAGTTCTTCAAAATCATCTTAATTACTAAATACCCATTTCATAGTTATTTTATTTTTTTATTTTAAATGTTTTAAACTTTTGTATACAATAACTACTTTGTTCTTTAAGATTTTTTTTTTTACTTTAATATCTATATCTTAATTTTTCTTATCAAAAAAATATCTACATCTTAGTTTTAGAAATCAAACCAAAACTTGCAAGCTAAAAAAATGTACTTTTCATAAATATGTTTTCATTTTTAAAATTTAACTAAAATTCATACTCTTTCGCAGTGAAATATGATTTTTTTTTTTTTATAAAGAATTGAAGTAAAAATAAATTTAAATTTAAAAATCGAAAACACAAAAATCAAATAATTATCAAACAACCAACGGAGGATAACTAAAGCTAATCCTAAAGCCCAATAGCTTTAAATTGAAAATGAAAATTTAGGTTTTACATAGAAATAGAGAAAAGAGATGGAATGTTGGAGGTCGTGTAGTCAAATTCTGTTCAAATTGCACGCTATCCAAACTATGAGTGGCAAAGAAAAAGCCACAAGTTTTTTAAGAAAATAAATTTATTAGTCAAAAGTTTAAAAGAAAAATAAAATAAAACCCCCTTAATTAATATTAGTCAAAATACCTTAAATCTTGTCCTCATCGCCGCCGTGATGGTCGCCGGAGCACGAGATACTAGGCGGCGGTTGGCCCTCTCTCCTGTCTTTTTAACTTTAACTACCTAATTAACTAACCCTATAACCGACTACAAAAGTTATTTTAAAAATCATTAAATGAAAGTTGTTTAAAATATTTTTGAGGTATTTGGATGAGAAATTATTTTGAACAGTTAGAAAAATGAGATTTTTGTAATAGCTTATTTGGATGTAGATTTTTATTGCATGAAAAGTTATTTTGAATAGTTAAAAATGAATTATTAAAAAAAATGGTTACAAATTATTTATTTTGAACAAATAGAAATTAATGATTAAAAATAAATTGTCAGAAATGAAAAGATATTTTGAGTAGTTAGAATTGAATGATTAAAAATGAATAGTAAAATATGAGGAGTTATTTTGAGTAGTTAAAAATAAATAATTGTTTTCAATAGTTATGATGACTAGTTGACTTTTGTGGTAAATATATGATTCTCTAAATCTCATTCTTTTTAGAGGTGATGTAGTTGGTCAAAAGATGTAGAATTCGAGACTATACTCTTCTTAAAATTTCAAGTTTGAAATTCACTTGTAACATTAATTATAAACACTCCTCATTGTATTTGACACATTCTAGAGGGATGGGTTGGTTTGGTGCTACCGAATTTAGAGGAGCGAACCTCAAAACCTTAATAAACAAGACAAGATAATTTCTTATTAATGAATATTGTTGTATATTTTCATATAATACTCGTGTTAATGTTATTTATAACACATTATTAAAATGAATTAATAATTATGAATACCAATACTTTAGAAAAAATTTACATTTGAAATAATTAATTTGCGAGAAGAGTATGTAAAATACAATTTCCCTGCATTTATCTTCTGTGATTTTCATACGAGATATGAAATAAACACAAAAAGATTAATAATAATAACAAAAATATATATACCGTCTTTTTCTTTCTTTTTTTTCTTAAATTCACCAACAAATTTGGCCTCCAAGATATAATAATAATAATTTTTAGTTCTTTATGATTCTTGATACTAGATCTCATATAATGTCAATAAGAGCAATAGTTCTTCGATACAATATATACCTAACGATCAAGAGATCTTAACTTCGAGTTTTTCTACCTCCAATTGTATAAATTAAAAAAAAGAAAAAAGAAAGAGGATTCGTTTGTAATTGAAGGAAGAAATCTTAGGTCACAATATGATTGTTCTCAACATCAAAAAAGTTGGTAACATGTTAACTTATTTAATTGATCGTATTCTAATTCAATTTTAGAGTTACATGTTCGATAAAAAAAAGTTTATGAAAAAGGGTTATATTTCTTTTGGGGTAATTTGAACTGACAAAAAAAAAAAACAAAGTTGTCTCCAACTAGTGTGAGATAAGTTAAAAACATGTCTACCCTGTTGGATTAATGCATGTTCGAAATACAAGTTTTAAATTAGATCCCTTGTACATCCAATCACATTATGCTCACCCACACCCCATCTAGACAAAATAATGATACTATGAGAATATGAATACTTCTTATTCAGTCATTGTTTCTCCATGTCACCATCATTTTAAAAAGTATATGGTATCATATCATTTTCTTTATATTTTTTAATTCGTTCAATTTTAATGCACTATTTAATTTGAGTTCATGTACTTCCCTAAAGCTTAAATTTTGTTTTTGTAGTTAATTTTAGTGGATATAGTTTCTATATATAACAATATTAGTTTCAATGAAATATATATATACACAAATTAACAAGAAATTTACTATAAGACCCAATTTTAGACTTTATTTTAAGAGTAAAACTCCCCTACGTGTAGGGGAGTCCTACATTTTGGAAATATGGCACTCTTGAATGCCACAAAAAAATATTTTATAATGGAGTTATTTTTTAAAGTGTGTAATTTTTGTGGCACTTAATGGTGCCAGAGTTTTACTCTTATTTTAAGTACAAAAAATTAAGAAATTATTTGACAGGTGGCAACTTTTTTATTGCTTTATAACATTTTAAAAAAAATATTTCATCCCTAGCAAAATTTTGGAAGTTTCTTGATTGAAGAACAAGAATATTTGTTGCATCATTTGAAAATTATTAATAGCACTAGTGGAAGACTGTAAGTAGTTTTGATGGAAGAATATTTGTGGCATTAATTGATAGAAAACTATACTCTTTTTTTTTTTAATCTTTTTATTAGATAGGCTTCAATTTTTTTTGTTATTATCATACATGGGGAAAATTCTTATTAAATTGAATAGAAGATTTAAAATAGAACAAATCTCAAAATATATAAACTAAACTGATATTCGAACGTAACTTTTTCGTATGTCGGGGTCTTTCGGGGCCCGGCTCGAAAAAGTTGATCACCCATGCAAAGGGACGTACCCTTGTCTACTGTAATTTTCAAAACACAGAGACAAAGTTGGCAGAAAAAAGAGAAGCAAAAATCGTGGGATCCTAATTTTGTTAATTTCCCTCCTTCTTTTTTATTTTTATTTTTATTTTTAAATCTCTGCCGCCGTTGCAGATTTTTCAGATCAAAACAAAAGGGGTTTAAGATAACATAATGAGTGGTTGTTTTCAGGTGGGCTTTGCCGGCCCGCCGGAGACTGTGGGGTTTGCTTTTTAGGCCTTTTTTTTTCCAAAAATAAAAAAATAATAATAACTTATTTTAAAGCACTTAACTTCAGAAAAGGAGACACAACATTCTTAACCTTCTCTTACACACTACAAAATCCAACTGTAAAATGTTTCACTTTTTTTTTCTTTCTTTAATAATTATATATATATATATATATATATAAATTTGTAACTTCTCTATTTTAATAATTTTAATTTTTTAAAATATTTCACATATAGCAAAATATTTCAAGTTTAACTTGATCGAATCAAAATTTATCAAGTTTGTGGCTATCAATTTAATCGAATTTCATCAGTTTTTGTTGTACTTGATTTTTTTCAAATTTTTTTATATCAATAGATTTTTTCTTCTTTTTGTTACCCATGAAAAATTCTCTTTATGTATGTACGTATATTATTTAATTTAATTTTGAGTTGTAATTTGAACTATAAGTTTAAGTATAATTTAATTTAGTATTCAAACTATAAATTTAAATTTCTTTGTTAATGTTGTTGAATAAAAAAGAACCCACACTTATTGAGTGTTATCTTTTTATTTCACTGTCACATCCCAACTTCGTTCCATTTTAATAGTTAAATTTGCATGGGATTAGCTATTCTGTGTTAGACTTTAATCCTTAACTTTGTGTCCAACAAATTCGTAAATTTTTGCCGTCAAATAAAAATTCTTAAAATTTTAAAAATGTGTGATAGGCGAAAAATTTATCAAACACAAAATTAAAAACTTAAATATTTAATTAGACATAAAATAAAAATAGAAAATTCAGAGACGTATTATATGCTTTTCAAAGTTCAACAACCTATTAAATACAAAAAAAAAAATTTTAAAATGCATTAAACACTTTTAAAACTCACGAACTTATTTGGTGATAAAATTGTCATTTAACATTTTATATACCATATAGTTTTCATACGAAAAAATAAATAGCCAAAATACAGTTATAAAATAATAATAATAATAGTAAATATTTTTACGCTATAATCAACATGTATGATACAAATAGATAAGTGACACAATAATTTCACTGTTTGGTTGTAAACCAATTCAACACCAACATTACATATTCGATGCTAATAAAAAAAAAACTACAACAACGTTGAAAATTACTATTTTTTAATATCAAACAAATTTACAGTCACATTCACATATCATATGTCTTATAATATTTAAATATAAAAAAAAAAAAAAATACACACACATTAAAAAAATTAATTTTTAAGTAATAGGTAAATAGATGGCTAATCTATAAATACAAAGTAAAGTCTCAAAATATCCACCATCTAAATTATTCCTTTGAACAGATTTGAGTATATGGGGTCTCTTCATTCAAACCCCCAACCACATATTTACCAAAAAGTAATAAAAATAATAAACTTTTTGGGTGACAAAAGGGATCCCTAGCTATTTATTAGTCCATATTTTTTTAATGGCTATAAGCTTTGGCATTATCTCTTCTTCAAAACAAAGCCTGTGTTTGGAAACAGTAATAAATTCATCTATGATACCCTTTTCAATCCCATGCATCCTTTTTAGGAACACCCTTCCCCAATTCCTTCATCCATAGATACTATAATATTGCTTCTAAATTTATTACATTTCTTTCTTCAAGCAAACTCTAAATGTAGCCTCTGTGTTTGGTTCTTTCATGACAAAGATATAACTCTATTTGTAGCACATTTATTATTATTATTATTATTGTAGTCTCTTTAGTCGCATCAATCTTGTTTTGATGATTATTTTAGTTTTGTTCAATCGGTGAATTTCGAAAAAAGAAAAATAAGGTGGTTTCTATTCTAATTTACTTTTTAAAATGATTTTTTTTTTTTAAATCGTATATAATATGAGTTTGTCTTTGGATTTTTTTATTTGAGAATCGTATATAATATCTTGTTGGAAGTGTTCCTTAAGCAATGGAAAACAATATAAAGAAATTGTTGGAAAATAGCTTTTTTTTTTTACTAAATAATTATTAAGAACAAAATTAATGTGAAATATGAGACTCTAAATAGTAATTGCACTTTTGTTTGAATCATCTATACAATCATTATTAACATGAAATAAAACAAAAAGCAAACGATGGTACTTAATTTAAATTCCTTTAATCTCAACTATGTGCTTTTTTGACAAAGTGGGTAACCCCAACTATAATGACATTACCTGAATCGTAGGTTCGAATCCTCACAAATATGGTTGATGTATTAAAAACAATCATGTGTTTTTAAGTTTAAAAAATAATCAATTTTCAATTTTGCATGATAATTTAATTGAAATAAATAAAATAAAATTCTAAATCAAAGCTGACTTCTAGATTCTAAATAAAATATGATAATTTCAAGCTTTGCGTACGAAATACGATAAAGAAAATGGAGAGTATTATTGCAAAAGCAAACGAAAAGGAAAAATAGTGGGAATTTAGAGAAGCTGAATGCAATGGGAAGGCAAAAAGCTACACAAGCTAAGCCCCTATGAGTTATAAGGGTAAGTTTCATTAAATGTTTATAGGGAGTTGTAGGACTTTTGCATCAAATTCACAACTTAATAACACCTTAACTCCAAAGCAAACTTTTGTAGTTTTATTGACTTTCTTTTCCTAATTAGTCATTTTCAGAATTAATTATTATGGTATATATTTAGTGCCGAAAAATCTGCTCGAATCTCTGGTAGGATTACATGTGATATACATTTTTTTTATAAGTGTCTAAATCAGCATAGGGGCATATAACCAATCTTAATAAACAACCGTATGATACTACTACATTTAATTGCCAAAAAAATTCATAAAGAATTTATTCTTAAGTGGTCCACCCATTATGTGTAAGCATTACAAGGGTGTTTGGACCATCGCCAAAAAAATTCATAAAGAATTTATTCTTAAGTGGTCCAGCCATCATGTGTAAGCATTACAAGGGTGTTTGGACCATTGTTTAAATGTGAGTTAGATTGTGTTATAATAACTTCATCCGTATTTGGATTATTGATTATAACGGATAGGTTAACCCAGAATATGTCATCCCAACTATTATAACCTCTCATCCACCTTGTTATAATTACTTCTGTTGTAATAACATGCACCTCAAATATAGACTATGATAGCTTGTTAGTTTATAATACATTTCTCTATTATAATAAACGATGGTTTACAATCACCAAACCTTTGCCCCAAACTCATCCTATATGATTCACAATGTTCTTATTGATTACCGGACTAATTTAAGATGGCTCTTTTTTTTAGTTCAACAGTAATTAGAGGTGGAGAACTCGAACAAATGATCTCTTGGTCATTAGTCTATACTTTGGGCCGGAAAAGTTATATTCTTAATGACACCAACCATCTGATGATGGTTACATGTGATATTTGTTAGAGTCTAAATGTGTGATTGTGTATAATGTACTGTGTAATACTGTGTAATAGATCTAGGCCCGTTAGGCCCGCTAGGCCCATTGTAACTCTTATATAAAGAGGTTGCCCCTCAATAATAGAACACACTAGAACACACTGTTTTGAATCATATTGATAACAATATTCATATACTATTTTTTGGATTGAAATTTGAACATACATTAAATTTGAAACCCGGGTGATATAATTTACAAGTGGGAGAGCATGAGATTTACAGGTTCTAACCTGGCAAGGTATTGATGGTTTTAGCTTTTGAGTAGATGAGATGATGCCTAAATCCCTCAGTTAAAGCAACATCACTGCACATGATGATCCTTGAAGAATTGATGACCATTTCCGCGTCGTGGAGAGCGAATCCATGAAAGCTTGGCAATGGAACTCCTCTCAACAGATACAGGTCCACAGCCGGCACCACCAATGTTTTGATCATCCCCACAATCGTCTTCTGCAAAATTTTAAAATCACACAAACTCAGAATGGCTTTGTTGTTAATCTATCATGGTTGTCAGGATGAGAATTGCTCAAACAATTTGCACGAGAGTTTCGAAACCGATGGCCCTCGAGTTAAATCGATTCTTGTTCACAGCTTTACGTCTGAAAATTTGATGGTTTAGATACTATTTTGTTGGTTTACGCCGAAGTGTCTTCTAACTTTGGTTTTTACTTTGGTCCCTATACTTTCAAAACGTTCATTTCGGTCTCTTTACTTTTGGTTTTGGTTCATTTCGGCCCCTTTACTTATAAAAGTGACTAATATAGTCCTTTTTTGCATAATTTAAGCGTAAAATTTATACCTTATGAAAACCCTTTAATACAAACTGATGACTACCCTCTCAGATTCTCAAGAAATTTAATTTAGTTAGTGAAGTGGGTCGAAAATAACTTACGAAATGAAAATGAAGGGAAATTGGTTACTTACAGCGACCAAAATGAACATTTTGAAAATATTGGAACGAAAATGAATAAAAGCCAAAAGTATAGGGGATCAAAATGGACATTATGCTCCTATTTTCTATGATCATAGCTTTGACTCACTATTGAACAATTAGAGATCCCTTTTGTAATTGGCTTTTCCATATAATTTCATGCTCATAATGAAATTGTTTCTTATCCAAAAAAACAAAACGGATATTATGACCAAAATGTACAAAAGCAAGTACAAAGACCAAAATAGTATTTAATCCGAAAATTTTAACTAAGAAGCGATCATACCTGAATTAGATGAAGGTGAATACGGCCAATCTTGCTCCATTTCAAAGACAATGCGAAGTCTTCCAAGGTTACATGACCAACCAAACTCTTCTCCAAGATTAGTGGAGAAAAAGAGGCAGTAATTTCCTGATTCAACAATCAGAATCAAAAGTCAGCATTAACGACATCAACCACGCCATCTAACGTAAGACACCCAGATTGATGTAATTAAGAACATGAACCAGTTTGATGCAGTCACAAGCTTGTCATCAAAATGTCAGGTTACGTGAAAAGTTCTCTTCAAATGAGCTTACCAATGAGATGCAAGCAACCGGTGTAAAATCACCATCGTCTACAACATTGATTATCATATCAATGTAAACAAAGGCGGAGATATCTTGGCCTTGCAATCTCAAGGATGGTGGAGAAGAAGCGGAAATATTCAGGACAATATCGTCATTTGGATACTGTCGGTAGAGTCGTGGAATAATCCATCTCCATGCTGCCGTGTTCAAAAGGTGCTGATCTGGAATTTTGTCCACAATCCAGTACATATAATTTTCCTGGCCACAGAATTACTGTTAGTTCAAGCATTTACTTGGTCGCTTCTAAACAATGAAAGGGTGCATTCATGATAGATTGACATTATAGTTAATTCACTCTAATATCAAGAAGCTTTAAAATAAAAGTCGAAGATTATTATGCGATCCGAGCAATGTAACTTGAAGGTAGGTATTACAGTGAAAAAAGAGAAACGAACTTACTTCAAAGATTACTTGTGAAGCAGAGTTGAGAACACTTTCATGTAGAGAGATCTCAATCATCTTAGCTGAATCATTGCAGTAGACAGAACCTTCAGTTTCATCAAGGAGATACTGTAAGAAAAGAGTAAAACGTTAGCTAAAAAAACGTGTAAAGAAAAAACGGAGTCTTTGTGCACAAGAACTTACTCTAAAGGGAACAAGAGAAATAGAGTCGAGAACATTTTCACGTCGAGATTTTCCAATGCTGGAATCTTCAGTTTCGCCTTGGTTATAGCTAGAAACTAATTTCTTGTTTGAAGGGCTGAATAAACCATTAATTTTTAATTCAATGGAAGAAGATGCTAACAATGGGCTGCCTACAAAAGTGACATTCAGAACAGCAAGATCAGCTATGGGGATTTCTTGTGGAAGTGACCGCAATGACGAGGCAAGCTTTACTACCCCTTCTTCAATTTTTTTGGAAATATTATCTTCGACTGTTGACTTTATTTTCCCTTCAAACGCATCGACCACCCTGAATGAAAAATATAGGCCTCAACTGGTTTAATAACTAAACATGCACACAGAGCAAGCAAAGCTTAGCGTCAATCAATCAACCCGTAATGAAAACTCTTATCACATATTCCTAATCATTTCATTTTCTACTTTCTCAAAATTTATCACGTTTCCTAAAAGATCACACTAGCAACTCAAGAGAACTAAAGTGAAAAGAAGATCGGCTCGGAAAACTCTAAATCTTTTGATGTTCAACTGTCCAACACATGAAATTTGAAAGAATCTATGAACCATATACAAGAGATCAACAGCTTCCTGAATACAGCCTCAACTAAGGTACCATTACTATCACAAATGACATAGCAAGAGATCCATTTTCGATACAAGAGGGTCAGGGCCAGGCAACCTGGAATAGAACAGGTCTAATCACGGTGGAATAAGTTTATTTTATATCCGTGAGTGTCTAAGCTAGCTTACGTGCACTTTGACTATTCTCACGGGACAAACCGCCTAGCTCTACAACATTTGGATGTCAAAAAAACCCATGAAAAGTTATTTTCTAGGTAGCCAGCCACCATAGAACAATGGAAGAAGTTAAGAAGTTAAAAGCATAGTCATTGGTTGTGTACCCTTGGTAAAGCCAAGATGCCCCACCGTGCACAAGTATGGAGATATCTTTCACATTGCATCCACATTCTGAAAGAGACAGCTCAAGAGTTCCATTTTGTTGTTTTAAACCCAGAGTTAGGCCTATATTCATACCACCAACCTAAAAGTAAAAAATCACCCAATAAGAATTCAATAATTATGAAAAGACATTGCAAGAGCTGCAGGTTACAAATTACTTCCAATTTAAATGCCAAGCACATCATACAATCAGTCCCCAAGGGGTGAAACAATGGCTGAAGACTTGGGTTTTGAGGGTATGCTCCTCTCAAGGTCCCAGGTTCGAGATTCAGCTGTGACATTACTCCTTCGATGTCTCTCAGTGCCTGGCCTAGGGACGGGCTGGGTTACACTTATTTCAAAAAAAAAAACAAAATATATATATATATATATTTGAGCAATCAATTAGCAGAACCATATCTTCCACATCGTCTGATGTTATTTTTTTCCCCAAATGAATCATGCTGATTGATTGCTCAATACCATAAATCCCACCGTTGTATCAGGGCCGCTCTCGTGACAAGGATTTGGGGTGTTCGCCGATGCCAATTCAAGATCGGTAAGTTAATGATTTTAGAAAGTCTTAGCGTAGGGAAAGCTTCTCTAGGAATTAATGAGCTATGAATTCTGCATTTGAATTATAGATATAAGCTATAACCTGATAAGGTTGGGCCTAAGGCTCGATTGGGCCTAGAGCTCTATTTAGCAATTACTTGGAGAATAAGTTAGGATTTTGTTATAAATAGAGTGGGTTAGGTTAGGGTTTAGGCATCCAATTGTTAAATGAGTTATTGAGTGATTTATTGTAGGGCTCAAGAGATTCTCTTGAGAAGGGAGGTTCCAAGTTCCTATCAAAACTTGGTTTATCTTTAATCTTTTATTTTTTGATATAATCTAGATCCTGGATCATATCATAACCATAATACAATGAGTTGTCCCTTGATGCCCGATCATTAACACACAAAAAAAAATCTTTCCAAGTTAATTCTGCAATTGAATTATATAAGAAAACTATAGCATTCAATCTTGATGAACTGTCTTAGAATAATTGCCATCCAATTGTGTTTAGCTGGAGAGTAGGAAATTCATCCGTATCACTTGTTTCAACAGAATGCCAAGAATTTATTACATCGTTTTTCTATATAATTCCTTTTCGATTCGACTTTCCAGTCCAAGAAAATCCAATGCTCACAATAGTTAGAATATCAAACAAGGAGACCTTTTGTCTTTCTATTAGCGTAATAAGAAACGAAATAGAGTCATTTCAAAATATGCATCTTGACATCTGATTGATGAACTACAAGATTGACCTAAACAGATAAATCAGGAGCCAAATCATGAATATCTCCAATAATTATCCTTGAGTTAGTAAAACAAAGCTTCAATAAACTTCTTGTCACCCCTCATTTATAAAATTCCTACCTCATACACCTAAAAACAATTGAAATACATAAAAAATTTAATAGACCAAAGTTAACAAGATCTTTGATCATATTTCTCTTCTTCCATTTTTTGGATAATGGGTTATCAAAGTCTCATTTCTTGCATTATGCTCATGACCTACCCTATCAATCCTACAAATCCTAAAAGAATTTGCACTATATAGCCAACTTCAAAAGACAATGATTTAAATTTTTCGATATGAGGCTAGAACTCTCGTTGTCAAAGTCTATCCAAACAATTTAAATCAGAAACTATCTAGCAAACATCCAAAGCACTTGCTAACATGCATCAGGCTTTAATCAAAATTTTCAACATCAAAATTTCTGTTAAAAATTACAAAACAAATAACATTACTGAGTAGCTGAAATTACCTCTACAGAAGCATCTCCTTTATCAGAAATTTCAAACAACCAAGTGTTGTACGTATATCTCCATTTCATAGTTATATTAGCAGTGGCTTTCGTAACAACAATGTTGACACCCGTCTCGCCGATCCGAATATCCGACGATTCGACCTCGAGGCTGCCGATGATTATCTCAGAGAGAACCATATGAACTTTGCCAATAAGGGCGATATTGACAGTCTTCTCGATATAGGGCAAACGAAGGGGAATGATGGTAGAAATTGCCTTTTCAATCAAGTAATCCTTGATGAAGTTAAGACCCTTTTGAGATACGACCATGGAAATGAAACCCTCTTCGCTGGAATTGAAATGGGAAGAGGCGGAAGCTACTAGAAGCAAAAACACTAAGAACTTCAAAACGGAACCCATAATCATATCTGAGAATTATTCTCTCCAATTTTGAGTGAAATTTGAAAATTAGAAGTTACCCAATTGAGAGATTGAGCGAAGAACACAGAAATTGTAAGAAAATCATCATGGGAGATAATTGGGTTTCTGAAATTTAATTCGTTTCTGGACGAGGCTTGAAATCTGCACAAATCATGAAGTGGGGAAGAAGAAGAGTATGGTGGTTTCAGGCAATCTTGAAATCGAATTGAATGGTTGAATTGCAGAGGGGAAATTGAAAACAAAGATTAAAAAAAACAAACAAATTCGAATAAAATGACGAAACTAACACACCTCAGTCGCAATTTGGTGGTGGCAATAGATCAGGATGAAGGATCCATTATTTGTTACAGTTTGTATTGGCTAAACTTATTTTCTCATATTTATAAATATTTTTTAATAAAATTTTCCTTATAAATATAGTGTTTTAAAGATTCGTCATTTTTTTTATAAAAGATTCTTTAATTACGGATCAACTCAAAAATCTTAATTATTTTCTTTTATTGTAGGTTCAATGCTCCACCAATCATCACATGGATAATTGACTTAAACATTGTTTAAAATAGATTATAATGTGAAGAATCATCTAAATTGTCTGACGATCAACGAAAATTTTAAAAATGAAAGAGATTATAATATATCATATGATCATTTTTCTTTTTTTAAGTTAAAAAATTAAAAAAAATCAAGAGCGTGTTTGGAGCACCGACTTGATTATGATAAAAAAAAAAAAAAGTTATAATAAACTGTGAATTATGATAAACGGTGAGATAAACGGTATTTGAAGGACATGTTATGCAATAAAAAGTAATATATGTAAAGTTTGGATAAATGGACACACACATTCAGGTAACTACCGTTTATAATAAACGATGGAGCAATCATGATTGAATTATTATAACCAATCCGCTCATTTACATAAACGGGAGTTAAACACACCCTAAAAATTAAAAGATTAGAACTAGATATTACACGAATTCTCAAAAGATTTTTTTTTAAAAGAAATTATGAATCGTTCAAATGTGATCGTGATGATTTGATATATTGATTTAAAATATTTTCATCATAATTCTCAAAAAAAAATAAAAAATCTCCATCATATTTTCTTAAACCATTTTTATGTAATGAGTTTTTTATCTGCCTCTTCGACATTTAGAAAGAGATTGAAAATATATTATTAGATCTTCTTTCAAATGCTGTAGATTGAAAGCAACGATCAAAATATGTTTTTAGAACTTGAAAAGTAATTTCTAACAAATCAATAGTAGGGCTATTAAAACACTTATACCACTAAATTAATTTGAATGGTCACATATACTTGTCAAAGAGATGACATTTAGCAATAAAATGGTCCCAAAATGGCATAGAGAAATCATATGGCAAGAAGCCATATGATTTAAAATGAACATGAAAAGAATATGAAATGGAAACTGAAGGCTTAAAAAGAAAGTAATTCTTGAAGAATAATTTGGGGTCTTACTTTGGTCTTAACTAAAGTGGCAACAGAACCATATATTCTTCTCTTTTTTTTCCTTTAATAATTCATCTATTATAACTCAGATATCTCCACCTCACAAACCAATGTCAAACCTAACCCCTACCCCCATGGAAGAATACTTGAGAGCACCTCTTTATGGAAGAACCCTTCAGCCATGTCTGGATCTTTGGGTGAAGGATAAGGAATCTGCATTTTACACAATTTCTAACATTGCATGTAAACACATAAACAACAACAAATAGCTGACAAACCAGGAAACCAAACCCAAGCATCCTTAACTGATCACAGCTTTTGCTGGTTATCGTCGAATCCTTATCCATCCAATGCATTCATTCCCATGGTGTCGCGAGATCCTCTCCACCATGCAACTGCACAACTTGTCTATCGTTTCTCCGCTCCAACGTACATGAAATCACGAGCATTATCTTCTCCAGTTGGATTTCACAGGAAGTAATCTGGTGCAGGTTTCTTGCCAGGGTTTCCTCTTGAGTCCTGAGGTGTATTAACATTGATCTCATTGTGAGGCAATATCAACAAATGCAGGAAGAAGACAAATTTCTCCAATAAGACAGATCAAGTTCAAAAAAACAAAGCAAGTGTTATGTTAACATACAGAATCGTAGTTTGACAACCATTTGGTTTTTTGTTTTTTGTTTTTGAAATTTAAGCTTATTTTTACAAGTTTCCTACAAATGTACTTCCTTGAGAAAGTAGAGGGAATGCTAACCAAATTTTAAAAACAAAAACAAACTTTTGAAAGCTACTTTTTTTTATAAGAAACGGTAACTTTCATTGATCAATGAATATTACAATGAGAATCATCATTGAATATTACAATACTTTTTTTTGTTTCCAATTTTTGGTTTGGTTTCTTAAAATATAGGTAACATGCAAATATCCAAGACAAAAACTATGGTAAAATAGTTGTTGTAGGCTTAAATTTCAAAAACCAAAAACTAAAAATAAAATGGTTATCAAACGGGGCCTTAATGATTTTTCTTTAAGATAACCATGGTGTTGAGATCACTTTTTGAATTATGCTCATTCCACCCAACCATAGGTTTGAGAAGCCCTAGGAGTTTTAAGTTAATAAGTTTTCGACCTGGAACTCAACCCTCAAACATCTAAGCCTAAACATTTCTCATTGCATAAAGAACTTATGTAACTTACTACTCAAGCATGTAGGTAGGTACAGACATGCAATGGAATAGTGCATTACAGCCCAATGATAGGAGAATAACAAAATGAGTAGAAATGTTTGAAAATGTAATCCTGACTCACTCAAGACTCTATTACACATGATAAACAGCAACTACTCTAATACTCAAGCCGAGGTTCAGACATAACAACAACCATGAGGTGACCATACATACCTGTGGAGCAGCATCGAAGACACGAAACTGTTTATTAAGGTTTTCATCCAGCTGAAGTATAGCAGCTACATTACCACATCTGAAACAAAATGAAGAATGTCAAAAACCATTAGATTAGCACAAAGTTGAGGCAAGGTCTTGTGGATGATGTACCTGTAACAATAATTAGGAGCTGACCAGACTGTAACAATCTGATTATTAAACATCCATTTGTATCCTTCCATTACCAGCTGATGAGCCCGACAAATATAATCAATGTTGTTCGCGTGGTTGAATGAAGTAACTACGCTGCCACCAAACAGAAATCCAGCACCCCGAGGACTCAAACCCCAGCCATCTACAATGTCTTCGGGATCGGACCACAGAAGGTCACACATAGCACCATCATGAGGTACTTCTTGCTTCCTATCAATTACTCTGATCTGGATATTAAGAAAAAAACGGAAGTATGCTTAGACTGAGTTTAGCTCATATATACTAAAGAACAAGTAAGAGTAAGAAAGGGTTCAAACCTGATCTAACGTTGTTATGGCAGGAGAGAGACCACCATGGACACTAAATATCTTGTTTTCAATAAGAGCCGAGAGACTGGTGAACGACCATAGGAACAAAAAAGAAATAAAAGAAACTTGATTAGTATTGCAACTAATGTCCAAATTGCCAGATGATTTCACATTGAATTCACCAACTTAATTTCTTAAGCGTTTTATAGAATCATGCCTTCCAGTTCATCTTCTCATACACTAAACAAAAGCATGCCCTGTTTTATTCTCTCTCTGTGAAATGATTAAAGCAGAAATTTACAAACCTTAAGTAATCAAAAATATCAGTACAGTATCTCCAAACATTCACAGAGCCATATTTGCGAAGGCACTCATCATAAAATCCATATACCTGTAAATAGAGAAAGAATATTAACAACCTCAACAATGCTTTCATCAAAGACAGTAAAAAAGCAATAAACTTAACCTGTGTGATTTGACGGCTTTCATGATTCCCTCTGATAAGAGTTATCCGGTCTGGATATCTCACCTGATAATGAGAAGTCCATTTTGAGAAAAATTTAGTTGGGCTAAAAAAATAAAATAAATATAGTGGGCTTTAGGGACAACAAGAACTTGATGACATATGTTAAGTTGTTGCCTTGGCTCTGTCCATTTTGAAAAGTATGTTAAGTTGTTGCCTTGGCTCTGTCCATTTTGAAAAGTATGGTAGACACCTATTCTTTGGTACCTTGGCTCTTTTTTCATAAAGATTTGTTGTGGGAAGAGATATTTTGGGATAATACAAATACAAGTCTTGTTTGCTGTTAAGTTGTTGTGATACCACTGCTCCAATAAACCTCCCACGGATCATTCTGAAGCAAGTCCCAAAGGAAGAACTCTTACATGAAATTCAATCTATTACGGTGGGAGCAGAACCTAATTAAGTCAACCCAATAACTATTATAGGCATGAATTGGGTCCCATTGAACCATGAAAGTAAAACTGATACATGCACCTGTTTCTGTAAAGCTTACCCAAAAAATAAAATAAAATAAATGGTTAAATTACGAACTTGGTGTCTATGGTTTGGAGAAAATTAGAAATTAGTCATTGTGGATTCAAAACTGAGAATTCTAAAGTTAGATAAAACCTAATATTTAGTCTTTTTCATTAGTAATCACTACGGATGAAGTATAAGTATATAATAATTAGTTATCCATGTGTAAGAGGTAATATTTTGTATTATGTCGATGGTGTGTGTTGAATAGCTAACCACACGTACTAAAAGACTATCCAAAGAAATTGCATTAAATTGTCAATTTCTAACTAATTTTATATCTAATCATCTATTTAACTCACACCATCAACAAAATAAAAAAGACCACCTCAATGATGCACAGATAGCTAACCACACGTACTTCATTTGCCAACATTTACGAACGACAAAAACTACTTATGAGATTTTAACAAATAATAGAGACTAAATAGTAACTTTACAAACTATAGGGGCTAAATCCTAACTTTCTCCAAGTCACCAAATTTGTAATTTATCCAGTATAGAAGTCAACATTTTCCTTCATTTCACAATAATCACCCCTCTCTGGCTCCAACGTATTGGGTGAGATAAGTTTAGCGGTAATTTATTTTCTTTGGCATGGAGAAGACATACAAAGCTTTAGGACACCAATTTCTTTTAGACATCTCAAAAAAGATTTCCTTCCAGACATCTCAAAGTATTAACTCAAATTTGAACCAAGTAAGGAAAGACCATAAACCAAAACCAAAATTGAAGTGATGTTCAATGATCCTGTAATCTAAGATAAAATATAAATGTAAGAAAACAACAGTTTAATTTTAAAAAATGATTATCACCTTTAGAGCAAGTAGTAGTAGAAATGTCTCAACTGAGTAAAATCCTCTGTCAACAAAATCGCCAAGAAATAAGTAGTTAGTCTTTGGACAATCGCCTCCAACTTTAAAAAGCTCTTTCATGTCATAAAACTGCCCATGGATGTCTCCACATATCTAAGTGAAAAGAAAAATAGAAAAGGGTTAATTTTCATAACTAACAATAAATAGCAATCTAAATTTGAAACTCAAACATAGAGGTGGAAACAGTCCCTTGTCCTCTGGGTGGTGATGAATGACTACTTTTTGTACTAAATGAAATGTTGTTTTCTTATTTAAAGATGGAAAAAAGAACATAGTACAACAATATTTTAATTTTTGGTATCCATAAACGTCCAGGTCAAGCCAGTTTGCACACACCTCAACTATTCTTTTATCTTTTTTTAGATATCGCCCGTGTTCGAACCAGCTTACTCACACCTTGACTATTCTCATACTCTATTACATATGGTTGTCAGTTGTCACAATAACTTGTACGAAACTATTCCCTATGTAGGCCACTATGAACTGGACTCATGACCTCTAGGCACTTTATGATTTACAAGTTTCTTATTTGACCACCAAGTCCAGCTATGAAATTGTAAAAGAGTTGCTTAGAAATGTATAACCAAGTAAACACTACAGAACAGCCAGAAACATCAGCAATAAGTATAAACAAGAAGTGAAATTAATGCTCAAACACCATGAGAGAAGTAAGCATTTGGTTAGTATCATCATTTGCTCTTTTAGTTGAAGGGCGGGGATGCTATACACTTCCCAGATCCCCTCAGTATTTTGTACATCTTCTTCTGTACTCTATATAGTCACAATGATCCTTTTCCAAAATAAATAAAAAACTGAACAAAAAAATCATGGTTTTTATAAAGCAAAAGAAATATCCTAAATAATTCCAAACTCTTCAACATGCACCATTTAGCTCCATGAGTAATATATATGATTCCAACCCATTATTTCCAAGTTCCTACTACATCACAATCAACCGTTTCATTGTTTACAAAATCACCCACATCAAAACTGTCAACCGTTTCATTGTTTACAAAATCACCCACATCAAAACTGCATCCTCTCATTCATTATACCGATAATCAAGGCCACAGCCCGCTTACATAAATTTCAGAAATCATGTTTTTCCAAGAAAGAAAGATATTAAACAATAAAAACCCATCAGTTTGCCAGAATTCCAATTCAAAACCAGATGAAAAATGACGAAAAGTAAAACCCAAGTGAGGAAAACAAGAAAAAGTGAGAATAAAACAAAACCCTGGTGGGGGAAGTGAAAATGAGAAGAGACATACAGTGACGGGGGCATCAACCCGCTGAACGTTGCTTTCTTCGACGAGGATTTCAATGGCCTTGAGGCAAAGGGCTTTAACTTCAGACTCCTTGAGCGGCTCGCAATTCTTCAACTGCTCGATTTGGCGGTCTAGGTCAGACATGTCTAAGAATCGATGGATCTTACCTCTCTTCTTCTTCGATTGAATCTCTCAATTTCTCTCACACAGAGCTCAGATTGGAATTCAATGGAAAAAAAAAATGAGTGTAAGTAATGGTGGGGGCTTTGTTTGTGGCTTTCACTTCTTTCCTCTCCTCCTCTTCTTCTTCAATTCCCAACCCTCCACACTTTTTTTATAGCATTATATTATATTTTAAATCTAAGAAAATAGACAAACAAAAAATAGTAGTAAAGGAAATAGGATTTTGCATGTATAACAAAAAAAGACAAAATATTTTCATCTATAGCATAAAATTAAAATTAATTCATTTGTAGCAAAAAAATTCAAATTGAATTCTATCGCTAGCTGAGTTCTATTAGTGATATAATTCAATAAATGAAATACTTCGTCTATCACAGCTTTGAATTTTCTACTAATGATAGAATTTTAAATTGAGTTCTATCTCTAGTTGAATTTTATTGTTGATAGAAATTAATATGTTATAGATGAAATTATTTTAGAAATTGTGTTGCAAATATAATACAAAAGATAAAATATGCCGCTGATGGCAAATTGTCTGAAGGAAAAAAATAAAGAAAAATAAAATATAATCGTCGCATGACCAAAATATTTCTTAAAATATAAGAACTACAGTAACGAAATATGAATTTGATGGATACAAATAAAAATAAATCAAAATATGCTTGTTGTACGCCTAATATTTGGAAAATTATTTGATGTTAATAGGCAGGTTGCAGTCACCTATGTGATAAAATCCGTGTCATTAATTTTATTTTTCATTTTTAGGAATAATTTTTTAAAATAAAAAGAAAAAAAATTAGTAGCTCAAATTTTGTCATATAAATGGCTAACAACATGCAAATATTGATCTAATATTAATAGAAAAAACTCCACTCTACTTTCTTTTTTTTTTATTTGACATCATTTTTTGTGCCATAAAAAATTATTTTTATAAATAAAATATTAAAATTCATATAAATTTGACACCTAGTAATGTGACATTAGTAAAAAGTAGGATCACTCTACTCATTCATCATATCTTAGGGTTATCAAGAGTGTTTCAAAAAAAAAAAAGGGTTATCAAGATGCTTTTAGTGTGGCAGATATAAATAATAAAAATATAATTGATGCAAAGAAAAAGAAACTAATGTTGATGACATATTTGTTTGCTAATTTAAATGTTAATGTTTTTGATAAATTATAATTTTAATATAAGTTATTTATATATGATTGTCTGGATCAGCTTGTATTCACTAATTAAATTTAATTTATCACATCTTAAGTCATCACTATTTTGTCCGTGATGCTTAATCAGAAATTTAGTCACCAAAATAAAACCCCCTGTAATTTGATAGGAACTAAAAAAATGAATAAAGACAAAAAGAATAATAAAAATAAACAAATAGGTAAAGAATTCGTAATTAAAGTACTAAGTTAGCATTAAAATGAACAATAAGTCAATGTAAAAAAAAAAGAAAAGTTGTATCATTTTTTATTTTTAAATTTAAGCATATTTTAAACTCATGTTGGTGGTGCAATGTTAATCCATCCGAACACAGTTAGTAGTAGTAATTATCCCTCCTCAACTTGTACTAAAAAAACTAAAATAACATAATTATTTTTCATGGACGAACATTTAGACCTCGCTTGATAACTATTTAGTTTTTTATTTTTGGTTTATGAAATTTAAGTTTATTTCTACTCAAAATTTTATACTATATGCTTCATATTTCTTACAATGTATCTATCTTTTCTTAAGAAAAACAGGTAAACACTAACCAAATTTAAAAAACAAAATCAAGCATTTGGAAGCTACTTTTTTATTTCCAAATTTTAATTTTTTTTCTTAAAATATAGGTAAGATAAAATATCCAAATAAGGAAAAACTATGGTAGGATAATTATTGTAAGCTTAAATTACATAAACAAAAAACGTAAAACAAACCTAGAACTAAACTTAAATATTTTATAATGGAATGATATTGGTGGGGCGATTAGTTATTTGGCTTAGAGTTTCATTTCATCATTAGAATTGGTATTTATAATTCCCCTCTCCCTAATTTATTCTAAAAACAAAAATTAAATGTTGTATAACGAGGGTTTTTTTTTTTTTTTTTTAGTACGTATAACGAGGTATTACTCTCGGAGAATTTTTGTTTCCAATTTTTCATCTCAAATACTATAGTTTAAAATTGGAAAAAAAAATCGCTCTTTAACCCTAAACCCATAATTAAATCCGAATTACAATACACTGAAATAAAATCTGAATCCATAATTCTTTTTAATACAATTATATGATTACACGTGGACGTGGAACCCACAGTTTACCTTGTGGTGTTAGGTTCCAATAATATTAAGTCTTCATTTTCCTTATTTTCCCTCTTTTCGGTAACCTTCAGACCCGAATTCCGACGTTTTGGTTTCCGATTCCGATCGATCGACGAACGTTCGTTGCCGGCGGTGGTGGTGGCGGCGGCGGATTCGTACCGTTTTCCCTATAATTGGTATCTCCCCATACAATTTGTTCATAAGCCGCCCCGTTGATTTCTCTTCTTTCCCGAACCTCAATTCTGATTTCCGAACGGGTAAATTCGATTACCTTTTGAGTTCGTCCGGTAGATTGATTGATTGGTTGGTTGATTTCATTTGCAGGGTATTTTCCAGTATGTTTGTAGGTTTATTCTATTGTAGGGTTTGATTATGTGATTTAAATTTTAAACCTCAATTCTCTCAGTTTGTTTGTCATTGGGTTGTGAATCAACCCAAATGCTTTTTTGTTGAGCCTATCAATTTGTGGGTGATTCTTGTAGATTGATTGATTTCATTTTCAGGGTTGTTTCCAGTATGTTTGTAGGGTTATTCTATTGTATCTGTCGATTTTAGGGTTTGATTATGTGGTTTATACCTCAATTCTTTCATTTTGTTTGTCAATGGGTTGTGAATCAATCTGTGGATGATTCTTGTTGATCATCAAAAGGGATTAGAATTTACCTGGATTAGCTTTTGTATTCTGCGGTACGAACTAGTTGGTTATTTAATGAATGATGATGTGAAACAACTCATTTTATTGAATTCTTCAGGCGTTTGGATTGAAGGCCAATGGCGTATACTTTGGAATCATGGACGAAGGAATACAATGGAGCTTTAAAACTCTCTGAAGATATCAGTGGCATGATTTCTGAGAGGAGTTCACATGCTGCATCGGGACCGGAAGCTCAACGTCATGCCTCGGCTATACGCAGGAAGATCACAATATTGGGTACCAGACTTGATACCTTGCAGACTCAGTTACCCAAGCTTCAAGGAAAGCAACCAATGTAAGTCATGTAACATTTGGTTTCCCATTTCCACAATTTCCAAATAGAGACAAATAACCATCCTGGATTGACCTATTGGTCAACAAATGGCCTCCAAAATCATAAAATGTTTGGAGGGAATAAGTTCGATTCATGATAGTCACCCGCGAGAATTAATTTACCATGACTGTTCTTGAGCACCAAATGTACTACTCCCCCCTTAGAATAGTAGAGGTTTGTGTAAGCTCGACTCTAAGAAAAAAAAAGTCAGGTAGGAATATTGTTGAAACTTGTTTTATCATTGGGATAAATTTAATCATATCAACCAACACTCTTCTCACTTGTGGGTTTGGAAAATTTATGAAATACCCAACAAGTGAAAATTGATATTAATTGTGACTATGGAGGGTCATCCTTTTAAGAATAAAGCTAAAATTATTTGGGAATGCTTCATCAGAGCTTTATTCTTGTCTATTTGGCTGGAGAGATATGACAGGATCTTTCATGCCTTTTGGATGGTTTTAGATGAAGTAACATATTTGGTGGCTTATTGGCTTAAAAACTCTGCTATGTTCTCTGTTTATGACTTTTCTACCCTCCTTTATAATTGGAGAGGCCTTTTGTAATTGTTTCTTATCCAAAAAAAAAGATATTAATTGGAAAGGAAACGGCTTCACTGAGATTTTAATGTAGGACCTCCTGCTTTAAATCACCTATCAACCAAGTTTATGGGTTGGGATAAATTTAATTATATCAACAACAACTATCAACATGGTTCTCTTCTGTATATACGATAGTTTGTTATAGTTTGTCAGAAAATGCTGCTTTCAAAAAGGGTTTATATCTGTATAAAAGAAGAGTGCAGAAACTTATATCTGTATATGCGGTGTAGTTAGTTATATAACTCTGCATTTCGTGGGAATTTGGGTGTGAATTGGACATCTGAATGTTTTGAATATTATATCTTGTCTGTATTTCATGGCTTGTAGACCAGAGAAAGAGATGAATCGTCGCAGGGACATGATTGCAAATTTGAGAACAAAAGCTAACCAAATGGCTTCAACTTTGAACATGTCAAACTTTGCCAACCGCGATAGCCTACTTGGTCCAGAAATAAAGCCAGCGGATGTTATGAACAGAACAAATGGCTTGGACAACCAAGGGCTAGTTGGTTTTCAACGACAAGTTATGAGAGGTTAGTTTATTTATTTTAACTCATTTGCGAAATTTAACTCTATGAATATTTGTTTATGCGAAAATATGTTCGTTGGAGCAGAGCAAGATGAAGACCTTGAGAAACTGGAAGGGACTATAATTAGCACAAAACATATTGCTTTGGCTGTGAATGAGGAACTTACCCTTCACACAAGACTTATTGTATGTCTTTCAATCCTTGTTATATTAATTCATTAGTTGACTGTTGACTTACTTGGTCGTTGGCTGCCAACTCTTCTCGTTAAGTTGATTCTTAAATTTTAGCCTTGTTTTCAAGTGTCTTTTTTTTCTCTGTTTGATGATGCAGGATGATTTAGATGAACATGTGGATGTTACAGATTCACGATTACTGGTACGAATCTCTTGTTTAATTCTTCCCTGTTTTGTTGTGTGCATATCTGTTGTGTACTATAAGTCTGTAACTGCGAGGGGGTCTACTGTAGAAAAAATATAAAATATTTGGCGTCGGTCCAGGGCTGGATCTCCTAACCAGTAGGATGTAGTTTTTGGAAATCTCAACTGTTCAAACTTCATAGACAGCCTGGAGTATTATTCTTTCTACAACTTCTGTCCATGAAGACTTTTTAAACTGGTTGCACCCCTTTAAAGATAAAATCAAGCAGTGCTTGGAACACCTCGAATGAAAATTGGGATGGGGATGAACTTGATAAGAGCAATCATAATGACAACCTCATCGCATCATGTACTGATGAGTTCGAATCCGTTTCGTTGCACTCCTTTTTTTGCTTAGTTAAAAATTCACCATTCGACTAATTCATTATATTGTGCATTTGATGAACACAGCGAGTGCAGAAGAGGCTGGCAATATTGAACAAACGGACCAAGGGTGGTTGCACTTGCCTGTCGATGATTTTCTCAGTTGTTGGTATTGTTGGTCTTATCGCTGTTATATGGCTACTCATCAAGTATTTGTAATTCATTGTGATTTGGTGTGAATCGGCTAAAACATAATATTGTGTTGTAATATTCTGATATATGTTGTTTTGCTTTGTGAATTTGTGTTATTTTTTCTTTCATTTGCTGTGGAGTGGATTCCATGAGATTGAGGCCATATTGAACTTGACTCTTCATTATTTCCTTCCGACAAAAATATTAATGTTTTGAGATTGGATTTACAATACCTTTATTGGCAGCTTGCAAACACAATCTCATTAGTGGTAATTCGTGCCACTTATAAAATAAGTTTCAGCTATGCAGAGTTTTAATATCTCTTACGAAGAAATCAGTAGTTTTCTTTTGAATAGAAGTTTTGGATACGCTAAAAATTAAACATACAATAAAACTATAGTATAATCAATAGAAATTACAATGGTTTTGAGGATTTTCTTTTTTTAATTCTTTTTTCATATCGGTATTTGAGTCCTTGATTATTTTCACGTGATATATTGTTTAAAAATAATAAGAAAAAATAAGAAATATATATATATATAAAAGGAAAAGAAAAGAGAGAAAACATTATTTGAAAAAATAAATGAGTAGAAAAAAGAATGGAGATTTATGGTATTAAATTCATAAAATCTATGATCATAGAGTTGAAACCGATTATCATCAATCTAGATAATCCACGTGTTACCAACTCATTTGCTAGTTAATCCCTAGTTATTCATTTATATAATTTTCCTAACACATTTTTTAAATACATGACTATTAAGTCCTCTTCAAAAGAGAACATGTTTAAGACTAAGAGATGTCTGTGGAGTGAAATTGATTACCCCATCTCTGCCAATAGGGTTCTCTGCCGGGTTTTTTTTTTCTAATTAAAATATTTACATATATTTTCTTAATAAAATTTTTAAATAGTTACTTTTTCACGGGAAAGTATTTATTCATTTCTAATTGTTAAAGAAAAGTACTCATTCCAATAAATATTTCTACAAAAATAAGATTAAATTGAAAAAAAATGAGGATATAAAATAAAAATTTACAAAAAAAATTAAAAATAAAAATGGGACGGTGATCGAGAAAATTAAAAATACATTCTTCGTCCAACTTACATTCAATCTGCACGGAAGAATGACATAATAAAGATGATGATTATGGATTATTAGAATCCCTCGCCCAGTTGTATAAAACCAGGCAATAAGCACGAAAAATAACAATAACTTCATATAAACAACTTTCAAATTTATGCATCCAGTTATATACATCTCATGAATACGAAATGTAATGACATAAATGGATAGAATATATTTAAAATTCAGCATCACTTCATCATGTCTTTATTGATAAAACTGATAAAGGAAACAAAAAGCCCCAACACAAGGTATCTCTATTTAACAAGGGGGATATTCTGTATTATATGATAATAGCTATGAATAACGGTTGATCTTTCCATGAATAAAACGGAAAGTAATTAAATGCAGAACCCAATCGAAGGTCATCTTTTAATTTATGAAAATGAACAGATTCAGCCTGAAAATGCAACATACATACATGGAACCTGAAAAGTAGAACATATCTTAGGGTTGATCAGCAACAACACCTCATGATGTTCCCCAAATAAGCTTTCACTCCGAGTCATTCAGAATTGGAACAATCAGTGGCTTCATTTGTGCAAGATATACAATTGCCCACCTATATTCAACAAAAATTAATTTCCTCATTACCATATATTTATGCATATTATGTGTTTGGTAATAATCCATACTGTAACACGAGTAACCTAATTTATAGATTCGATAACTTGTAGTCCTGAAATGTGACCGAGTACATGGGTTAGTTCTTTTCGAAGTTTGGGTTTATTTTAGTCCGACGGAGTCTTTACAGATATATGGTGGTGGAGTTGTTGTCTTTCCCTAACTCATAGTCTTGAAATGTGAGAGTGCCCGTGTACAATGGGTTAGTTCTTTTAAGAGTTGGGGTTTATTTTAGTCAGACAGTGGAGCTGCTGTCTTTTTTTTGTGGTAAGCTGGTGTGTGGGCAATTCTGTGGGGGGTTTTGAGGGAGCTTTGGACTTCTGTTTCTAAGCTTTTTAGTACTTATTATTCTTTGAGAATTATTTCTCTTGATTGGAGACCATTTTCATAAGGTCTCTCCTTTTATGTGGGCTCTACTTTTTTGTATGCCCCTTCTCTTGTTCTTCTACTCTCTTTCATGGAAAGCTTGAGTTATTATTAAAAAGATCTAAAAAGAAATTCCAGAACAAACATGGAGGCTTTTCTTTCCCTAATTTTGAGGCTCTTCAAAATAATGCCTAGAAAACTAAAGAGTGAAGACTAGTTCCTGGTAGCCTATTTCATGCTATGATGTATTCGTTAGATCACACAATAAGAGGAGGAAATCTGTTCTGATGGAGATGAAAAAACCAAAAGATGGTAGCCAGTCAATTCTAGAAGCAGAGTTCAGTATAATGTCAAGGACTTCGGTAAGTACCAATACTGTGAAAAAGACTCCTAAAATCCTACCAAATTAATAAAGCCTTTAAAATTTGTTATAACATTTTCTTAATATTTACAACAAAAAATAAATTAGTGGTTACAAATGTAAGACAAAACTAAACTTACATCATCCAGCAGCATATTGTTGCAGTCGTGATCAAAGTAAGGTGAAACCTGCATTGAAGAATAACAATATTATTAGCCATGGCACTCATGCAATGAAAAGTTTCATATAACATATAAAAAAACTATGCATATTCTAAGAGAGCAATGATGAAAAATTTCAATCACTAAATACAATTGTTTAAAGAAGTCTTCAAACATATATTAAAGTCCCAAAGAAATAAGATGAATGATCTACGGTCTTCCATAAATTTCTTTTTGTTAAGCATCAAATGCCAGATGAACAAGCAGACTCAATCGTGTATCATAAACTCTATAAATGTCCCATTGGGGACATGCGATATTATAAACTATACATATGACATTTCAAGACTACCCGTATATGAATTTTTATAGAGTAAGAGAAAGAAATCAAATTAGACAGATATACGACCTTCAGAGACTTCCAATCTCTGATATAAACGACTAGTAATTTTACGAATAAGGCAGATGCAGAGCCATACTTCAATGGGTGAGGCACTTAATTTAAAACCATGTTTTAAAAAGCACATTTTAGGTCCTGATCAGTTTTTGAACCATGAAGGTTTTTTATCATCAAGCTAACAAGTCGCCCAAGATAGAAAAAGACTTAAAAAAATTTAACCAAGAACAAGTAATGCTTGACCAGATAAATTTCAATTAGTCGCTTTCTAGAATGATGATATCTTTATCTAGCTGAATTAATAAATTATAAAAAAAAAAAAAAAAAAAAAATCTCATATCCTCCATCGAACCATTAAAATGCTACCGAAATTCATGTCTTTTGTCAAAAATATCCTTCCATCTTACTCTATATCCCACATAGCTACATTCCCTATACTTCATTATTTCAAATTAAAGGACTTCCTATGTGCAACACAATAATTTTTCTACCTTAAATCCTAAAAACTCATATTACAATCGTAGTAATACAATACACCAGCCTAGACACAAACGCCTGAATCTTCAGAGTTTAAAAAAAAAAGGCAATCATTGGGTATAGATTATGCCCTAGAAGAAAAGGGAAAACAAATTAAATTTCTAAAAGCCCACAACACAAAGATTTAGAATCAACAGCACATTATCTGCAGTACAATAGAATTTGGAAATCAAACAGAGTGATCACTAAAAACGTCTAATTTTAAAACCAATTCAGATGATATAGCAGCCCAATAACCTTCGATCAACAATCCAACATATATACGAAAGTAGACGAAAAATTAACGATCGATGAAGAACAAGGGACATTACAAATTAGTGGAAGCCCCTCTGTTACAGCAGATTAGAGCGCAAAAACACGCGATGACTCCAATCACGGCGAAAATCAGAGACGTCACCAAGAATCCCATTGTTGATTCCGGTTCGATCGTGCAGAATATACAAAATCAAAACCTCTGCAATCAAATAAAAAACAAGAAATCGTATGAAATTTGAATCAAACGAAACTGAAAAAGGAGAGAACAAAAAAGACGATTCGTTTTGTTACCAAAAGCAAAAAGAGGAAAAAATTGTGAGAATCAGCGTTTGGAGATGTGAAGACGAAGAAGAGATCTGAAATTAGTCGGAATCCGCTGACGATAAGTAATCAGGTCGGGCCGTATCACCCTTATGGGCCCAATCAAAATGGGCTATATAGGCCCAATACCTAGTGATTTGGTAATGCGATTTTTTTTTTGTTTAGTAACCACATGTTATTATTTTCAAATAAATAAAAGTAAAATATGATTTTGAGTTAAATGGGAAATGGAATTGGAGCATATAATGAGTCAAGATTTAAATTTAAGAAAATAACTAAAAATTATTTTTATTTTAAATAAATATTTTATCGAGAATTTATCATCAACAACACATTTTACCTTTTGTATTATATTTGCAGCACAATTTATAAAATAATTTCATCTATGTCATATTAATTTCTATCAATGATAAAACTTAACTAGTGATAGAACTCAATTTGAAATTCTATCGCTAGTAGAAAATTAAAGCAGTGATAGAATAAGTCTTTCATTGATTGAATTCTATCACTAATAGAATTCAGCTAGGGATAGAATTCAATTTGAATTTTTTGCTACAAATGAATTAGTTTTGATTTTATGCTATAAATGAAAATATTTTGTCTTTTTTTGTTATACATGCAAAATCCCCTATTTTATTTTATTTTCAGCAAATAACTAATTAATTAAATGATAATGTATTATCATACTTTTTCCCTATTTTTTATTCCACCTTTTAAATGATTTAAAATTAGATTCTATGGTAACTCATCCTTGAAATTTATATCTAGTTAAATTATTAAAAATTAGATTCTTGGCCAACAAACTCTTTAAATCTATACTTTTTTTTTTAAAAAAAACAATTATTAGAATATCATCAGAAAAATCTTTGACCAAAATATTTAAATTTTTAATAAATAATTTTTGAAAAAAAAAAACATTCGATATCATTTATAAAAATTTAAAATTGGAATAAAGATTTGAATGTTCCTCAAATAATTGGGGTACAATTGTTTATTTCTTCATACATATTAGGGCATTAATGTAGAATAATGAGATTTGGAATAAAAAGTAGAATAATAATTTAAAAAAATGGTTGATAAAAGACTTTTTTTTAAATGAACAACATTTGAAGATGTGGTCTCGAAGTGTAGTTCTTTAGAAGATTAGGTCACTCATAAACATTATTTGGAGTGCATATTATTATAATATGGATTGCAAAAAAAAAAGTATTGAAAGTACATATTGTTATAATGGTAAATCTCTAATTGAACATGGATTATTTAAAACATTGACTTGGGTTTGGATAAATTTACGGACTATTATAATTTTTGGACTATTTGTGTTCCTAGATTTGTCATTCTTATCATGGGCCAACATGAGATTGAGTTATAATAATTTGAACTCTTTGTTTACCATCCCTAAACACTAACTAAACGTATAAATTTGCTAGTGAGGGTAGTAAAAATAATTTCGTTGCCCGTCCACAACATTGGTGGAACCATCAACCAATTAGTGGTGACTATGATAAACATTTGTGTTAGCAACCTAGAAATTGTTGGATGCAACCCCCACTTGTTCTTCAACACTCTCTTCAATTCAATCTCTGCGGCCACACACACCCCATGAATCAAGAACAAAGTTGGTGCCCATGTCGGACTTTGTTTCGTGACGTAATAGTAGGAGAGTTCATGCAACATTCCCGACACTGCAAACACTGAAACCACCGCCACGCATCGTAGGCTCTCCATTCGGTAACGAATCGGTTCGTAGACTGCACTATATAGAGTATCGGATATCAATAGATTCCACCTCCGACCCCAGTAGTTTTGAAGCGACGTTGCGAGATATGGCTCGTTGAATGGCCGTTTGACCTTGACGCCAAAGGTTAATCGAACAAAAGCATTGGACAGAATTATAGTCATGTTTAAGAAGAAAAACATGATTACATAGTTGATGGATGCAATTGAGGTACACAACAACATGGCAAATTTAAGAGGCCACTGGAGAGGTGGTTCATCTTGGCTAAGTTCTTTAGGTGCATTTTGAGCATACGTAGTTTTTTTGTTTTGGCGGGATGTTCTCGTGGGAAAGAAAGCGAGGGAGACGAAAAGAGAGAACCAAAATGGCGGGTTGGATGCTAGAGGACCCGAATCGAAAGAGAAGAGAAGGAGCTTCAAGGTCGTAAGCCGGGTGACGATGATGGCGATGCTGCTCGTGAAGAGGAAAGAAGAGAAGTAGAGAGGGGGGAAGGCATAGAGAGAAAAGATTGGCAACACAGAGAGGAGCCTCAATTTTCCTTTGGGAAGTTTTGAAGCTATGAAATAGCAATACAACATAGACACCAAGAATATAACCAACACCTTCATTAATCGTATGATTTCGTCCCCATAGGCCATGTTACACACGTTTTAGCTTAATGTTTCTTGCTTTCCTTTACTTATATTTATAGCGTCACCTTGGAATGATTTCTTTCGGTCTTTGTCAAAATAATCTTCGAAAACTTACAACATTGTCAAATTCATAAATTTTTTTATAAAAATGGTCCCTTTTTTTAAAAAAAATAGCAATTATAGTCATTAGTCGGTAATACTGTATTAATAATATTCGCTTCAAAAAACTTTATTGTATTATAAATATATAATATTATTTTAATAATACTTTCTTCTTTTTTTTTTTTACTAATTTCCTGTTTTCTTTACGTTGTTGCACATGTATCTTTATTTATAAAGTGACCTTGGAATGAATTTTTTAGGTCTGTCAAAAAATCTTTTATTACAAACATTATGTATATATTCTAATAAACAAAGGTTGATGTAATGCTTCTAGTCTTGGATTCGAATTGAGATTCACAATCTGAAATCAACATGTAAATCTTTCTTAATTTTTTTTTTTTTCATATTTTCAAAATCTCTCATTCAAATATAGTCTCGGTTCATTTTTGTACCCTTAAACTCTCGAAATGTATGGTTAAACTATATAATTTGCAAAGGCCACTAAAATGTGTAATATTTATGTTTTAAAAAAATGTGTAATATTTATTTAAAAGATGTTTTATTGCTAAATTCATTTATAATTTGTGAATTCAAATAATATATATATATATAATTTGCAACCCAAAAGGTAAAAATTGAAGACTTCAAACTTATTCGCTTGGGTTAGATCCACATTTTTTTATCAAATACCTACTTAAATTTTGAATGTTGAATTAGGTTCAAATTACTCACTCGAATATATAATATCAGCTCTACTTCATAACCAATAATGAAAGAAATAACTCATATATTTTATAAAGATATTAAAATATTTTTACCTCTTTAATGTGGAACCAGAGTGAGTATCTTCATCAAACCTTATACTTTGAATTATGTGATATTAAAATATTGGGAGAGGAAGATTACAAATATATGATTTCAAATATTGGAAGAGGAAGATTACAAATATCATTATGTGACCAATATTATGTGATATCAAGTTGGGAGAGGAAGATTACAAATATCATTGCAGAAATCGAACTCGTGACCATGGAATGAAAATAATTAACACAAAACCAGATAATCCATTTTTAATTTTTATTAAAGTATATCAATTAAATTCTAATTTTTTTAAATATAGAATTAAATTCTAATATGAATTAATATAGATTTGAGTCAATAACACGACATTGAGTTATTGCACCGTTTGCTAATTATGTGATATTAAAATCTCTATTAGTTAACTTATTGTTTAGTTGATTTATTTATTAGTTACTTAATTAGTACGTAACTTCGTAATAAATCATTTTGTTCGAAGAGCTTGAAGGATTGGAAATTTTTGGGTAATGTGATGTCTGTTGGAAGTGGGTACACTTTCATTTTCCAATTTGGAGTCATTTAATATAGGTACGTCCAGTGCTCGACATTTGCAAGTTTTCGAAGTTTGTTTGCAAGTAACTCATATATGGCAATCATATCGAAAATGTCATCTTGAATCGGATCTTAATTTATGGATTGAAATACCCGCTTAAACTTATGTCTGTTTGGGTGGAGTCCACACACCCTCTTTAGATTTCAAAATATTAGAGAATATAGGTTCCACCTCAAAACTAATTGACAATTAGAGGAGTAACTCATATCCTTTATATAAAGGTGTTGTAGAATCCTCACCTTTCTAATGTGGAACAATTGCCACAAGATAAATATCTCCAACATAAACGATTTCTATTATAGGGTTGAACAATATATACCCTCAAAAGTGTCTTCGCTCCTCTACGGTCTTGGAGCTTTTTTTTATTATTATTATTATTATTTACATGTACGTCAGTATAATTTATATTAGTTGGTTTAATTTATATTATTAGTTGTTAAAGGTTACGTTGATCCTTTGGAAATTTCTTAAATTTTGATTCTTCTTGTAGTAATCGATTTTTGTCTGAGTTGTGAACTGAAATTATTTTAATTGGCAAGTTAATCATTTTAATTAGCAAATTTCTTTATACTTTGTATTTACTCCTAAATAGTTAGGAGATGGTTTACATGCTTCTAGATTATTTTATTATTAATGAATGAATTTTTTTTTATTTTTTTTTAAGTAACTTCGGTTTAATTAGAAATGGGTTAAGACTAATCTAAGTCACACCCCTTACATATATGAAATAAGACATGCATTTGACAGATTAAAACTCTTTAAGTTAATTTTTTTCAGGTTCTCCATATAATCTTGCCTTATTATTCATTCTATTATGACTATTTGATTATAGAAACATGCCAAAATTTCTATAGTTAGTCATTATATTTACAATACTACTTTCTATTTTATGTAATATTCCTATGGCATATAGCATAGCATAGCACATTGCATATGCATATGAGATAACAACAAAGATCAATCTTTAATCTTCCTTTATTTCTCTAATAAACGTGGATATCTCGATCAACTTATACACGTTTCGATTATTCTCACCCGGTCACTCCATAATGGTCGATCAATTTTCAATCAAAATCAAAACGTAAACCAAGACATCCATTTTAGTCTGGTTAAATTACAACATGATGTTAGAGATTAATTTATCCTAAAAACAACATTCAAAGTACTGAAACAAACTCGGCAAATTTGCCCTCAATAAAGCGAGCCATAGAATAATACTCACCAATCGTCCTCTCAACGACGCCGTTTCGAATCAACTGAGGAAACATCAACCACCGCGCCGTCGCCAGCAGAAACACCAAAGTCATCGCCCCAGACGCCGCCCGGTGGATCCGCCACCGCACCTTCTGGCCAGCCGCGGCGGCCTTCGCCGCCACCTCCGCCGCCGTGCACACGCCGTGCAGGACAAAGAAACACGTGACTTCCCACGTGGGAGCGACACGCGTGAAGTAATAATAAATCACCTCGTGCATAACGCCAGACACGGCGAACGCAACCACCATGGCCAGAAGCCGGGCCCACCTCCGCCCAAATAAGCGGGAAATTACGAGGCAGGTGGGATCGTATACGGCCGGGCGTAGGATACACGGAACCACGAGATTCCATCGACGGCTCCAGAAATCTTGAAGCGACGTGGTGAGATACGGCTCGTCGAACTGCGGCTCGATCGGAGCTCCGACGATCGCCCTCGCCGGAACAGAACACAGAGCGAGAGCGATTTCAACGCCGAGATACGTATGGAAACAGTAGAGAGCAAAGATCGTCGCCTGATCCATCCGATTTCGGTAATCGTAAAGCCGAATGACGATCGCTAGCAGCAAGATCTTGACCGGCCATCCGATTCTCCGACTCGTCGATTCTTGTTGAGATTTTCGATTCCGGATCTTGATCGGGAGGCAGAGCACGGCGGCGAAGTGGAGGAGGTTCGGGAGCGGCGCGGCGGAGAGAGGACCGCGATCGAAGGCGAAGAGGAGGAGCTTGAAGTTGCCGAGCCAGGCGAGAAAGAAGGCGGTGGGACCGCAGAGATGGACGGAGTTGAGACTGAGAGGGAGGAGGAGGAAGATGACGACGACGGGGGAGAGAGCGAGGAGCCTACAGAGTCCTTTGGGGATTTTGGGAGCTACATAGTAAGAGTAGGAAATGAGAGCTATGGTGATGGACCATACCTTGGCCAGGTTGTAGAGCTCGCCGTCCATTTGAATTCCGGCGCGGCGGAGGTAGGTGCTAGTGTTGAACGGAGAACCGCCATTGTTGTTGAGGTTTTGGTGTCTGCATATTCGAGGAAGATGGATGAGAATCCATATCTAAATGAGATCCAAGTCAAACGATATTTCAGGTTTTTTATTATTACTAGAATTTTAGCACGGCTGATAATTTTTTAAATATATATATAATTATAAATTATTTTTTAAATATATATATAATTATAAATGATCAAATAATAATTTTATTATAATATTAAATTTTATAACCATTTTTTCACATCAGTTAAATTTATTAAAATTTATATTTATGTTAAAAAGCAGTTAATTATTTATTTTGAACTTAAAAAATAATAAATGTTATTATTTAAAAAAAATTAATAAAATTTATTGAATTAAAATTAAATTTTATCTCTTATTTTTACAAATCGTCTTTAATTTGTTCTCAATTTATCTATTAATAGACAAATTATTCTTGAATTATAAAATTTATAAGAGTTATATCATTATTATAATTATAAATATAAATAAGTTAAATATATTTATTAGTATACATGTATGAACTTACTTTTAACCTCAAATGATAATGATAATTTTATCGTTCTTCAAAAAAAAATCGCACATCTCCAAGTCAACAATTAAGCAACAAAAGATCCCTAAAAAAATTATTGCAACAACAGAAAAGTTAGATGAAAGTTAAGGTAAATAATCCAACAAAAATAAGATAACTAAATTTTTTATTATTAAAAAAACCAAGAAAGTAACCCAACTAAAGAAAAGTTTCAAATGTGTTTGTAAACAAAATATAGAGAACTATATATATAGACAGAGAGATCTCCAAAAAAAAACTTTGAAAGGCAACAATTATGCAAAAAAAAATCCCTACAAAAATTATTGCACAAAAGAAAAATTAGAAGAAAGTTAAGGTAAATAATCCAACATGACTTATTATTAAACAAAAAAAAAAAGAAAAATAAATCCAAGCAAACAGAAAGTGTTATTGTAAACAAAATGTAGACAACTATTTATAGGATTGAAAAATTCAATATATTATTTTAATTAGAATATAAAATGTCAAATAAAATCTATGAGATTTGTAAAAATATCTTATTTTCTACATGAAAATTTAAATGGTATTGTAAATATCTTAATTTCATTGTTGAAATCTCTTATCTTCTAACTTTTTTTTTTTTTTGAAAAACTCTTATCTTCTAACTTAGTTATAAAATCTATGAGATTTGGTAAAAATATCTTATTTTCTACATGAAAATTTAAATGATATTTTAAATATGTTGAAATCTCTTATCTTCTAACTTAGTCATAAAATTTATGAGATTTGATAAAAATATCTTATATTCTACGGATGAAAATCTAAATAATATTGTAAATATCTTCTACGTTATTTGAATTTTTTTTTTTATTCCAATAAACATTTTTGTAATTTAGGATATGACTTAAGAGGTAAAATCGTCTAAAAATGATTTTTCCCTTAAGCCACACTTTAAGGCAGTATGATTTTTTTAGTAACTTCAAAAAACTACTCTTATTTTGCAATTTGCCTTTAGCACATGTTGTGGAATCTTATTTTATGTTATTGATTAATCTTATTGATATTTTTCAAAATGTAACCAAACTTTGTCTGTACTTTTTTCTTATATTGAGATCTTGTATATATTTTATGTGCTGGTTTAGGAGCTTTTGTTGCTCTGATTTGACTAGGGCATGTTTGGATAGAGTGGTGACAAGGGATGAGTTTGGAGTGATTTAAGTATGAAATTTTGTTTGGTAAAAAATATTCTAATTAATACTAAGAAAAGTTATTTCATGTCGAAGAGGATTGGGTGGGCCCAAACTTTCCAAAAGGATGTAACTAACGGAAGGTGAAGAAATTTTACCTTATGGAGTACCAATTTTATATTAGGAAAAAAAGTAATAATTTTGAAAAAAGACCAAATAAGGGAGTATGAGACAATATCGTTGATATCTTACTTAGGGATGGTTAACTTTTCGTATTGTAACAAGTTTTGTAATAGTGTAGCCGATACTTTAGCCAAGCAAACTCGTTCGATGGTTTTTAGTCGGTTTCCCTCTTTCTTATCTATGGAGGATAGAGTGAACTTTTGGAGGGGGAATCCCCCCCTAATGTTGGCTCCTATTATGGATGGGGGAATAGGAGAATATTGTTATTTGTTTCAATGCTTTTTTTTTTTTAGTGAAACATTTATGAAGTTGTATTTATGAGTGTAGATCCTTTGATACTAACCAAAAGTTTCTTTTCGAAAAAGCATGCATTTCTTTTAGTTGATTACAATTTTTTAAGAGAAGAATGTTGAATTTAAAATCTGGAGTTAATATAACTGGGGAACGACAAATTCACCAATCAACCTTGACAATCCTAACTTACACAATCTAAGGCAAGCATCTTTTTATTGAAAGTTGAAAAAGAGGAAGAAACTTCATTGAATATGTTCTTATAATAAAACTAGAGAATTATTATAGGTAGAATGAGAGATTATGGATTGACTTAACTAGATCCATCCTTAAATGATGAACCAAATGCCCCTTAAAATTTTGATCGCCAACGGTTAGAAACTAAGTTGGCTCAAGCATAAATTTACATTTTATATTTCAAATAAAAAATACTACTTTGAGATACTTTTACTGCAGTAGATACACAATGATTCAAGCATATTATCATATTACAACTTTCAAAAGTCAAGGTACAAGCGATACTTGTAACGATCATGATCTAACATAACTTGTATAAATCAGAGCTGACAATAAGGAAAATTTTACACTTCAACTGTTACTATCATTTACAACATCAGTCTGTAGTTTATCCATGCAGTAATATAATTTGTTAGCCGAAGACACTAATGAGGCTGCAATGAGGCAAGACTTCGAGTACAACACCTACTCGTTAAGCCAGCCAGATGTGAATCCCTGTGGCACACCCTGGAATTGGTGTGCACTCGGGTCGAAAGGGCAACTGTCATTCATCTGATGCCTGGCACCCATTCCTCCCAATCTGGTGTGGTTCATCTCATCAAGTCGAGGTTTGTATCGTTGCGTTACTGAAGTGTTCATCCAGTGAGATGACTCATAGGACATACCCAAATGCCCATAAGGAGATGGGAATGACCCAATCCTGTTATAACCAAGATCAAGTCGAGCTTGATAATTGTTTCTTAAATTCTCAGTGTTAGGATGCTCATATGATTGTATTGCTACGTCCCTCGTCGTGTCAAGACCAGTAGTGTAGGGTTGATAAGTAAAGCCATCAACATGTCCTCCCATTAGACCAATATCTGAAATGGGAGTTACATTGTTCGGGTGCTCGTGTGATTGTATTGCTGCATCCCTCGTGTACGTGACAAGACCAGTAATGTAGGGTCGATAAGTAAAGCCATCAACATGTCCTCCCATCTGACCAATATCATAAATGGAAGTTACATTGTTCGACCATCCACTTGTCCCAATTGCATAAGGCTCTTGGTTGTATGTTCCGATAATGCCATCACCAAAGCTGGTTCGGGCAACATCATTATCAGCTTTGAAGTTGGCTTTCAGTCCTGGCATAACTGAACCCGACTGTTGATGTCCAACTCCTTCTGCACCAGCATATCCAACTATGTCATAAGTTGTGCTAGTTCGCCCCAAATAATAAGCAGCACCAAAGTTGGCATTTGAGCAAGACTGTTGATGTTCAATCCCTCCCACCTCAGCATGTGGAGCCATCACGACAGACTTGGATAAGAAATCATCAAAAGATGATCTACTGATCTCTTCTAATGTCTCATGATGGCCACTTTTAGGAATTTTTGTAAAACGTTGCCTCTTCCGTGTAGCCTTAGGAGTCAGATTAATACGACGATCTTGACTCTCTCCGTTGCTATCCATTTTCGATGTTTTCGTGGACCCGTTATTATGAGTTTCAGAGACAATGGATCCACGATTAAAATCTTTTGGTTCATCGGCTAGCATGTCAGGTTCTATCATGAATGTATCATTGAGATGAATATGACCATCCGATGTCTTAGAGCTTTGGCCTTTTCCCGACTCCATCATCATAGGCCTCAAGTTCTCATATATGTTTCCCATAATTGAATCCTCTTGTTGTTTGAGCCTTGACAAATCATAATTCGCTCCCTTTCCAGACTCCTTTGGTTGCCTCGCCCTTGAAGTATTTGAATTATTTTTTTCTGATTCCTCTTGTTCTTTGGGACAGAGATGGTCATACTCTAAGGCAATGGCTTTGTGTTTATCAGTCCAGTCCTGACGACTCCACAAATAGAGCACAGGTGGCCTGATGTTCCACTGATCAATCTGCTTGTCTTTTACATCGACAGAGCCAGGAAGATAAAATGACTGAGAATGAAAAGGGGAATTAGAGTCTATCTCAAAAATATTTGCAGGAACTATAACATGATCTAGCTAATTGTCCAACCTTTCCTGCCAGAAACTCATCATCCTCCCAAACCAGGTCATAAGGAGTCCTCTTTTTATCTAACCTGAAAATAGAAAAAACAACATGAGTCAGTGAAAGTTTCATCAAGTGCTTTCTTTCCAACCTAACGGTAACTAACATGTATCTTCGACCAGCGAGTTGTTATATGATAAAAAGTGTTTTCTTTTCATATAAAAACATCTAAGGAAGTGCAAAGATAAGCCTCAAAATGTCGGAGAAGAAAGCCAACAACCATTACCTTTGTGTTTCAGGAGGAACAATGAGAATAAGGAGCTTTGGATTAAATTCTAGAGCTTTATCAACGAATTTGTTTGCCAAAGCAGCTCTAACTCCAAATGGAGGATTTAGCCCCATAATCTACTCCAAGTTACATAAGGGAGGTATCAGCTACATTTTATAACAAGCAACAGAGATCCAAATATGTTTACCATCATATATAAATCCTTGTTTTATTAATTGTTAGTATTGATATAAGATAAATTTATAATACTCCCGACAAATTTTCAAGCCCACAATGAAGAAATTTACCGATTCATCGGCTTAAACTTTTAGAATGACCGATGATTTAACACTTATTTTAAAATGCCGCCAACCTTTATATTCGATAAACATGATAATATATAACCTTTATAATCTTGTACGAATGTAATACTCTAAATATGTATGGTTAATTAATTATTTGAATGTGAAAAGAAGGAAAATCCAAAGCATTTACTTTAGACCAAGACAATAACTTATCATGTACTCCCAGATGAAAATAAATAAGAACGTTATGGGATAGGGAAATCTTCTAAGAACGTTGTGATAAGTTCTTCAAGCAGCCATAATTTTCTATAACATATCACGACTCACGACTCACAAAGTCCAGAGAAAAATTAAATTCACCAGGCGATGGAAATAAACATAGAGTTCATTTGGATTTGTCTTCACTGTTTCTACTTTTGACCAGATACCAATTGTCTGAAATGTTAAATAAACAAATCATCCTAATCTTTGTTTGATTTTGATCAAATTACATACAAAGAAAATGCATCTCACTACCTGTATTCTTTATAAATCAAAAGTGTTTAATATGTTTGGGACTCTATCTTATAACATCGTTTGAATTCGACAACTTGACTTTTTCAACTTAAAGATTAATATCTTACATGTATACTAAAGAAAATAAATTTAAATATCACGCTATATTATGAAATATAAAAATTTTATTTCATCTAATGAAACTTTAAACTATTAATATTTACTTAAAACACTTCATAAAAATATATTCAAAGAGCAAACAAGAAGGTATTGTTCTCACCAATTGAGATCCTATAGAAAATTCCTTGGGTTGCACTGTCATCCAATCCCTTTTTTCAAAATTGAAATCATTCTGCAAGAGGAGCCATTAAATCAATATCCAGCAATCAAGATAATGATGAACAAACAAATATTATAAAATGTAAACAAGTCACCAGCAACTGAGATGAAAAGAAACACGCAAAAATCTGAATGCTAACAGTTCGAAAGTTATGACTGCCTTGTTGAGATCTAAATTGTCCTAACATTGGAAAAGTGAACATCAATATAAAAGCTTAAATTATAATAGATCAGAATAAATTTAATTATAACAACCAATACTTTCGAAATGACTCGGTAAAAGTTTGAACATAAGACCTCATTCGTGAAAATCATATTAAATTGATAAATTGAGGTGAATTTAATTAAATAAACCAATATATTCAAATCAGTATAAAAATAACTATAGGTTGAAACACATAACTGCCTCGTTCTATCCATATATCCATATGGCTAACAGCTTAACAAAGTTGTAGATAGATCTTTCTATATATTTAAAATGTAACAAAGTTTGGGTGGCATACCTTCGGTGGAATTAAGTCAAAGTTCCGATATGAGCATTGTTTACCCGTCTCATCAAGTTTTTTCTTCATTAAAATACTAAAATCATTTGCACCGCAGCAGAAATCCACTATCTGTTTATGAGAAAAACTTTAGTTTACATCTAAAGAATATTTAGGGTAACATATAGCCTCGTAATGATGTAAAAAAGCAAAAATTGTTTTCCTACATATTAAATTACAGATAAATGAGCATAATAGACTTACCGTATCGCCTTTCTGTATGTACCAATGAAGCCTATCAACAATCTGCATCATAGAAGATAGTTTAGTGCTTACAATGACCCTATGGAAGAAAAAAAAAATTAACGAGAACGATAAATATACTTAAAAACAAAAACAAGAAAAAAAAATTCCCATAGGGCTGAACAGACAAATTAACTGACTGCTAATTATCAAATTCCTTCTGCTATCACACATTGATAAGAAACACACAAATCCCCCTTCTCTATAAATTCTTCAGAGCAAGAGGGGGAAATTTCTTGGATTGAAAAGTAGGATAACAAAATACCAGAATTGTACGATTGATATCATAAAGCACCAACTTCCACTAGAAGGAGTGCTAATGAACTTATTTATGTGGTACCAACACAAATGAAAAGGTGCAAAATAGTTCATCTGTTTCCCTTCAATCCAATTTCTGCAACTTATGATACTTTTTTAGGACCAATGTCATCTGTTTATTAATCTTTTCACTATTCTGTTGCTAAAAAATTCCGGTGAAAGCGGCTGGATAAAATTGATTTTTATCTCACCCTGCCCAGAGTGTGAAAGCCTATGCAGTAATGGGCTAAACAAAGCCAAGGTTATTGGATCGGTAACTTCTTGTCTCTTTGGTAGTTAGATTGAAAGCCAACAAAAGAATCTTCAACTACACCTTGAGAAAAAGGTGGGTTTTTTAGGAGCAGGTAATGATAGGTTTTTACGAGGGGTATATTGGTAAATATTTAAGAGAGTTTGTTAATCACATTTAGTTATAAATAGAGGGGTATGTATGAAAGGAGGTATGCAATATTTTGGAAATGATTCAAGGCTTGAGTGATCTCAAGAGTGAGGGAGAATCCAAATACCTCGAATTACTTGAGTTATCTTGTATTTTCTTTATATTTGATATCAATAGAAGTTCGAGCTTATCACATTGAATCTAGCACCTCCTAAGATCTCAGAACCCCTATAAAAATTCTACTATTACTCTCAAGAAAAATACCCCACAGAACTGCAAAGATGTTGTTATGAAAACGGCAATTAGCAACCAATAACAATGATGAAGAAAAACATGAGAGAAGAAGAAGAAATACGACACACAGATTTACGTGGTTCACTAATGTTGTTTTAGCTAATCCACGGGCAGAGAGGGAGAACAATTGTATTAAGGAGAGGCGAATTACAGATACAGAATTACAGAGTGAATGTCATATTACGGCTAGGGTTTAATTTCGAGTTTATATATGCACTCTCATTAAACCCTATTATAGCGTACGTAATCGTAAAACAGAATGTGGATGCATTGACGCATAAGCGCAAACACATTGCAACAATGCGAGATGTGTTTGCACTGCAGAGCGCGCATCAGAATCGCGTAGTAGGATGCGCTAAACAAAAGCAAATGTGTTCACGCATGCGAGATGAGGAATGTGTTTTCGCAACGGGGGTGTTGTCCTCGCACCCCCACTCGCTGATTGCGCAGCGAGACCCCCGACTAACTAATTGCGGGGCATTCAACATTCAAGGCATATCTTAACAGATGTAAACATGCCACATGACTTTGCTTTTCATTGGAAGTTCATGTCTAATGTCTAATTAGGTTGTACGACTTGAATTCTAGTCTGTGTGCTATCATAGTGTGCATTATGCAATCTGCAGTACATGTTATGCTTCAACAACAGATCGCTGATCTTTTGGTCCAAGACTATTTCATTATTACCCAACATATTTCTTGAGTACACGAGATAACAAGTATCAAAACCATCCTTTCACTATTGAAGATAAAATAAAACTACGGAAGTAAATATTAGAACAAAAGAAAACTTTGCTTCCGAAATAAGTATATACCTCCCGAAGTTTCTCAACTTTGGTAAAGTGACGACCAAAGGAAGAGTAGCGCATGCCATACAGAAATGGAGCAAGATATACTTTAAGTTTGTTCTACAGTAAAGGAACTCGTAAAGTCAATAAAAAAAATTAAGAAGTGTCTTCATACAGTAAAGTCAATAAATGTTTTTGAACAAGAATGATGTAGTACAAGGGTCAGTTAGGTTTCTGTTATGGTTATTTGTTACTGTTGAAAGTCTATATTTACCTTAAGTTTTTATAATGCAAGCAGTTTTAATAATTACCTTAGGTATAAGGATGGTTTTAACCTTTAAATAGGGGTCAATAGGCTTAATTGAGATTCATTCAATAAAAATCAGATTGTCTAATAAGATTGCTCTACATTAACCAAAAATTAGTTGTTCGAAAGAAACAAAAAATTCAACGTATGCTAATGTAATACAAATTAACAACATAATGATTCTCTCTTTCCTGGAATAGAGAGATTTCCCTTCTTTTTTGGATTATGTCTTTCTTGTTACTGCTTCTTGGGGTAAACTAAGCAACCTTTTAAGTAATGACCCTACTTCTGATTTTTTTTTTCTTTCTTTTGGCTAATTGGAAAGCACTTCTAGAATCTCCTTAGATGTGTGGAGTTGTTTATCCTCTCTTTTGAAAATTTCATTAAAGTAAGGAAATGTCTCTATCTTATCCAAAAAATAAATGAATAAAAATAATAATTAGGATGAAGAAAAAAGTTGACCAAAGAAAACCCCCAACAGACAAGCCACAAGCATTAAAAAAAATCGTTTGGACGTATAAAAAGGTGTGTTTTCCTTATAAAGAAAACACCACTTTCAATAGGCAATAATTAGCTGAAGAAGACACAAATATGGTCCCTTCCTGAAAGAATTCATAGAATTACATCAACCCTTTGATGCCGTAAGTCCATCTACACAAGTTAACCAAGAGAAATGTAGAAAGTGCTACAGCCAGACAACATTAAGATGATGTAAAAATAAAGTTATTTATGATTTATTCAATCTATGAGAGTGGGCATGATTGTTCAATTAGTGTTTCCTTTTGGGTTCTAACCCGCTGTTTCTCATTCACCTAAGGTCTATATTTTTAGCGGTTAATATTTACAGTGAAAGATTCTCTGTCCTTTCCAAGACATTAAAAGAACCTTAGTATATGCAAAGTCCCGGTATGATATATATATATATGCAAAAAATAGTTCAGAACTTCAGGCACACAAAATAATAAACAGTAAAAGACCATGCTTCCTTAAATAATTGGTCAAAGCATTAGAAAATTTAGCACCTTCCACCTAAATAAGTGATTAAGAACTTCAGGCTCACAAACAGCTTCTGCATCCTCAATGCTACATCCTTCCTCAAGCTTGCGCAGAGCAGCTCGGACAGCCTAACAACCAAAATAGTAAACCATTCATAGATCAGAAACTACGAGATCACTTCAGGGTACTACATCAAAATAATGATTTCGTACCTCCACTGAGACTTCCAACTTCCCCATCTTAATTGTCTTGTCCACAACATGTTTTAAAGAGTACGCATGGGTAGATGGAACTTTGTGCTTCTGAATTACATCCTCCAAAGTAATTGAAGATGAAACATTTTTCATTAAATTCATTAACCTACGTCACAAGAAAAAATAGTTTGAGAACAAATCAGTATAAGACATGTAAGCATGCAGTTCATGGGAGTTTCTAACTTCCATAATCCCTTTATTCCTTTTTAAAACAAAAAAATGAAATAGAAACCAACTGCTAAGTAGTATGTGTTGACCACCTCTTCTCAGTATCAGCATCTAATCGAACCATCCCATCGTCCAATTTCTTTGACAAAGGCTTAGAAGCATCAGACTTGCCCAGTCCACTATACTCCTTGGCAGCCTTCTTTTGAACAGGCCTCTTGGTTGTCGGGACAGATTCTACATTTTGATTCAAAGACTTTCTTGAAACATTGCCCACTTTCACTTTTCTAGACTCAGAGCCCAACAATGATTTCTCAGTTTCTTTGCCAAGAACCTTCCCTTCAGATAAGGACCTTTCAAATGATTTGGATATTTTTGCAGCAGATTTTCTATGAAAATGGTCATCTGACACATTTTCCTTTTTTGATAGAAATCTTCCCCTGATCCCACGATTATCATTTGTCTTCCATTTTCTTGTATGGACTGTAGGAAATTTCTTTTGATGAATAGGAATCCTTTCTTCAAGACTAGGGAATTTAATATGGTCCCTGTTTGGTGTCTGAGTGTCTTCATCGACGTCATGGTTTCTGGTCAAATTAAAAGAAAAGAACAATAACAGGCTAATACTGATTAAATAAATAGTAGTAACAGGCTAACAGCTATCACTGCACTCTTACAAGCAATATATCAATATGCGATTATTAGGCAATAGCCCTTCCCATGCCCTGATTGTGGTTTCATTGTCCTCTGAACCTTCAAAAGCGATCTTCCTAAAAAAGCCATGCATGCGTCAACCAATTAAGCACCAGAACTAAAAACAATTAAACTCAATTCACCGTACAGATATAAAGGATACCTTGGTAAGCATTTTCTGTGATATGATTTAGGGCAGCGACGGCAAACAGCAAATTGCAATTCATGTACTTTCTTATTTTCACCAAGTTTACACACAGAACACTTATGCACAGGGCATGAAAAAGATTCTCCAGAAGCAATCTTCTTTTCAAGTTCCTCAGCAACAACTTTATTCTCCCGATGAAGCAATTTTGAGACACATTTAGGGTGATAAAAATAACCACAAGTTGCATTTACACATTGAAATACCTAAAAAGCAATGATAAATCATATTACTTAATGATCAAAGACAGAGAGTTGTCGAAAATTGTGTAGACCGAAAAGGGGAGACCTGGGTTTTTGGCATAATTAACAATGGCAATAACTAAATAAACATTAAAATAACAAAGATTCCAAATCCATGCATGAACAGGAAAGAAAGTCAAACTTAAGAAACAAAGAATTGATCGATCGTCAAAAAGACTTGATCATTAGCAACCTATAACATAAATTTACATAAGTTAGCAGGGTTAACAACCCTGTGATTACGAAGGGTTTTATTTTAAAAAAAGAACATAGATGCATTAGCAAAAATCTACTATGATTACATCAACTTTCTGTATTTCATAATACTATAACTATTACAATGAAATGTTTTGGCCACTGAGACAGAAAATTACAAAGAAATGGTTTATCGCCTGGTTGAAACTAATGGTACCTTCTCTCAATAAGTTATCCAAACACTAGGAATTATAAATTACATCAACCTTTTTTTGAAACAATAAACAAATTACATCAATCTATCTATTGAAGAATAATTGAAAGCCACATCTAAATCCAATGAGATTGTAGTTTTAGATTTTTTATCGTACCTCTTGATGTTAAGCAATATTTAGTCATTGTTCAAACAAAACTTAGGGGTGTTATGGCCACGTGCTATTACATTACATCAGCGGTGGAGAGTAATTCGAAGATACTAAAGAATGTATCTAGATGATGCCATAACTTTAGGAATATTAATAAATTTGCGTCCTCTTTCAAAGTCTTTCGAAGTTCATTCTTTCTTGTTGGTAATAAATAATAATAACTCCTGAAAAACTAGTGTCAACAGTCCAATGAGGTCTCAGGTCAATATCCTTTTTCTAACATGAAACAACTACTCATTGAATAATTGAAAAGGAAATAAGTGTCAAGGCAAAACAGAACAGGATACACAATCGAAGAATAAGAGAAATGTCGAGAACCAGACAACAAAAGGAGAACTAGTTCAGAAGGAAATGACTAAATTGAAATTCAGGAGGTCAATAGCTAATCCCCCTCTTTTTATTTTTACCTATCCTTCATGAAGGTTATGCCATTTTACATATTAACAAGTACCAGTATGTGATACACTAGATAACTAAATTAAAGTTCACGAGGAGTCTGAACACACATTTTTTAATGTATGGTTCAAATTGGATTAACAACCAACTTTATTCTCTCTCAACCATTTCATCCCAAATTAAATTGCATGCAAGTACTCTGCAAAAACAGTGCGGTGATATGATAATAGAACTCAATTCAGTTTATATTATTAACCCCATACCTCAGCACCAGAAGACTTGTCAGATGAACCTAGATTCCCGCAAGCATAACATTGGTGCTGTTTATACTTGCAATTCTTGCAAAAATATTTTTCAATTGCCTGCCAAGAAGTTCATATACATAAAAGAAAATTATCAAGAAGAATAGGCAAGCATAGATTAAAAAAAATATATATCGTATGTATCGTCATACATCTACTTCTTCTCTAGAGAGACCAAGAGATAAACATTCTTCAGTTGCATGAAATGACCTCATGCACCTCCCATCACAGCTGCATGACAAATCAAAATCAAAATCAAAATCCAGTGTAAGGCATAATGCTTCCACTTGGGCAATGACTTTTAAAATTATTCGTCGGGTCTTATTATTTTAAACTAGGAGCATGTTTGGATTGCTTCTGAAAAAGTCTTTTAAGAAAATGTATCTTCTTGTTAACATTTTCTTACAAAAAAATGTATATGATTAAAACAGTCATGTGGTTACAATTTCTCAGAGTGTTTTTATTCAAAAATTTGTTTGGTATTCTCTACGCTCAAAATGTTTCTACTAATATATAATTACTCTAAAGAACGACTACTTAACCGTGCGAACATGTTCAAATTTGTATTTATGACGCTTATGACCGTGCCAGAGGAGGTTTCCAGAGTTGTCATAGGGGGTAGTTGCATGAGTTATCATCAATGGTCACCGAAGTTATTCCGGCGGTGATGGTCCTTCGTGGGGGATGGTGGTGAGTGGTGTAGTGTGAGGGTTTCTTGTAATTTTCATATATCATAAAAACGTAGGAGGTATTCTCTCCAAATAGCTTTTCTCAAACTCATTTCAATCCAACAGTGATGAGGATTCATGAGCATTAATGAAAAATACGACAACAGAGGGCCTTGGAGTGCTTAAAGTGATGGATTGAAATGAGTTTAGGGTTAAATTAATTTCCTATGAGTTTCTTTGGAATCCAAATGTTGTAAGGTCAAGCGGTATGTCTCGTGACATTAGTCGAGGTGTACGCAACCTTACCCGGACAGTCACGGATGTCAAAAAAAAAAAAAGAATAATACTACAACTATGCTATTGAATGAATGATGTATAACAAAAAGTGCAAGAATGATGACAATTCTAACCAAAACACACCAACCACCAAGTAAGGAATGCGTGGGAGATTCACAAAATTTAACACGTATTTCAAAAGTTTGATATCCTTGGAGTGTCCGAGCCAATCTACATACACCTCCATTTTTCTCTCACAACTGATTGGCCATACAGCCTTTGGTTGTCAAATACTAGTAGGATTCAAATACTTATATAGTTGGCCCCGATGAATTTGAAACTATTCCCCGTAATCCCTTTTGCTTTTTCTACATGTCACACTGACCACTTGCCCATTGTTGGGTAGCACATATTTCAAAAATTCAAGCGAATGAAAATCTCACAACAAAGAATAACAGAAATTGCATACCATAGAAGGTTACCACCATCATCACAAAATGCACAGACAAAATCATCTTCATCACTTATCTCTTCAACACCATCAACCATGTCTTCATCATCTAAATCATCAACTATAAAACTACGCCTCGCTGTACATGGAACATCCTAAAAGTACAGGCAGAAAATGAAAAAACAGTACAGTCCATGCAGGCTAGCACTTAACAGCAAAAATGCACTACCTCGTGACATGACCTTCTCTTAATGGGCTTCTCTTCAAGGAATGCAAGTAAAAACTGTTCAGATCACAAATCATCAAGGTAAGAAGATCGTATACTTGATTAAAAATAAATTCAATTAACACATAGCCCAAGAAATAAAGCAAAACTGACTCATACCACTGTGGACTGCTATTACACTACAATGTATTTTAACACTCCTTTACTCCTGTGGCTCCCTTGAACATTGTTACTCCTTTAAACAATTACGTACTAATTCACTTACAGTTACAGATACAGGCAGTTGAAAATTTTACATGTAATTGGTTTTTTAAAAAAAAACTAATTACTTGTTTTTTATAAAACAAGAGACAAAACATTCATGATGAAATGAACAAAAGTACAAAGGAAATGAAATGCAACCAAAATAAAATGAAGAAGTCATATAACTAAAGTAACTGGACTTCAAATCATATCAATACCTTATATGATAATGATTTCAAATTAACATGCGTGCTATGCTTCTTCTTTTTTTTTAAACCGGAAAATCGAAACTTCGCTCCACTACACTCGAGGTAATCATATCTTTCCCTAGGCCAGGCCATGCATAATAAAATTCCTATCTCTCGAATAACAAGTGGTAAAGACTCGTACTCAGAAGAATTAGTTCAACTCCACAGCATAGAGACTAGTTGTGCACACGCTAGAAGAAATAAAATGGTAAAATCAGATCTCTCAATTGTTCATTTCTTTTCAGTACCTCAACAAGGTAAACATTGTTCCCTCTACTACACTTCGCTAGATTTTGAAGTCATCTAAAATCCCAAAAGAAGTCTTTTTAAGGAGGTTATGGAGTCGTTGGACTATTCTTATCCAACAAAAAAGATATAAAAAAAAAAAAAAAAAAATTATGGCTGCAGGCATTTGAGACTTGTGAATGTATCAAATACTCCCTCCCCTGCCCTTTTGTGAGATTACAACAATTGGGAGTGGGAGAGACTCAAACCTAAGACCTCATGATCTTTAGGTATACAACGATGCCACTTGAGCTACTGCTCTTTTGGCCCCTCCCCTGCCCTTTTGTTTCTTATTCACGCCTATACAAATTTTCATATTCAACAAAATCTAATCATTGTCAGCATGAAAGTTAAGCAGAACCTGGGACTTCGCCAATAGATCATCCCTTTCAACAGCTTCACTGACTAGAGCCATGTGATCCACCAAATCATTCTGAGAAGGTCTCACCTCAAAAAAGCTGAAAAAATGAATGGCTTAAAATTGACAAACACAAATCCATCCATCCAACTGAAAGATGAAATAGCTTCATATTACCTGAAGATTTTGTCTAAATGATCCCACAAAGATTTGCTGGGTGTATCTGGAAACCTCCTTAAAACATAAAGGCATTGTACTGTGATCAAGATGGTTCTTATGGTATCTTCAAAGGTCTTTTTCGGCTTCAGAAGCTTAACCCACACGTTTTCTTTCGAAAGCACCGAAATCTCTGGATTCTTACCACAAACATCAAACCTCCAAGCAGTTACCTGTCTATAAACCTTTTGAAGTCCATCATCAGCTGTTCCATACATGAAAACAGTTTCGTGAACGCCGCCATCCAATCTCTCCATTCCATCCCATCGAATCGGCAAAATGGCGAATGAAACAAGTTCTTCCTTATGATCCACAAAGTGATAATTTGAAACAGACAGTGGAAATGCATCAGCCTCGTCGTCCGAAAACGCCATTACTCTGCCGCAGTTCCAGTACCACCACTTAACAACTAAACTGAATGAGTAAAACAAAAACAATGCTTCAGAATCTCATCTACGCTACCACAGGATACTCATTTTCTCTTAAAACTACAAATGATCACCAGATTTCGAATCGGAAACAAAAAGAAAAACTGAAGGTTAGATACATTTTCATAAGAACGCTTCAAAATGCAAAAACAGAAATGTACCAGTATGATCGTAGGCTGAAACTCGATCCAAACAAGAAGCTACTCAAACTCGCAGAGGAACAGAGCCGATCATCTGAGAGAAGTGCCGGCCGGCGCTGTGAGTGAGCTAAGAGAGCCGCATCGGATTCCGGCAGCCGTCGCAGAATCGGCGGAGAAGAGAGCTTGGCATTTTTTTTTTTGTGGAAAAACTGAAAACCAAATGATGAAGAAACTGTGATAATTGATAGCTAAGTTTAGTATTTATTACAGACATAACCAGGACCAATTTTTCCTTCCAGTATTGGAAAAGAAACAAAATCTTCTGTTTATGATCTTTTCTGACCTGCATACGACAAAAATGCAAAAGGTGTGCAATAATTTATAAGTTTGGTCCTATATTAATAAAAAAAAACTTAAATTTAATTATTTATCATTTTAAAAATTAAAATTTAATCTTTATAATTTTAAATATTAGCTTATTATTTCTAGACTAATTTCTAATGTTCCTCGAGAGCAAATTTATAATTGACCCCAATATTCTTTCTATTGTATGGTCCACTTTTGTCCCTTTCAAGGTGGAGTGTAGGGTTGTACGAAATAACAGACCCCCAAACTTTGGTTTGGGTTATAATTTTCTTCAAGTTTAATTTGATTATTATGATTTTATAATTTTTATTAGGTTATGTCACTTTTTGGATCTAATTAATTTCATTTGTTCATTCAATGTAACTCAACTTAAACTAATTAAAATATTAGGAATTTTTTAAGGTATAGTTAAAAAAATATCTAACGAAATTGCATGAATGGAAGAAAATTGTTTATAACAAACAAAATTATGAATCCGGTAAAATGACTAAAATGACCGTGCTTAAAATTACATTAATGGATTGTTTACAATCAAATTGAAAAAAATTAGTTCAACGAATTAAAACTGATTAAGTTTGACTAATCGAAAACAATTAATTGAAATCATGTAAATCAAAGTAATTTAAATGAGGATAGTTATGAAATATGGAGAAGACAAAAATTAAAAGCACAAAATGTGTGTGTACCTGTATGAAATATGATCGGCACAAAAAGTGTGTGTGCGTGTATAGAACTCAATTTAACCCAATCCAAACTATATGATACAAGGTTGAGTTGAATTACTCTAATGAATTGACGGATTGATACACTCGAAAATTTCGGACCTTCCTTCGAAAAATTCTCTTAACCAAACATAATTCAACTCGGACCATATGTTGTAGTGTTGTTTTGTTGCACATATCAATGCTTTAATTTCTTAGTTGGAAACTAAAATAATAATAATAATAATAATAAAAGGTGAAAGCTATTTCTTATGTCTTTAGAATGATATGGCTCCTTAATTTAAGGCCTACATTAATTCAACCATTTTTTTTTCTAACCTCTAGTATAGTACTACGATTAATATGATATTGTCATCTTTATATATAAATTTTATTGACTTTATTTTTTGATATCATCCAAAAAAATTGATATCAATTAAGGTGTTGTCCTCTTTTTATACATCTAAATTTTTTCTCTTAATCTCAACGTGGAGTAGTTATGTTTGTCCAACACTTCTGACATGTATGTGTCATCATTTCAAATGACATTTTATTGAAGTTTATATACCTAGACACTGACTATTTCATGGTTGACCAAATGGTGCAAATAAAGTGATGAGCATGAATGGGAAAATTCGATGCTACGAAGAAACTTGAAAGACGAATAGATTATGGAATTTAGGACCCTTATGCAACGATGGTTATAAACAAAACATAACACGCCATAGGTTTGATTTGCAAGTGACTTTTATAATAAACTTTTCCTTACGAGACTTAACTCTCTCAAACTATAACAAGAAAGGCAAAAACCGTTGCAGTAGGTGATAAAACCATGAGAGAAGGAATCCTCCATGACTTTATTATCGTTACCATGACTAATAAATTACTGTAAACAAGACTACTATTCGACTAGTGCATTTAGAATTATTGTTAGAAGATATTAATGTAACTAACAAAACAATAAAAACAAACAAACAAAATGGTAGTGAAGGTGGAAGCCCTAGCTCGAGAAGACGACAAGAGAAACGTGGCAAACAATGATTGGTCCAAAAAAACAATGAATTATTTGGCGAACAAACCGGTTTGTCATCTTGTCTTTCAATTTCACACACAGAGAAAGCTGAGAGAGAAAGAAAGAGAGTTTGGTTCTTGACAGAGATAGAAACAAATTGAATCCCAGCGACCGTTAATTTCCGTTAATTATATGAACCAATTCTGAGCTGAAGCCACCATGGTTTCAGACCAAGACCTTTCTCAAGCTCTACAATGTCTCTTACGCGATTCTGCTTCAAACCCTAATTCCCCATTTTCTTCCCTTAACGCCGTCGTTTTGGAGTTGCAGGCCAAGCTCGGCCTTGACTTGTCTCATAAGCTCGATTTCATCCATGCCCAGATCCAATTCTTCCTTCGTTCTCATCCTCAACAACCCGTTCTTCTTCATCAGCCTCCCTCTTTGCAGAAAGACCTCTTTGCCCTCCATCAAACCCCTAATTTCCCAACTGCCCCTACTTTCGCCGCTCCGCCGGAAACAACCCCCGTCGCTCCTCCGACTGCTGTTGGCTCTGACCCGCCGAAGGACAGGTGGGGTTCTTTTGTTTTTGTTTCTAATTTTTGGGTTTTTGATTTGCTTGTTGTTCGTTTTTTGTGTGTATGTTCGTGTGAATCTCTTTCAATTTTGAAGTGGTGTTGATTTTGCGGTGTAATCGGAAAAGGGTCGGAGTTATTTGTGCACTCTGTTCTGTTTTTGGGAAATTCCACTCGAATTTTGTTGTTTTTCTTTTTACAATTGCTACTTCGACTGTAATTAGGGCTAGAAGGTAGTGAAATTGTTTGTTTACTTGTTGTTCGTTTTTGGTGTGCATGTTTGTGTGAATCTCTTTTAATTTTGTAGTAGCGTTGATTTTGTGGTGTAATTGGAAAAGGGTCGGAGTTATTTGTGAAATCTGTTTCGTTTTGGGCAATTCTACTCGATTTTTTTTTTACAATTGCTACTTCAGCTGTAATTAGGGCTAGAAGGCTGTGAAGATGTTTGTTTACTTGTTGTGAACTTTGTCGAGAGGGTTTTGTGAAGTGTGTTTAGTTCACTAATTAGTGGCTGTTGGCTTGGTCTTGTTTTACTCTCTAGGTTTCAATACTTCAAAGTTTCCATTCAATGTTGAATGTTGTTTAGCCCCTGCTTAGATTTCCACTAGGTTCAGAGGATTTCCACTAGCTGTTGAAAAAGTAAATTTCCTGTTATGATACCTTGTCAAATTTGTTTACATAGATATCTCATACGAGCATGTTGAGTTTTCATTTGTTTTTTGTTTGTTTCCTTTAAATCGTATTATTTATTTAAACTTGTTGCTAGTCTGGAATAGCTAGTTGCTAGTCTGGTCAGCACAGCCATTGAAATATGTGGACAAAATATTCATGGCAATTTGTAAGTTTGGACTTTTGCATCAGCACGGAAGTTTGAGAGGTAGGAAGTTAATCAGATGAGTTATGGAATCTACCCCAGTTTAATGGAAATAGATATTGATATATGGCATTTACTTGTGAGGAATCTTTGTCGTGTATATACACTTTTGTATGAATATCACTTTAACTTTGACCTTTCAGCATATCTCTGAAAATGATTTACGAGCCTTGGCTATCTCCTTTCCAGTCCGAGATTATATTAAGATTAAAGTAAAATTATTAAGCCCCCACACACACATACATATATCACAAACTCTAATTTTCAGTACAACTCTCGTCATACCTGGACCCCAAACACTGACTCCAGTATACCCTCATTTATACCTGCACTTCAAACACTAACTTTACGTATACCCATAGGTCATACTTGCACCTCAAACACCAATTTCATATACTTTATACCATTTTGCAAAAAATTTACCAAGCCATACCACCCTACAAAATCTTTATCCGGCAGCCAAACGCCCCCGAAGGGTCATATATATTTACTGATCTATATATGTTTCTCTTGTTTTTGAGAACTTGAAGATATATATTCTGGTCGTTTAAATTCATCTTTATCACTCTGAACGCAGCACCCAAACCAAAACTAAAAGAAGAGGAGGCCCAGGAGGTCTAAACAAGCTTTGTGGTGTTTCTCCCGAACTTCAGGTTATTGTCGGCCAACCAGAAATGCCAAGAACCGAGGTTGTTACCTCTTTCTTATTTCGTAGTTTTATATTCTCGTTTTATCGCGTATGTGGTTCATATGATGCTTGTGTGTTTGGTTCAGATAGTGAAACAGCTATGGGCATACATCAGAAAAAACAACTTACAGGATCCGAGCAACAAAAGGAAAATAATATGCAATGATGAGTTGCGGGTGGTATTTGAAACAGACTGCACTGACATGTTCAAAATGAATAAGTTGCTAGCCAAACACATTATTTCTCTTGAACCCACAAGTAAGTATCCGGTTTGATGATCAGGTCCCTCTTAGATCTGGACGAAATCAATCATTTATTTTATATAATCCTGTCAGAACCATCACATTCTAAGAAGGCACGAGTGGAGAATGAACCTGCGATCGGCGTAAAAGTTGCTGAAACTAGTATTTGTCCCTCTGTGATTATCTCTGAAGCCCTTGCAAATTTTTTTGGTGTTGATGGAAGGGAGATGCTCCAAGCAGAGGTTCTGAAACGCATATGGGAGTACATAAGAGTCAATCATCTTGAGGTTGGCTTTGGATGTTGTTCTCATAACAGCCATTTTTTCCCATTATCATTCACTTAAACTTAATGGCCTTGTATCTACTCTAAAACAGGACCCTCTAAACCCGATGGCGGTGTTGTGCGATGCAAAACTCCAAGAACTGTTTGGTTGTGAAAGCATTTCAGCACTGGGAATCCCAGAAGTTTTAGGCCGCCACCACATATTTAGGAGGTCGTGATAACTAATCTTCTAGGATGGTTAGTGCATTCTTTCTATCTTATATGTTGAAACAGATATTTGAGTTGAAATCGTATTTTGGAGTAATTTTTTTTTGAAACAAAGGTAACCACGCCCGTCCCTAGGCTAGACACCGTATTCTGGAGTAATTTTATGTATCTCTATTGTTGCAAGTTAACTTCCTTGTTGGCTTCATCACCATTCACATTTTTCAAAAGCATATTATTTCATCAATTGAAAACTCTGTTTGTGTTGGAGGCTGCTGAATGATTAACCTGTTATTAATTGTTCTAGTCGAAATTTTATGCTGCAGGACAACTGTAAGAAAGTTATTGTAAATTTTTAGGATGAAATGTATGAGAGTTTTGGGGGGTTTTCGGGTTCGTTCGAATCTTCAATATATCCTCTTCTTCTGTTTGCTAGGACAGATGGCAGAATAAAACAACCTAGGTTAACCTAGTGGTCAAAGAGGATTTTGAGGATCTAAGAAGTTCTGGATTCAATCCATGGTGACAATCTACCTAGAAATTAATTTTCCACAGATTATCTATCTCATGAAAATTGTTAAGATCCGGCTCGTATACTCAGGATAAAAAAGGTGGCAGGAAAAAGAAAATGGAAGAAAAAACTGTAGAAATGATTATAGCACCATAAGAAGTTCACTTAGGACTCTAAACTTGAAAGACAGGCCCTGACAGGACAACTATCTACTAGAAACTGACTAGTCTGACCTACAGTGTCACCTGGAATGGATAAAAACACATGTAATTCACCAAAGATACTAAACTAGGACTTGGAAACTCTATTAGAAATGGAAAATCAAGTTAAACGAGATTTATAAAAATACAACAGAACAAATCTAAAACTATAGAAATATAATGAAATGCAGTAATAATTACTGCTACTCCTGAATGTATTTCTGTAAAAAGTTATCCTTTTGAGTTCATTAGATCTCTTATTTTGATTATCTAGAAATGAAGAAAGAAAAATGATTTTGAGCTTTGATTTGTCCACTCTTATCTTTCCTACCTTTTAGTTATTTGAATTTCAATAGACTGGTGTTTTCCTTTTTTCCTTTTCAAATAAAGAACTGAAGGATGAGCTTCTTTCTGACTGCTTTTTCCAGCTCTGCCAGCTGTGTTTTCATACTTTACTTTTCCTTTAGTTGAAGAATTTGTTTCTTCTTCTTTTTCTTTTTCAAAAAGCACCAAACTAATGAATGCTGATCCCTTGATTGCAGTTGAAGATCGATGGTGTTAGCGACGTATATCGGGGGAGTGTTTGGAAAAGTCGATAAGGTTTTTTTTCTTCCTTTTTCTTACAAAAAAATGTTGTATTTAGTGATGATAGTGCTTTAGTTTTGGATCTTATGTTAAGGGTGGTAAGTAAGGTGTGAACTTGGGAGAATGTAATGTAAGATGGGCTTATGGCAGAGTTTATTTTGCAATTGCCTGCCAAGTCCTTGGTTTCCATTTGTATGACTTGGTGTTTAGGTTAGAATGACCCTGGGAGCTTCTAACATCCATACATTGCTTATGATGTGTAAAATTATGCTATCTACTTCACTAGTTTGTCAAATATATGTTTTTCATGTAGTAAAGCTTTAACATTTACTTTGCTTTCTTCTTTGCCTGTATGTGCAATAATGCCTGCTGAAGCTCTGTTAAATTCATGTGTATAGTAAGTTGTTCTTTTTTGTTCGAGTTTAACAACAATTAAGGGTCGGGGAATTCTAATTCATAGGTCAAACTTTGGCTCTTGTTGGTGTGTATAGTAAGCATACACTCTCAATAAAAAAAAATTAAAAAAAAGTTTGTTTTTTTAAAAAAATTCTACAATCATTAGGGATGTGAGATTCGATATTTTGATCATAAAGTTTAAGATTACACGTTCAAAATATTATTGATCTTAAAAATAATAATCTTATCATCAAATCTGTGGTACAGTTTTTACTAGGATGTTTTTTTCGTTCTCAGATCTGCCTTTTCTTTTTGTGTTCAATTAGGTCTAATATATGATTTGTTTAAAAACGCTAGGGCTGTTAACATGGAAAATCTGCATATTCAAAATTTTGTGCTTCCTATTTTACCATACCAAATTTGAATTTTTGTCTAAAAATAATAAATAAATGAGTTTGGTCCATGTTCAGACAAAGACATTCTTTTTTAAATTTTTTTAAATTTCTTACAAATATTGTAGGTCAGATGGACACAAGTCGAAGTGAGTTCAAATTGGTCCAAAGATATATATATATATATTCTATCTCTATAAAATACTTTTTTTTAGATTTCTTGATAAAAATACCTTTGAAACTATAGCAAAACATGAAATACTATTTCGATTATTCCTTTTGAAATTTTGTCGTTGATACATCATTTGATAAATTCCACATGAAATGATGTGATTTGGCAACCAATCGAATGAAATGCATATTTTTTACTATACCTAATCTAACGTTCCCAAAGAGTTGCACGGTAGATGAAAACTTGAACTTTAAAGATATGCTCCCCTCAATGACTAATTTGTGACATTACTCCTCCGTGCCTAGTTTAAGGACAAGCGTGATTACTCTTGTTTAAAAAAAAACCTAATCTAACATACACTTTTGAGTGTTGTAAGATAATATCCATATAATTTAAGCGATTTTTCATACATGACCCCCCAAAAATTAGAATTTTGAAAAAAAAATCATTTATAACAGTAAAAAAGGATAAGGTTGAACTGATTACCTTTTATCAATTGAACTGATTTTAAGTAACCGCAAGTAAAGACAATTCTCTGCATGTGCATATAAAAGACGAGATGAAATGCAGAGTACATGTTCCTTGATCTCTCACAAAAGCATATGCTATTTACATGTGAGACAAACCCTTGTCTACTAAATAAATAAAACAGCATTGCGGTCACAAAGAGCACATCCATTCAGTTTCCAACCAATAATTACTTGGGGCAGATTTCACCATGCTCCTTACCAGAACCAGAATGACCACATTTTATGCTACCAACATTCCATGTTATAAAAATTACTTTTCCAGCTCCATATTTAGTGATCAATGGGGATTGAAATGAGAGAGTTTCTAACCATTCATAGTTGCATCCTTGTTTGATCGACTGGATGTTTCTGTGGTTCTGTCCTAACAACCCGAACCACTAGGTTGGTTATGGCGAGGCCCTCCGAATATAGGTCTCATGTATGTATCATCAAACTTCCTCCAAAAGAAATGTGTGGTGTACACAGGCCTCTCCATTAACATTGACAAACTATCCTTTGCGCGGAGGACGTTGGTTGCAGTCGACTCTTCCATAGACAACAGAGGGAGAGTTATGTCCTCTTCGGTGAACTTCGGTCCGGAGTTGCTTGCATTGTTAGTTGCTTGGTTGAGAGGATGCAGACATATTATGAGAGGCTTTGTTAGAAACCCAAATACCTGGATTTGATGCAAGTATATAGATGCTACAGACAATTCATGAGAACTAATAAAGTAATCAACAACCGGCATAAGTTCGCTCATAACTAAGAGGTCAAGAGTTCGAATTTCCGAACTCTGATGGTTGAACTAAAAAGTAAAGTAATCAACACAAACCGTAGAATAATTAGAAAAAGAAACATACATCTTAAGAAGACGGAACACGTACCACCGTAGTGAAGAGTACAACAACTGTGGTGATGGTAACCATTGTTGCGTTGGTTGGATCCAGTGTTACCCCAGAATAGGTGAACTTCAAAATACACAAACATTTTCACGTTCAATAGATACTGTCCCCCATAAATCAGAAAATGTACTCAAGAATTGCATCAATGAACAGTTCTAAGCAGAAAGAAAGACTCGCCTGTTTGAAAGCCAAAGCAATGGATACAGCTCCTCTCATTAGTCCAGCCCACCATATTATGATCTGTACAATTTCACCAGATCATAGATCAGTGATATCTGTGTAGCTCCCATAATTACATGCTAATAAGACTGCGGTGGGGGATACCGACCTGTTGTTTAAAAGTGATTATAGAAGACGTTGACGATCTATCTTCACGCTTATTAAAGTAATTAGATATAGCAGATAGGGGAAATACAAAGGCCGCACGACCAAGTAGTATCAAGAAGACTATTATGCTATATGTACCAAGCAACTTCTCCACACTGCCAAGATTTTTGAGAAAAAGGAAGATTTTAGTAACGATGTCAAACATTTCCACAGAGTCTAACAGGTAAGGCTGTCGAGACAGTGCCAAAGATAAGTGACAGTTGTTATTAGAAGATTGGAAATACCACCCACTACGAATATATTTTTTTGAAACAAGGGTAACCACGCCCGTCCCTAGGCCAGGCACTGGAGACATCGAAGGAGTATTGTCATAAGGAAGACTCGAACTCGAGACCTTGAGGAGAGCATACCCTCAAAGCCCAAATCCTCAACCAACCACTGTGCCACCCCTTGGGGACCACACACAACAAATAAATGGAAATCTAAAAACAATAAATAAGAAACATTAGAACGTCATACAACTGAAATTTAATTGATAAAAACCTCAAATATCAACACTTTTTGTCTAAGGATAATCTATAAAACAACGGTAGATAAGCAATATCTGGAAGTATTCCTCTGTTCTTAATGATGAGATCTCTATTGAACTAAAATATTTGGTTGCTATTATTTGGTTTTATTGAGATGTCAGCCCTCAACAAGCCAAGTTAGATATTTCTTTTTTCCTTATTCTCGTGTTCAAAAAGGATATCGTTGTTATTGTCCTAGTTCTAACAAGTATCTTGTCTCCTTAGATGTTACGCTTGTCGAGAATGTTCTTTAGCCCGTCATTGTCGAGTTTGTATCAAGAGGAAAATGACCTATTTATCAATGAGATTGATTGAAATAGGCTTTGAGATTACTTTCTCTTTTCTTTTTTGAAACCGGGAAATCGGAACTTCGCTCCACTATACCCAGAGTTACCACGTCCGTCCCTAGGCTAAGCACTAGGAGACATAGAAAGAATGGAGACATGGGAGGTGTATACGAATTTCAAATCTGAAACCTCGAGGGGAGCACATCTCAAATCCCAAGCCTTCGACCACCACGCCATCCCTTAGGGATGGATGGCTTTGAGAATACTATGCCAGATAAAAATTCAAGTTGTAGTTCATATTGCTTCTAATTTAGTGTTTCATGAATGGATTAATATTGCTTTTAATTTAGTGTTTCAGGTAAGAATTAAGCATATTAGAGTGAATTTTTCATTTCAAGTTGAGCATGGTTGATATATTTGCTCCAACATTTTTTTTTTCTCTGAAAAAGGGTAACCACGCCTGTCCCTGTGCCAGGCACTGGAGACATCGAAGGAGTAATCACAGGTGAGTCTCGACCTGGGACTTTGAAGGGAGCATAGTTTCAAAGCTCAAGTCTTTAACCACTATGCCACCCCTTGGGGACTATATTTGCTCCAAACTTATATACCGTGTATAATGTACATATGTCCTTAATATATACATATTGAGGTTCCGTTCTTCATTATTAAGGCCACTTTCCAAGAAATGACCTTAGAACACAGTAACAAGAAAGAAAAAGATAGGAGAGAAATGCCCCATCTTATTAAGTCATCAGTCTATTTGGGGCGGGTGTCACTCTTTTAAGAATTATATAAATAACTTTACACGGAACATAAACAAGAAAGTACGGTGAATTGATACCTTAATTTAGTTATCTTCCACTTCTCTATGTCAAGAGCATCCATTCCCACATAAAGAAATATTGCAGTTTCAGCAACGAATGACATCATTGCAAATACATGCCTGGAGTAAATGAGCAATAAGAAGGATGATTACAAAAACAACAGAAAGATAGATATTGTTACCTTCACATGCATCTAGAAGCTGTATGTACTTGCCTGGTGGTTATTTTTGAATTATCGGTCACATTATGCCATGCATAGTGCGACATGATAACCCCACAAAAGAAAACAGTGAGTATTCCACTCAACTCCAGTAACTGTAAAATGAAACAAAACAGTGAGTATTCCACTCAACTCCAGTAACGATAAAATGAAAGAGATGCACTTAAGACTTTAATTTTTGTTTCAAGCCATTTAAGCAAATAGCATCATTTTCAAAAAAGAAAAAGAAAAAAAAAAGGTACTACGACCTTGCAATTGGGTGCTTATTTTTTATAAATAAATTATATCATACTTTAACACTCTCCTTCACTTATACTCTCTCAGCTTGAAAACTTATAGAAAGCTCAAAAAGGCAAAAATTAAAACTATGGAGAAAAATGATATTATAGGGGTTCAAACACAACACAACTTCATGCTAAATCATCATGACAAATTTAATAGTTTGACATTGTTAAATTTTCTATCAAACCAAAAATTTAACCGTGCTCGAGAGGACTCCCCCAAGAGGTACTTTCTCTTACATAATTTCTCATGTTCTTTGGATGAAATGGGATGAGAACCCATGGTACAATCTTCTTGTATGTCGATTTAGCAAACAAATGTCTTTAGCCACTCAACCATACCAAACTCATTGATCAGAATTTGAGCCAGAAGGTAGGCTGCTTTCCTTCTTCATTCCCTGATCCTTAAGAGTTGAGCATATTTTACCCTTCCTTGTAAACGGTTTAAAAGTGGCTTATAGTAAATTTTATTATATTTAACCTTGTCAAAACACACTCAATCTAAAAGTTCTTTTTTCTAAATTCAATAATTACGGATGTAGTAGACTGAGACTGGGATGAAAATTGACCAATGGCTAAATTGTAAAGTGAACTCAATTAGACACCATCTTAAAGAAAGCTGGTTGAGGATCTCACGTTGGAAAGGTTATGAGAACTTACAACCTTTATAAGTTACTCGGTTTTGAAATTGGTAAGAAAATATTAGGAAAAGCATAGTTGTCCATAGCCAAAGAGTTACAAAAAAAAAAAGTAATTATAATTTATAAATACAATAGAAAGGGAAGCAGGCAGAATTTGGAGTAGTTTGAGGACACACGTCCCTTGAAGAGATTTTTATTTCCTTTTTTTCTTTCTAATCCTACTTTTAGTCCCAATTTCTATCAATTTTTTACTTATCAAGCGAGGCATTGCAACCCAAATCTTGTGTTTCCCGGATGTGGAGGTTATATTATGTGAATCACATAGACCCAGAGCAGCAGATTTAGAGCTTTTTATAGAGGAATAAAGCTGCCAACAAAAGCTCTCCTTTAATTAACAGTGGTAGTAGCACCACCAATAAAAATAAGAAAAGAGAGTTATTATAACTGTTATAAGAAAATTGAAACCGACATCATTTGTAGAAAACATGTGCATATTTACCTCTGCTAGCATGTACGACAGGTAAGCCATTAAAACCGTTATCGCAAGCTCACGCACACTTGAATGTCTGTAAGTAAATAAAAGTACAGACTTGAAAAGAGTTCGGGCTGTATAAAGCTACTTCGAAAATGTGTCAAAAATGCTAAGTAAGAGATTCAAACTGAAGGGAAAGGAACTAACCTCCCGAAGTATAAGGTTTTTAGAATATATGCTGTTAGAAGACCAGTCTGCAGAAAATGAGAGGGCAATTATCATTCCACTAAACAAAAGATGATTTAGTGGAAACATTCTTCAGACAATATTTATAATAATTCTGGAACTGAAACAAAAGAGTTTGTTCTAACCGTGTGAATCAAGATAGATCGATCATTATCGAGGAAGTTTATACAAGACGAAGAAGAGATTGTGCATTAGCTGAATAAGAAATCTGTTCCTTAAAGGTGGCTGAACCAAATATTCTATTGGCCTGGCTTGAACACATTTATAACGGTAGAAGGCACCACAAGAGTGGTAGAGAAATGGTAAATATCGTCTATCTTTCTCCCAAAAAAAATCTCTCACAAATTCCATCTGATAGTCTATAGCCAAGAAACCTTAACAACACAAAAGAAAACTCCTAGAAACTTAATCCAGCAACTAAAAGGAAGAAGTTAGCAGTTTCTTCCCCTTCCTAGCTTCCTAGTGCAAACAGCACCTAAATGAAAGTTTTGGACCAAAACCCTGTCTCAGGTCTTGAGATCTCTCAGCAGAAGATTCAACATAGAAACCTTAACAACCCAGCATTTAAGATTCCAGATGAAGGGGTAGGAAGGAAGAGCGGCCTTGACTTTGGCTAATCTAAGAAGGATGATTTAGATGGGGATGAGCTTTACATATCACACACTCATGTTCTAGCAGCTCTTCCTTTAGCAAGGTGAAAGCTTGTCTATAACAAGGATTTTGAATGCAAACAAATTTTTTACTCTAGTTGGGATAGTTTTTATACCTAAAGAGCAGCACAACAGAAAAAATAAGCAAGCACCAAATAAATGTATAAACAATTGATCTCAAAATTCAAGAGCTTTTGCAATTCAATCAGAAGCATATGGTATTCAAATTGTGTCTAGACTAACACTTGGATATGACTATAGTATATTGATGACAAGGTCAAATCAAGCTTACGGTCACTCCAAGGACAGTGCTAGTTGAAAATAAGTAACAAAAATCTCCAAAAACATGAAGGGCTGTCTTGCTGTTAAGCTTAGTGATATCAATCTTCTGGACTGCATTGAAGAGAACAACTGATGTTGCATCATTCACCACTCCTTCCCCAAAGACAAGGCTGTAGAGTAAAGGTGTTTCCTCTGGGTGTAGTACCTAAGTGAAGAACCATTAGTAATAGTAATTTCTCAGAAATCAAACATACAAGTGCGACCATGGAATTTGATACTAATATGACTATAAAAATGAGAGCACTTGGAGAGAAAGCTAACCTGCAAGGTGCATACTGTGTCCGTGGATGAAAAAATAGCACCTATAGCTGAATCAAGAAAAGAAAATCTTCATTGACCTAACCTGTAACTGCATATAACTTCTTCTTTTTTTATTGGAAGACACCCTATAGGCTATAACTGCATTTCAATCAGCATAAATATGCATGAGTTGAGATATTCATTGAACTATTTGATGCCCAAGGATTACTTATTCGGGAGTCTCGCTGCCCGGTCAACAAGCGGAGATCTCGTACTCTCCTTACTTAGTTGAGGATCTTGTATTCTCCTAAACGAAATATGTAATTAGGTTTTTGTTCCTGTAATTGGGCTTTTATGTAATTGGGTATATTCTATAATCTGTATTAGGGTTTTATAAAAGTGCACTATATAAACTCTCTTAAAACCCTAGCCCCAATTGATGACATTCTATATTCGTACTCTCCTCAATAAAAATGTTCTCTCTTCTGCCCATGGAGATAGCTAACCCAACCATGTAAATTCTATGTGTTTTCTCTCACGTTCTTTTCCAGTTTTCTCTTTGATTGTTGTTGCTGTTTCCATAACAATTGGCTGGTAATTAGCTTTTCAAAACATAATCTCACCAATATAGTCCCGTGCTGACAGACCATGGAAGCCCATCCTTGGAAACAGCCATTGACTACCTAATCAATGCAGAAAGAACCATCAAGCGTGAATCGATTTTGTCTCAGAATGATAAATGGATATTGCAAAGTTGAATTGAGAATTAGCTCCTGAAGAGAATTGACAAATACCAGACGTTATAATGAGTACAGATATAGAAACACCAATCACCCCAAACAGCATAATGGTCAAGAAATTATGGAAAAACTGCTTCTTTTTAACTTGAAACCTACAGAAAGGTAGATAAGTTAGTGAAACACGATGATTCAATAAGCATATACGAGCTATATAAAGATACTACCAGTAACCATTACAAACCCAGCATTGAAAATTATTGGTGGAAGAAGATATATGAAGAACACTTCTTCATTAAAAGTTAGGATATGTGAATTTTTCCCCTTGCTACAGACCAATATGATTGTTCCAGTAACACCTCCCTGTTTAGACAGAAAGTTTAGAATAAGAAAACAATGAAAATTCTGCTTTGTCACAGCCATATATGGGAGCAGTTAAGAAGTGACATTTAACATGGTTGTATAGATATAGAAAAGTAAGTGTTCAGTATTGTTTTCTACATTTTACAATAACAGATTAATTATTTCACATACATCACTTAGTGAAAAGAAATGCTTATTGTAAAACAAGTGTACCAAAAAGGCAAGAATGAAGTTGGGTCCACACCATTTACCCGCCATCCTCAACAAAGTCAAATAGCAAGTAATAGCAACTACTAAATATTAACACCATGCTAACTAGATGCAAATTTGTAACTAAAAATGTCTTGGGGCTCCCAAAACACTGGAATAGTGTACAATAAAAAAAAATCTCACAGAATTCCTATACTAGAAGTATTCTCGTCTCCAAAACGAAATGCCTCTTAGCTGAAGCAAGCATTTCCAGAAATATGGGAATAACTATGGTTGAAGATGCAAAAATAAATAAATAATAATCACACATCTCATGTCAATCAGAAACAGAAAGGATTGAGTACAACATCTCCACTTTGCTATTAGTATGAGGCTTTTTAGCACCCGAATTTAAATCCATGTGGGCTTAAACCAAAAACAATATCGAATTATCCCCAAGATAGTTATTGCACTATGAACACCAAATAATTGGATTAAAAGACATCCCACATCTCATTCCAATGCATTGAACTAAGTGTATACAACCTTCAACACGAGAAGAAAAAAAAACACATTATCACATATCAATCAGTACAATCCAGCAAGTTGGTGCGATGAACTTTCTTGCCCCACTATGTGTATTGATAAAAATATCAAATTTATCAAAACTCAACAACAAAACTTAAAAATCATGGAGTGGCCTTGTCGTCAAAGAGGAACTCAAGTTATTTTGAGAGATTTAGAATGAGAAGTTAATTTGAGCGATTAGAATTCGAGGTTGTAATATCAGCTTGTTTGGAGGTGGATTTTTGTACGGGAGTTGCAGCAAAAACTCGTTTGGATGCGGAGTTGTTGGCTGGCTATGGTTCATTTGAATGTGATATTTTTAAAGAAAATTTGCATGAGGGGTTATTTTTGAGAGATTATAAATGAATAGTTTAAAATAAGCGATTATTTTTTAATGGTTATCCATTTGAATGCGTTTGTTTGAAGAGGGGTTGTCCTTAAATTCGACAAACAAACACCACATCCAAAATGTTCCATGTCAGAGTCGGTGCCTCCCAGTCTTGAGACTCAAAGGATATCAAAAATAAAAAATAACTTTCTAATTTTTGAGTTAAATGGCAGTCCCTTCTTTTTTTTTTTTTTGAAAATAAATGGCATTCCCTTCTACTTTAATATCAACAACCACTCGCTTGGCTTTGCACAAATTTGCAAGCATTAATAAAAACATCAATTATATAACAAATCATTCGCTAAATTTTCTGGGATTCGTATAATTGAACACGCTAAACTGAACAGCTAGGAAGCACGGACACTTCTATTTTGACAAAGTATCCGTGTCGTACTCGTGTCCGACACTGATACTTCGGGACACTTGTCGGACACGTGTCCGACACTCAAAATTATGTATCCTCTTTTATTATTATTTTCAATTTCGAATACATCATGTCCACCTCGTGGACACCTCAATTAAGACTTATTTGTTTCCAATGACTATAAAATCAAACGGAGGGAAAGAAAATGAGACAAAAACTAAAATATTTAAACATCGTTATAAGTAGGCTTATAATTAACTAAAATATTTTGGATTTCATCTTTTAAAGTAAATTATAAAAAATAATGATAAATCACGTGTCCTCGATGTATCCGTATACTGCATTCTGCATTCTTGAATAAGGGCTATCTACGTATTGTCGTGTTGTGTCCCTATCTCGTGTCGGTGTTGTGCTTCTTAGCTGAAGAGTGAAAACTACAGAGAGAATCACATGATCAACGGAACAAAAAGCAAATGCAATCAATTAAAGATGGCATACAATGATAATGGCGGTGATAGATTCGTTAACCCATCGATTTTCTTCGAGCAAGTGGCCGATAACCAGGCACAGACAGAGAACGGCGACGAACAGCGTCAAGGGGACGACCTGGGCGTGGTCGCTGCCGAAGTTCTCGAAAGATTCGAGCATTTCCATCTCTCTATTTCTTCACACTCTCGATTTCTCTGCAACTCCGTTTTAGGGTTAATTATTTGCATCAACCAAAAATACAATGAAATGTTCCACCCAAACAGAGATTCGAGGAGATTTTGCCGCGCACTGGAGCAGCACAGTTTGTTAGGGAAACTCTGGCCGACACGTGTGAATTTATTATTACTATGCTCCACACGTGTTTAGTACTCTGGCAAATAAGTTATTTATATGTACTTTTTAAAAACAATTTTCTTTATTTGGTTTTTTTTCATTTTATGTTTTCTGGTTATGAGAATTGAAAATGGAGTTCTGAATGAATCTTATTTATAGGGTGATGTAATTTTTTATAATTAAAATACAATTTTATGATCGGTGGCACTCTAACTAATTAAAATAGAACTGCTAAGAAAATTAAGATTGAATCAAATTGAATGGACTATACTGTAATTGATATGCAACTCAAAATAGTGTTACTAAATTTAAAGAGAGAATTACACGGTCATGAGTCCAAGCCCAAAAATTGGTATTTGACTCTTATATTATTTAAAGAGGGCAATTTTGGTACAGTCATCACTCATGATGTCACATACACATTTTATTTTTATTTTTTATTAAAATAAAAAAAGTGACCTGAGATGTGTGGCACCAAATGTGACACATATATTGACATTATAGGTGGGGTGCAGCCAAGAGCATTTGTGTATGATTTGTTAGTTTCTCTTTCCCGAAGTTGTACTAAAAAAAGGATTCTTAAAATAATAATAATATATGTTCAAAAGATAATTAATTAATGAATTACCTCACTATACATCTTTTTTAATAAACAGTTTGTACTGTTTTTTTTTGTTTAAATTTCATAAATAAAAAATAAAAAAGCAAATAGTTATCAACCCCGACCTTATTTCTCAATATTGGTTTATTTTGGGCTGAAAGCCCAATGATCGGTGCCACACAGTATTATTTTTCTTTTTCTTTTTTGAATTCCACCTAGTCTTATTTTCTTTCTTCATTTTCATTACAATATTTATCATGCAGACTTTTTCTTTTTATAATAACCTTTTTAATTTTCTATATTGTTTCATATCACGTAGTTATCTTATTTGTGGCTAAACATTGTTTCCTCCCAACTTTGTGATTGGTGGGTCAAGTTTATTATATGACATGATCGTTTAATATACGTACTGAAATTAATATAATTGTTCAGTAGAAAAAAATAATTTCATTTCATAAATTGTGAATTGTTCAATAGAAAAAATTAATATAATTTATGATTGTTCTATAGAAGAAATTGTTCAATCTCTATGAAAATAAATTGTGAATTTTACGGAAATAAATTTTCATTTAATAATGAATACTGAGAAATCATATAGTTTCGTGAACATCTCTACTTATAACTCAATTATTAAATCATATATATTGTCACTAAAATTATATTCTTTTGGCCAACGTTCATTCCTTCCTTGGTACTAAGAACATTTTCAACATGTAATAATTTATTCAAGAAAAATGAATCACATTAAGAATAAAATTGACCATTTTGAAATGTTCAAGTACAAACTTTCAAATTCTATCAGATATCGAATATCATTTTAAATTCTTAGCCGTGTTTTTTTACTATGTTTGAAAAGTTCCATTTATATGTTTCTTAAGGTTAAATTACATATTTAATCTCTAAATTTTCATGTTTGCATTTAATCTATAAACTTTAAACGTATTTTATCATTTTGGATATTTGGTAAAGATTGATAATTTATTGAACACAAACCTAACACTTCATTAACCAAACTCCTAAATTAATTATATACATTTTAATTAACAAAGCATAACTTAAGTAACATAAATTGTGGATATGACAAAAAAACAATAATGAATTTGAATCATTCTAATTAGAATTGAATGCGAAGTTAAAAGCTAACCAAAAAAATCTAATCACAACGTATACTTTATTTAAAAAACAAAAAACAAAAAACAAAAAACAAATCCTTATCTTTGAACCGTTCTTTCTTTCTTATCCATGAAAGCAATGGCCTTTTTTTTTTTTTGAGTGAAAGCAATGGTCTTAACTCTTCACCTTTTTCTAATTGTAATAATAAGAAAATAATTATTAAAAAAAAAAAAAACTCAAATCCAAAAAATAAGTTGCTGACGTGGACATCACAATAAACTGCCGTATCATTTTTATTTGTTTTACAAGAATGGCACATGGTCTGACCAAGGTTCTAAAATCCAGCCTAATAACTCCAAAGGCCATTTTCTTATTCCCAAAAATCCCACATTAATTAATATTGTTTATTATTTTGATATTTTAATCAAAAGTTAGGGAACCCAATTTGATATTTTACAAAACTAAACCAAAACAATAGGATTCTTTTTAGTTGAACAATAATTAAGAATAAAGATTCGATGAGCATATTTGTCGATTGAACTTTTTTTTTCTTTTTTTTTGTTGATATAAATTGGTAGAGGGATCACAATTCACAAACCATACCTATAGAGAGTCAAATAATATTTGGAAATGAAGTACTTTTTTTAAATAAAAAAATAACTAATCGTTATTATTTTGTAAATAAGTCAGTGACATGATGGTTTCATTGTTTAGTTGTAAACTCGTTCAGCACCAACATCACATATTTGAGTATCATAATTAAATCGGTGCTCCAAACACATTCCAATATAAATTGGGTTGGTTCATTTTTATTTTTGGCAAAATCGACCTTCTCCGACCCGGTACTTTTTCCACTATAAAAATTGAGAAAAACTTGCCTCTGCACGTGGATGTGTAGGTAGACCCAAGTTATTAACTAGGTGTTACCATTTTGAACCACACAAATTATTACTTTTTTTCCTTTTTGTTTATATACATAAAAAAATGTGTGGTTCAAATTGGTGACACATGTTAATAAGTTGGTCTACCTACACATGCACGTGTAGGCAAGTTTTTCTCATAAAAATTTGCTTCAAAAGCTATCGTATTTGGTGTTGACCTTGACCATTGACATTCACTTCCAACACTAATTTTTTTTTTCCATTTGTATTTTCCTGAGTTATTAATATTGTACCTTAAAAAAAAAAGAGAGTTATTAATATTGTGTGTGACCGGTTCTAGACATGTTATCTAAATTTAATGGTATTCTGGATATTTCACTATCACCCCCACCTTGAAATTCTTTTTCCTATTTTCATTATATCTTACTAGCTAGTTGATATTTAATAAATGTATAACGGTTCAATTTTTTGAAGTTTTGAATTTTCAACCTCTCTTGGTTTTTTTTTTCTACATTTTTAAATGTCATTAAGTGCATTTTACCAATTCAATTCAAGATATCTCAGTTTACTTTAATGAATTTGACATATTCCAGACATGAGATTCCAGCCTCACTAACTTTACCTATCACAGTTAGTTTGTTTATTTGTTTGTTTTTTGTTTTAAGAACTGGATTACCTTTGGTTAAGTGGTCACATTTTGACTAACATATTATTTAAAAAAAAAAATTAAAATTTGAGAGTTTTACTCCATTACACTTGAGGTAACTATGTCCATCTGTAACTCAAACATTTAAAAAAACATTGAAGGAATAGAGACAAGAGAAATATTTATAAATTAATGTTACATGTGTGCAATGATTTGCAACGAAAATGTATGAAGGTATGAATAACCATAGATGAGATGATAGAATTCTTAAAGAAAGTGATAGAATTGTGATGGATGTTACGTTGCACTACATCTGAAACCCTAAATTATACGCGTGTGCACACACATATATAAAGTGTTAATTTGAATGGTCATAAGTTTTTTATGGAAAAAAATAATCTTTTTAGTCCTTATATGTGTAGAGTTTAGTTTCAATTTGGTCCCAACATTATGTCTGGTTTGCTTTCAGTTTGGTCCCTACATTTCAACATTGAACAATTTTATTCATGACATTTTACTAACTTTTAGTTATCAATAATAAAATTTTAGTAACATAAAGTAACGTTGACTAAAATAATAATTAAATTAATTTTAAATTTCAATATATTTATGAAGTTGTTTTTTTAGTTTTCACATAAATTTAGTTGTTAAACAAATTTGAAAGTAAAGTAAAAAAATACAGAATGATTAAAAATTAACATTATTGAAATGTGAGGGATAAAGTACACGTGTTTAATTTTAAAACATATAAACTGAATTAAAACTAGATTTTAAACTGAATAGCTTAATATATAATTTTATTTTATTTTAATAATTTTGATAACCATTTTGTTTATGAAATTTAAGCCTATTTCTGATCAAATTTCCTACCATGTGGTCAATCCCTCTTACAATGTATCTATATTTTCTTAAGAAAGTAGGAGAATACTAACCAAATTTTAAAAACATAAACAAGTTTTTTGAAACTACTTTTTTTTTTTTACAAATTTTGGTTTTGTTTATTAAAATATAGGTAATATGTAAATATCAAAATAAAGAAAAAATATAGTAAGGTAGTTGTTATAAGCTTAAATTTCATAAACAAAAAACAAAAAACAAAATAGTTATCAAACGGTGCCTTATCAAACGGAGCCTTACTAATTCAACACTACTGTCACAATCGATTTTGAAAATCAGTATTTGACGGTCATTATTTGAGTAATGGTATCTTCGATGTAAAATTTGTGGTTCCTCTCCTCCAATTTATACTATAAAAATATATTTATTAATGGTTAAAAAAAATTTATGCATTTGATAATATGGATCCCATGGGTTAATTGCATCCATTAAATTGGAGTGTGGCAAGATCACAGTGTTAAATGCATAGGATTTTTGCTAGTTTGGAGCTGACGTGTCATCAAATTTTCATTCTCATGTGCAATGCCATCTATAAAATGCTTTTTCTAGACACTTTTGAAGATTATGAAAAGTTTTTGTTTAACATTAAACAAAAACAAAAGCAAGAAAATGTTTATATTATATTAACATTAAAGTGAGGTAAAGGTTTCATCTCTTAAAAGCCCATTTGGTAGCATTTTAACCTTTTGCAATCACTTTTTATGGAAAAAGTATTTGAAGGTATATGAACAATTAAGATCGGGTTTGAAAATTTGTAATCAAATTCTAAAATATATAAACATTTTCTTTTAGTTTTCAAATTTTGACTTTAAATTTGAATTTAAGTTTTAAAACAAATAAATTCATGAACTAAAAGAAGAAAAAAAGTTATGAAAAAAATAGTGGTTGTAGATTTAGTTTTCAAAAATTAAATAATCATCAAATTTAAATATTATAATATATTTTATCAACAAAAAAACAACATATATAACCATGACTACTTACATATTCAATGACGTATTATTGTTCGTGTTCTAATTATTTTATTGATTACTCAATATAATTTAATTTCAGAACATGTTTAAATCAAACTAAACAAAAAAGACGTAATGAGTAATGTTACATACAAAATAAAATAGCACAAACATAAAATGAAAGAGGTGGAAACAATACAATTATTATTATTATTTAATTCCAAAGCCTATTCTTAAATAAAGTAGAAAAAAACTTTGTCAAACAATATGCATTTCCAAAATTTAAAAACCATATCCAGACATGGCTGCTACTAACAAAACTTTACATTTTCAACATTTTATTCTACAACTAAATAAATAAGTATGTCTGCCATTTGGAGCTATGATATATTTTAATGACTGAAATGTGAACTAAATATTATATATATTGGAGATAAAATCTGTTTTTTTTTTTGAAAAAATTGAAGATAAAATATTTGTATGACCTTTTATTCAAATCAATTCGACATATTAAATTAAAGGAAATCGGTCTCAATTTAAAAGGTAATGTAAAAAAAAAAAAACTTAAAAATTAAAATGTATAACAAACAAATGTAGTAGAACGAATCTATATACATTTGACAATTTTAGTAATTAATGGTTAAGTTTTATAAAACATTGTACTAAAAAAAGTTTTATAAATAATTTAGCAACTTTTCCGTTATTTTTAATGTAAAAGGAAAAAGCTAAAAAAATGAAGTCTTTTGGGTCACTTACGAGATCGCATTGCCTAAAAAACCCTTTTCTATTTGCCTTTATTATTTCGTTTAAAAAAAACAATGACATTTTTGTGTCTTCACAAAAAAGGTAAAGTAAAACTAAAAAAAGAGTAAAGTAAAGTAGATGCAATTTAATATTGGAGATGCCCCCGGCCGGATGGTGGGTTGAGGGAATGACTTTCCGTCCCTCTCACTAAATACAAATTCTATTAAGATAACACGACTACTATAAAATAATATGAAAGTCAATTTCTAAATTCAAACTCGATCGTGGAGTTGAAATAAATTAAATAATCTTTTTTTATAGAAACTATATATTAATTTTCAACTAGATAAATAATAGTTAAGGAAAACTACTCATCTGAATAAATATATATACAAACAAAAGTTTCTATATACAGAATGAATTGGTAAAAAAATAGAATTATTTTTTTTAAGTGTAAATGGATAAGAAATGAGATGGGGAAATACATTTCCTCTCTATTTGGCTGCCATAATTTTTCTCACCTTACTCCCTTTTTTTCTGTTAGATTTACCATTGCTATAGGCTAGTTTCCGTAGAGAAAATTGACCTATCTATTTATCTTTTAAACATTTTCACATACGTCAAACTCATTTTTTTAATATAAATTGGGAAAGAAGGACCACAAATCCTACAAAATGGTACAACTGCTCTCAAATAATTTAGAGCAAAATATCGATTCTATGATTGATAACTACGGTATTAAACTAAATTTTCACTAAATAATAAAAACATCAGACCACCGAACCTTTCAATCATATCAAACTCGTTTTGAAATGCATCTTTCTCGATTTTATGTAGCGTATCTATTCAAAACATGTATTGATTTATGTTAACTATTAAACAAAATACTAAAAAAACGATTAAAAAAATTGTAATTCAAAACCTGCACCATGTATGTGTAGGCCGACCCAACTTATTTTCCATTTGTCACTATCTTGAACCATAATTTTTTTTTTATATATATATAATAAAAAAAAAAAAAAAAAGTAATTTGTGGGACTCAAAATAATAACACGACTCATAAGATTGGTCGCCTACACAAGTTTTCCCAATATTTTTTTTTTTACCAGTGCGTATAAATCCACCAATAAAGTTCTCCATTTGGTATAAATCCACCAATAAAGTTCTCCATTTGAAAACAATACCAAGTTGTGTCTTTTTATAACTTCTTTCCATTTTTTAAAGATTTAAACAAAGATATTTTATGGTAATTGTTTTTTGATGCTTTTTTTTTCTCTTGATAATAATTGGGTAGTTGAAGTTCAAATACAAGACCATGGAATGTCTTATTACTCTTGTTAACAGTATAAATGTTTTTTTTAGCCAATAACAGTATAAATGTTTGGTATTTGGTTTTTCTCAATTTTTTTGAAATAAAATTCCAAATATACAATTTTCTCATATAATTTTGTATCTACTATTTGCATGCAATCAAGGGGAAGTATTTGAACCATTCAAATTTGGAACAAGTGATGACCGCATATTTTAAGATTTCAATTTTACAACTTGGATGTGAAATTTGAATACCATTCACAAATCTTCTAAAAATAATAATAATAATAATTAAAATAATACCATTCACGAATTTGACTGTTGACAGATTATTTCAAAAGACTAAATAACAACACTCATATTCAGAATATTTAAAATATCTCACAGAAAAAAAAAAACATCTTCAAACGTGGTTGAATGGATAATTTTAAATATTAACATTTTAATACAATTAACTTATAAATAAATTTTACAAACGATGATAAACAAGTCTCTTCTATAAAAATGTTATTAAATTAGAAAATAAAAATCGCTATCTAAATCCAATTATTATTATTATTTTGAAAAAATTAAACTCAAGTTAATTTTTGTTTTGAATTATAAATTAAAACTTATAACACTACTGTCACTCATAATTTTGGTGATTTCTCATCTTATTTCTCGAAAACATGATCAAAAGTGTAGCTAAAATTTGAAACTAAAAAACCAACTTTCGTTTTTATGGAAAATTTTCATGAATAAAGAAAAAAATAATTTTGTTATACAAGTGTCAAAATTTTATATAAAAAGTATCAAATATAATAAATAATTATTCAATTGATGATCACAAAATTAACGACTTAACTTACACAAGATTAATAATATTTAAAAGTGAAATTAATTGCTCCAATCAAATTAAATCGATTGAAAGTAATTTAATTAAAAATCATGCAACACTAATGTATGTCCAATGACAGGTCTTGGGTTCGAGTCTCCCACTTTCAATTATTGTAATCTAAAATATATATATATATATATATATATATAATTTTTATAAAACGGTAAAAACTGAATTGTAAATAAATGGTAAACGGGCATAAATTTTGTGTGAAAAGTCAAAACTAATTTAATACCTTATTCAGCTAAGAAAGTATCCAAAATCTATGCGGACAAAAAATATTCCTACAGCACTTGAACATGAACACACACAAAAATTCATAATCAACAAAATATAATTAAATGACATGATAATCAACCAGAACATAAATGAAATGATATGAAGTAAGAGTAAAAAAACTTAAATCTTTTCACTTCTATTTAATATTTTCATATAATTTATTTGATGGGTGTTTTTTCTATAATATAGTTTAACAACAAAAGTGGTCCCTTAATCCAAACTCTTTAACCAATTAAATTATATTAAATGTTAAGTTTAATTTATGAAATGTATATAACTTTTAAATATTATTCTCCTTAGAGTAAAAATTGACTTGTTCAATAACATATGTAGAGGAATATAATTGTGAAACAAAAAGAAAAATAAAAACAAAGAGGAAGAAGTTATTGTAAGGGTCAATGTTATTATATGTGATATGAATGTTGAGTTGCATCTGTCGGGACCCACCACGAAAGCAATCCAAATGCGCGTTTCCCCGCTGACTCCTTGTAAGAAAGAAGAACGAATCAGAGCTTGCCACGTAAGCTTTTGCCAGTTCGTTAATGCTCAGCTGGTGGTCCCCGCTGATTAGCTGTCTCCCACGTCCCAATCGATCTACAAGCTCACCATAATTTTGCCGGCTCCCGCTCGGCTTTCTTTTTACCTACCCACCCGAACCGGGTCTGCTTTTGCGAAATTCACTATCGGTTTTTGTTTTTCCTTTAATATATATTATTTGGATTCTTTCAACTTCGATTTATTCCACAACTTTCAAATATTTATTTTACTTCTAAAAATGTTTATAAAATTGATTTTCATCATTTTTTTAATATCAAAACATCCTATTAACTCTCGATAAATATTAGAACTAAAAAAAATTCTCTCGATAAATATTAAAAATATTTTCATGATTTTTTCCTTTTTGTATTTAAATAATTTGATTTTCTATTTAAAATTACCTTTAAACTTAGTTTGAAGTGCATAAATTAAAATAAAATATGAAAAAATATGAAAAAATAGATTAATTTTTAAATTACATGAACCAAAAATGTAATTTAGAATTTTATTTATTATATCAAATAGATGGATTTTGAAGGTATACACCCTTCAAGATCCTGAGTTCGAGGCTCACTTGTGATATTACTCGTTCTACGTCTCTAATGTTGGCTTAAGGACAGGCGTGGTTTCGAAAAAAAAAAAAAAACTTCTACTAGTCGTTGTTTGTTAATCCGTTGTACTTGAATTTTACAAGATTTATTGCAAATTTTAAATAATAAAGACCGGATATTTTGAAAATAAATAATTAAAATGTTATTTGATAACTATTTAATTTTTTTTGTTTTTTGTTTTTAAAATTTAAGCCTATGATAACTATCTTATCATATATTTGTTCTTACCTGCATATTTACATTTCACTTTTATTTGTAGAAATTAAACAAAAATTTTGGAAAAAAATAACTTCAAAAAACTTGTTTTTGTATTTTGAAAATTGGTTAACATTCACATACTTTCTTAAGGAAAAATAGATGTATAGTAAAAAATGTGGAACACATGTAGGAAAGATAAAACACATCTTACAAAATTTGAATAAGAATAGTTTTACATTTAAAAAAATGAAAACAAAAAATGAAATGGTTATCGAACATAGTCTAAAATACACCAATATCCAAAGTTGAAAATATAAAAATATTTCTATTTAAATCCATACTTACTATTTTATACATTCAACAACCATACATTTAATAACCAAAATATCACTAATAATAATCTAAATTATTTTTCTCAGTTTCTTCATCTGTACAAAGATTGAATTACAAAATTATGCAAGAGAAAGTTGGAGAAAATACTACTATTTAAGCTTCATTCAAAAAAAAAAATACAAAAACCCTACTATTTAAGCTTTGAAGTTAAAATGTGTAATTGCCAAAACTATGATAAATGCCAAAAAAGAACCAACATAGCTGTGTTCATAATCAATAGAACATCAGTTCATGTTCCTACTTTTTTTTTTAACAAAATCTATAATTTATAATTGTTGTTCGAACTTAAAAACTATGAATAATTTATTAGTTAAATTTATGGATTTTAACCACATCATTTTAATGATAAAAATTAATGCTATTGGAGTTGTAATATCATTGACTTTTTAATTTTTTTTAAAAAAATTATACAATATTTATAAATGGTACCTGTAATCAATGGTTACTATGTAATTCATAATCATGTCAATAAATTCTATAATGATATAATTCAATATGTAATTTACTCCTCCACTAAAAAAAGAAGAAGCAATTTACAATTTGTTGTTTTTTAATTAAAAAACATCAATCAACGACATTGGTATTCATCGATAGATTCCATTTTCAAAAAATAAAAATGATTGATTCCAAAACCACTTAAACGCAAGTCGTCGGCTTTATATTTAAAAAGTCTTTGGCTTGGCTTCATTTCTGAGAACGGCTCAATCGAGCCGAACCGGATAATTTCAAGCCGAATTGATTAATATTTTCTCTAGTTTAGACGTGGGGACAATCAATCAAAAAACAAGCACCGGCTTCCATTAATTATAATTAATTAATTTCATACATTATATAATCTTTTCTAAAAATATTAAATCACCACCAAAAATATAAATTCCAGCTTCCCAAAGCTCCTCTGCAAAAACCTCTCTCTCTCTCTCTCTCTCTAACTTCGATTTGAGCTAATCCAGTGATCTCCGGCGATCTTCTTCCCATCAACACCGTGGATTTGGCGGCGGAGTCGTCGTGAAGTTCGCCTGAGCTGCGATGAGGTCCTGGAAGACTTTTCCGGCAGTGTGTTCTTCTTCTCGCATTCCCCTTCTTCTGTTTCCTCTGCTTCTTCACTCGTTCGTGGCGCTGGTCTCTGCTCAGGGATCTAATAGTACCGGTCCATGGCAGACTCTGAGTGGTGAGTGTAGTGTTCGTTTAAATCTCTTGAAACTTTGATGATTTTGGTTATCTCGTTGTCGTTTTTTTGTTTTTGCTCTGTCAATCGTTCGGAAGTAGAAGATTAGTTCACTTGTTGCGTTGAAAGAGCTTGAAAATGAAGCCGTAAGTGGCTTGGTGGAGTTGATTTCGACTCTGGCTTCGATTTTGAACCGGGGGATTTTCAGTTTTTTTTGTTCCTGCTTGTTTTCCAGTGCATTTCAGTAGGTTGCTAGGTTTTGGAGTTTGGATTTAGGTTTGGCTTTGGTTTTGCAGGGGAGGCTCCATTTGTTGTGGCTCGTGGTGGATTTTCAGGGCTGTTTCCTGATTCGAGCCAAGTTGCGTACAATTTCGCACTTATGGTTAGTGTTCCTGATGCGATCTTATGGTGCGATGTGCAATTAACTAAAGACGGAGTTGGAATTTGTCTCCCGGATCTGAAGCTTGACAATGCTACAGATGCTGCGAATATTCTGGGGGAAAACCGCAGCAGTACATATCTTGTTAATGGAGTCCGTACTACGGCATTATTTACGGTGGATTTCAATTCCAACGAACTAGTAAACGTTTCTCGTAAGTTCAAGTTATCAACCCTAAACCCATTTATATTTATCCTGTCATTTATTGCGCTCTAGCTGCTGTTTGCTCAAAAGCTTAGAAAATCTGTACAAGCATGGTTCTCTTTTGTCATGTTCTTCTTTGTGAAACCCGCCTATCCGTTTAACCATTGCATGTGGCTGCTTGACATAATTTGACCAAATCTAGTGGGATTCCACCCTTCAATTTCAGCATTTGAAATTTATAACGAGGGTTCTGTTTTTGAAAATTTGGAAATATTATTGCTGATTTTACATGTTTTTACATGTCATGCTTGTTTTTAGAAATTCTTCCAGGAAGCTGCAACAATTAGGTTCCCAGTTTTGCACCATCATCTGTACGAGAGATTGTAAAGTAGCTTAGTTTTCCATCTTTGTCTCGGGCGACTGAGGAAACTGCACTTAGAAAATAGAATCGGCTTCCCTTTTCTTTTTAACAAAATACAACTTTTTTTATCTAGAAAACATGTACAACAATTTGTTTTTGTTTTGTTTTTTCGGATATTCGTTGTCGTTGTCGCACACAGAGAAAACTTCAACTTTTTTATTTTCTATATTCTTCATCAAGTTAACCGTTGTTAATTGCGGTAATGAGATATTAAGTAAAATTGCTTGACAAGTGGAGTTCCTTGCAGTTACTCAAGGTATCTATTCTCGATCGAACAAGTTTGATGGCAATGATTTTGTTATTCTCACTCCTGAAGATGTAGTTAAGCAGTTAAACCCCCCAGGACTTTGGCTGAATATTCAGGTAATTGTATTGAGTTTACATGCGCCTACACTAATGTTCCTTCTTTTCTGCATAAGCTGTTAGGTTTTACTTTTTGTAGTCTTCAACTGATCCCCTTTATTCTCCTTGCAGCATGATGCATTCTTCACACAGCAAAAATTGAGCATGAGGAGCTTTGTACTTTCTGTAACCAGAAACATCATTGTGAACTATATATCATCACCAGAGGTGGGATTTCTAAGAAGTATAGCTTCAAGAGTTAATCCTCGCACAAAGTTGATCCTTCGGGTCTTAGGACCAACTGATATTGAGCTTACCACCAATCAGACATATGATTCTCTCTTACGCAATCTCACATTTATCAAAACATTTGCTTCTGGAATTCTTGTTCCTAAGACTTATATATGGCCCGTTGATAGAGATGGTTACTTACAACCTGAAACCTCTCTTGTCTCCAATGCTCATAAAGCACAGCTGGAAGTTTTTGCATCAGAATTCTATAGTGACCTCCCACTAGCCTACAACTACAGTTATGATCCCATTACTGAATACCTGTCTTACATTGACAATGGTAAATTTTCAGTTGATGGCGTGCTCTCTGATTTCCCTATTAGTCCATCGGCAGCTATTGGTAAGTCATCTTATTCCAGCTCATATCCATGATGTTCATGAGTGATAATTTAATCGTATGTAATTTTTGAGAAAATTGCAAAAAATACTCTTTAACTATAGGGATTGCTATAGTCACACCTCAAACTTTCAGTTTGATCTATCTCTCCCTAAGCTTATGAATATTTTCAATTAAGCCCTTAGACATTTCAAAATGCACAAACCACCGTTAATTTGTTATATATGGGGCATCTTAGACCGGAGGTTATTTAACCTATTATTCGTTTTTGTTCCCTACAGTTTTGGTCCTATGATTGGCCTTCGCCTTCCCCCTTTTTTTTCTTCCCCTCTTTCATGTTTTTGCGTGGGTTATTGTAACTATTATTTATCAACTAATTGTTTTTGTTTCTTATAAAAAAAATAGAAATGCACAAACCACCCTTATCAACGGATTGGTTTTTTTTTTTGATAATAAACAATTTCTTGATAATATGACTTATCAACTAATTGTTATTATTTTAATTTTTAATTTTCAATTGAAGTTGAGTTGTCATATCTCGGTTTAAGTAAATAACAAAATGAGGTAAATAATATGAGTTTTATTGTTATAATATTATAGTTTAAGAGTTCTATTGAGATAACACTTATAGCTCAGGATAGTTTGTGCAATTTGTAATAAGGGTTTAATTGCAACAACTTTTTTAGGTTAGGGGTTGATCAGATTGAAAATTAAAGGGTGTGATTTCCCGACAGGGTTGGTTTTAGTTTTCCTTTTTTGGCAATTTTCCATTAAATTTGCTAAATTATGTGTGATGAATTAATCATATGGTATTTCTTAGAGAATTTACTATCAGCAGCACATTCTACCTCTTGTATTATATTTGTAGCATAATTTTTAAAATAATTCATCTATAGCATATTTATTTCTATCACTCACCTAGTGATAGTCTATCACTCACCTAGTGATAGAACTCAATTTAAATTTCTATCACTGATAGAAAACTTAAGCAGTGATAGAATGAGTCTATCATTGATTGAATTCTATCACTAATAGAACTCAACAAGTGATAGAAGTCAATTTGGATTTTCTGCTACAAATGAAATTATTTTAGATTTTGTGCTATAGATGGAAATATTTTGCCATTTTTTGTTATACATGCAAAATCCCCTATTTCTTAAATGTTTAAACACTAAGGACGTGAGTTTATCTTACCATAAAAAAGACCTTAAAAAAAAAAGAAAAAATCTTACCATAGAAAAGCACGGGCGATTCATAACTGTTTCCTAGCTAATTTCAACTCATGCCCTTATTGTTTCAACCAAATGAAACTCCCATTTCATCGCACTTAACAACTTAAGACAACTACGGTAAAAAAAAATAGTTTAAAAAAAAATAACTTACGACAACTTAGGCCCCGTTTGATAATCATTTTTGTTTTTTGTTTATAGTTTTTCATTTTTTGTTTTAAAAAATAAAAATTGTGTATGTTTGATAACTCATTTTAATTTTATGTTTTTAAAAATGAAAAACTAATAAACCTGTTTGATAACTGTTTTTTGTTTTCAATTATCATATTTTGTTTGGATTTTTTTAGTTTTTTACTATTTATTTGTGTTCTTTTCATACTTTTTTAAAAACAAAAACAAAAACTTGTTTTTAAAAGCTACTTTTTTTAGTTTTTAGAATTTCTTTACTATTTTAATAATATTTTAAAATTTTAAAAACAAAAACCAAAATTGGTTATCAAACATACATGTTTTTAAAAAAACAAAAACAAAAACAAAAACAAAAAAATGAAATGGTTATCAAATGGGGCCTTAACTACTTCCGCAGGAGTTCCGCAGGAGTTCAGCATAATAACTCAATAGGTGTTTTCTGCTTCATGTGATTAACATAGAAATTCCATCAAACTGACGTTTTTTTCTCTGATGTGTCAGATTGTTTTGCTCGTTTGGATGCTAAGGCAAAAGGTCAAGGTATGCCAGAATTGTAATAGTAGTTTTCCTTGCATTCTCAAGATTAATTTTCATGCTAGACAAGCCTGCTGATCGCTTAACTTTAGACGTCCTAACATTAATTTTGATACATATATTTTCTCCTTTTCCAGCCAAGCCTTTGGTCATTTCCAAATTTGGAGCCAGTGGAGACTTTCCTGCTTGCACAGACTTGGCGTATTCCAATGCTATTTTAGATGGTGCAGAAGTGCTCGACTGTCCTGTTCAAATTTCAAAAGATGGAATAGCATTTTGCATGAGCTCAATCAATCTTATAGATAGCACTACAATATCTCAAACATCGTTTACCAGTCGTTCAAAAAAAGTTCCCGAAATTAGTCCTAACGATGGAATCTTTGCTTTTGATTTAACATGGGAAGAGATTAAACGCCTGACCCGTAAGTGAAGTTGGTTCACAATTTTACATATATTTTTTTGAAACTAAGCATGTCCTTTAACGCATGCCTTCATTTTTCATACCTCAGCAGGCTCAGCTTATTTACTACCACTGGGATTAAACTTAACTGGACTAGAATAAGGTCACGTTCTTGATGATTTGCCTACGTTTGAAATGAAAAAGAATATAAGTTTTAAGAATTAAAGATCATGGATAAAACGTGTAGAAAAAAGTGCTAATTCTTTAAGAAGAGTTGGGAGAAAATGATTTTGTCACAGTGCTTGTGATAGTTTAATTTGGTATGGAATTTCTCTCGTCGTATAACTGTAAACTATGAATACAATTATGATTTTTGTAGTTTATGGTTCATAGAGCATAGAATGATAATTTGGTTATCAGAGAGTATGATATCTTTTCTCTGAGTAGAACATATTCGGGTCTTTGCTATTCTACCCGTAGTCTCTCCATGACTTTATCGTTTAATGTTCTATCGTCTCGTAGGAATTAGCGTGGGTCATCTGATAGCTTTTGTAGAAACCATGGTGCAAGTGTTAGCTTGAAATGCTTATGTTTTGCAAGAACTAATATGACATGCTAATACTTTTACTGTTTATTTTCAACTGCAGCGTCGATATTGAACCCTTTTTCGAAGTTCACATTGTTTCGAAACCCTAGGTTCCGAAACAGTGGGAAATTCCTAACACTACCGGATTTCTTGGCCTTGGCAAAGAATGCAAGCTCTCTTTCTGGTATCTTGATCCATATTGAGGTTAGTGTTGTTTATCTTCTAAAATTAAATATTGTGTTTAAGATCCTTGGTATGATGATGATTACCTGCTCATGTCTTCCAACTGACCCTATTTCTCTTCCATTACATATTTTTGGTCAGCATTCAATAGTGTTCAAGTCAAGTATATAGTCTTTTCAACAACGGCCTAGGATTTAACAAACTTCAAAAACTATCATGCCATAAAAACATGAAAGTTCTGGTGATGTTTATTTATATTGATAAAATTTTGTCTCTTTTGTTTCTCAGAATGCAGCATATCTTGCTTCAGCTCAGGGTTTAAGCGTAACTGATGCGGTCTCTGATTCCTTGACCAAAGCTGGTTATGATAATCAAATAGCCCTGAAAGTATTGATTCAGTCTCCAGAGAGCTCTGTTCTAAAAAAATTTAAAGAGGAAAAGAAAAATTACGAGCTTGTTTATGAAGTTAAGGATCCAATTAGTGATGTGGTAAATGGAACTGTCTTGGACATCAAGAGTTTTTCCGATTCCGTGACTATCGACAAGGAATCTGTCTTTCCTTCGAATCAGCTATTTCTGACTGGATCTACAAATGTTGTGACGAAGCTGAAATCTGCTAATCTCTCTGTATATGTGCAATTCTTCAACAATGAATTTGTCTCTCAAGCCTGGGATTTCTTCTCAGACCCAACAGTAGAGATCAACTCATTTTTCAAGGGCGCCAACATTGATGGAGTCATCACCGACTTTCCGAAGACATCTGCTAGATACAAAAGTAAGAATCTAGATTAATATGCTTCAAATTGCAAGTTCTTTGCTCTTCATTTTCCTCAACTGTGATAACGGTAACCCTATTGCTGTGAAAATAATTAAGAATCTTTTTTTTTTTGCAAGAAGGAATCCATTTTTTATTGCTTCTAGATTAGTAGATTTTTTCTTACACAGTCAATAGATTGACCGGTTTTACATCCACAAGGCTTCGCTAGAAGACTATGTTGATCAGGAACTGGTCATCTGCTTTGAGTTCTCGTATTAAAATCGATACGTTGCTTTTGATCTTCAAGCATATTTTAGTATTCAACCTTAGCCTCTGAATACATAACTATGTTCCTTCCAGTTTTGTAGAGTGTAGAGCTAGGTTAACAAGTCAGTTAGCTAATAACTTACTTCTAACCTACCAATTAGTTGAAGAAAGTGGATAATTTTGAGATGTAAAATAGTATGTTCAAGTATTGTCATAAATTTAAAATTGGAGCTTCGTTTCTCTATACAAAGTGCACTAGTGGCCCGTCCATAGACTCTGACACTGGAATACTTCGGAGGGTATTCTAGTTTAAGCACTCCCCAACAACTTCGAACCAGAGATCTCTCAAGGAAGCATGCCTTGGAGTCCATAGCTTCAACCACTGGGCTGTTCTTCGGGGCTCGAGTATTGTCTCCTACGGATTAATACTGAGTCTTGTAGTAATTAAAAGCTTACAGGGAATGAGTTTCGTCATGGTGGTCACTTAAGTTTTAATATTCGATAAACTATCTTATGATTAGAGTCAAATTGTTTCTAGTGAGAATAGCCAAGGTTACATTTAGTCAGGTTGTTATCTAGTGAGAATTTTCGAGGTGCAGCATGCTGGTCCGGATATTCACAGATTAAAAAAATGCATAGAATTGTCTCTTTCTTGGCTCTATTTGTTACACAACTCATCGTGCAGATACTTGCAGCTACAACTACTTAATATCGTTGAAATTTTGTTTTTTTTGAGCCTGGTTACTGATATAGTTGTCTCCAACTAAATGCAGAGAACCGATGCTTAACAAAAGATCCACCTAATTACATGAGCCCTGTCCAGGCTGGGAGCTTGATGCAACTTATTACTCCAGAATACATGCCCGGAAAGAAATCTCCGAGCCCGGTTCTGGATAACAAAACCGTAGATGAGTCACCATTGCCTCCAGTCTCGAAAAAAGCCCCAGAACCTACTCCAGATGGTGGCTCTTCGGGAGCCGGAGCACCTCCAACTCCTTCACCCAATGGACAACCTAAGCTTGGAGCTGGCCCAGGTTTCTTGCTCTTGAACCTTGCCATACTTTGCATTGCTCTTCTTCCATTCTGAGAACGGTAGTAGCAGTGGGTGCGCTTCGCGGTTGTTTCGACTGTAAATTTTGTATCCTTGTTGCATTCTAGAATCGAACTTTGCTATTCCAAATTCTTTTTCGATTCGGCATTTAATTCTTTGAACTTTCCTGTCTGTAGGTAATCTTAATTACTGTGTTTTCTTCTTTCCCCCACCCCTGTTCAAAACATCATTCTTGAGAGGGTACATTCATGATGGATTGATTATTATATCTGTGTAACCAATCTTCCAATGTTTGCTCCTTTTTGACTGTTGGAACTTGGAGTTATGTTTGTGATTATTTTCTTTGCTGTGTTTTTCCCAAACGTTTGAAATTTTCACTTTAGCTCTAAATCAAAGAACAAAATGTAGTATGGAGCCAAATATATTATAGATTGGATTCAGTTTTAATAATTATAATCCAAGAATATTTCTAATCAAAGTTTCTTTCTATCCATTTGGGGGTACTTTCTGATTAGCTTGTATTAAAGAGGTCTAATAGGTTGTCTCCAAGGGATGGTGCAGTGGTCGAAGATTTTCACTTTGAGAGAAGTACACTCTCAAAGTCCTAAGTTCGAAATTCACTTGTAACATTGTTTGTTGACATTTTCAATGTCTTTCTTCAATTTGAAGCAAAATTTCGATTTCTTGTTTAAAAAAAAAAATTAATTAGCCTCAATCAAAAGTTGGAATGTGTGAAGTGAACTATCAGGAAAAGAAATATTTGACATGACCTAAAAAAAATGTCCTCCTATGTAGTCCATATTAAACTATATTCTATTTTTCTTTATTTCATTTTTTATCTTTTGGATTTAGAATGTGATCCATATTAAATTACATAAATGGACATTACATTCTAAGTTATGCCTCACATGACCTATTTCTCTCCACAAAATATAGGTAATAATATTTGCATTTTCTTTAAATTTGATTTGATTTTTTTTTCTTTATAAAAAGTTCTCAAAGGTCTATATGAATGAATTAAAATGGAACTTTCCCACGAGTTGCTTACAACCTGATGAGAAAAAACGAAAATTATAAGCAACCTAAATATCTAATTATTATGTTTTTTAATCTTTTTTTTCTGAAAGAATTATGTTTTTTAATCTAGACACAATATGTAAATTAAAATATAAAATTCAGCCACTTGAGTTAGCTTAAATTTTGGGCATTATTTTTTCCAAGGCATATCACATGGGAAAAAGGTGGAAAGTGGGACCCACAAGAGGATTTTAACATCTATTTTTTCATGCTACCAAGTACCAACCAAACAAAAGACAAGGTCTAAAATGAAAATGGGATCCATCATAAAATAATTTTGTGGTCAAAATATAGTTATGACATGATCTTCAACTTTATTCGTATTTTAATTTGAGAATTTGTCATAGCGGCAATTTTTTAGATTATCTATTTTGATTATAACACTTTATTGAATGAATCGGTGACATAGTTAATTATTTTATTTGGTGTTAATCCATTTCAACTCTTCGATCTTAGAATTTGTTGGTTCCCCCTCCCTCTAATTTGTACTAAAAAAACACGTTTTTAGAAATATTTTTAAAAGTTTTTTGCATAGTCTAATTATTCCTTTTACAATCTTTTGATGGAAGACGACTTGTGACATTAATGAAATACTGTTTATGATACTCGTTGAATACTTGTTTGAGAATTTGTCGTAGGGATAATTTTTTTTAATTATAACACTTTTTCTTATATAATAATATTGAGAGAAAGAGATTCGAATCTATAATTTCATGGTTATTAATTTGAACAAGATGTCATTAGAACTATATTCTTATTGGTATGAAACGCTTTTTTAGATAGTCTAATTATGCCTTTCACAATCGTTTGATTGAAGACTATCTATGACAATAATAAAAGACTGTTTTTATGATATTCATTGGATACTAATTTGCGACCTTGATCGGTAACTATATATATATTTGTTGGTATTACAACCAATTGTTCCACATGGTAAATAGAGGAGAAAGTTCATAGGTATAAAGGGGACAACCATAACCTCCATTGTACAAGATTTTTTAGGAAATGCCAAAAAACAAAGCCGAACAAGCACGATTAGTCACGATTCGATCTCTGAAATCGGTATGCACACCCAACCCTCCAACATGTTTAAAAAATGATAAAAGTTTGGCACATTAATTAGGGCAAGAATTAGGGGTGTACAAAAAACCCGATAACCCGAGCTACCCGGACTACCCAACCCAAACCGTAAGGGTTGGGTTGGGTTATGTTTTTAAAAATTTGGGTTGGGTTAGATTTTTAGTAAACCCGAATTTTTGGATCGGTTGGCAGGTTCACGGGTTTTGGGTTGGGTTCAACCCAGAACCCGAATATAAATATATATTTCTTAACATATCTTTGTAGTGTAAAGTCGTTGAGAGACTAGAGGTTGTACATCTTTTCTTACTTCATGTTTTCTTTTTCATTTTTTGTTTTTTTTCCTTCTATGAACAAGTAAACTTCAATCTTTCTCAAACATTTTTTTCCTAAAAAATTTATCCAATTTTTTAATAAAAAAATCTCATTCTCTTTACAAAATTAGCTTTATATTTAGTCAAATTTTATACCGATATTTGACTTCCAAATATTGAAATAATTAGTGTTTTTGTCGAATTTATAATCTCGCCTTCAACTTTTAATCCTTTTGAACCGATGAACCCAAAATTGGGTTGGGTTGAAACTCTAATTGAGTTGGGTTGGGTTGGGTTAAAAAGTTGATTGACTCAAATTTTTGGATTGGTACAAAAATTACCCTTAACCCTATCCAACCCAACCTATGTACACCCCTAGCAAGAATTTGAACTTCCAAAAACGCCTCGCCACTTTATACACCTCACGACAACGCCAAGATGACGTTCTTATTACAAACAGTAAACAGAGAAAGAATGAAGGAAAGAGAGAGAGAGAGAGACCCACAAGCCAAAGCCAAAGCAAAAGCTCCAAATCGAAGAATCCTCCCATCAAATTCAGCCCTTTCATATCATAATTTCCAGCCATACCTTTGACTGCTCCATTTCCCTTTTCCTTATAAATTCATTTCATCTTTGTCTGATCTTGCATTTCAAGTTCCCGCGTTGAAGAACAACAAAAAATGGCGCTGAAAGAGAGTCCATGCGCTGTTACAGAGCCCCGTCTTGTGGCTAGAAAGTTTCTGGCTAGGCCTCAGCACGAAGGGATGGCCGCCATTGTTAGAAGAAGCATTGGAAGGTAATGGAAAGTTCTTCTTCGACAGAAAGTTTTTAAGGGTTTTTAGATTTTTGTTGTTTTAATCATGGGTTTCTCTCTGTTTCTTGGTTTCTCTGATCCCCTGTGTGTACCATTTGAAATTGTTAGCACCCTGAAACTTGATTGGTTTAGGTTTTTTGCCCTATTTTATTTATATATGAGTGTCCGGGCTACTTTAAGAACGCCCAAGACATAAAAATTAATAGGAATCATTTTATAGGTAGGTGACATTGTGACAACTGACCTATGAACCCTTTAGTTTCTTCGATCCCAATGTACTCTTTGACTACTAGGTTAACCCATAACCTTTTGCTGTTTTTTTTTTTTTGAAATAAGGGTAACCACGCCCGTCCCTAGGCCAGACACGGATAACCTTTTTCTGTTTTAATCATGGGGTTTTATTACTTTCTAGTTTTTTATTCTCTTAATGTAGCATTTGTGTTAGGAAGTGGAGAGGGTCTTCTTGGCTTATGGTTTGGTTAATGATTGAATGGTGTTTTCTTTTTGACAGGTTTGAGTTGAAATACTTTGACCCTTTTCTGGTTTTGGATGAATTTTCAGGTGGGTGTCTTTCTCTCTGTTTTTCTTCTTTGTTTTTGGTGTTGAAATGAATGGGGTTGTTCATTCTTATGATTCTTATGATATTTGATTCTTGAACTTTGCAGTTACTGCCCCAGCTGGGTTCCCTGATCATCCACATAGAGGTTTGGAATTTCAGAATTTTAATGTTTGATTGATGGCATTGGATTTATATTGCGGTGATTAAGATTAATTCATTATACTAACTTTGTTACAATTCTCTTTGAGTTGAAACAGGATTTGAGACAGTGACCTATATGTTACAGGTATGGCCAAGACCTATTTGATTTTACCACAAAGAACAGTTTCTTAGGCCTATTTTGATGACTTTGTGACTTATTAGATTTCATGAATGGAGCTGTTGTAAGAAAATGTTATACTAGAAGAAGAATTGCTAGTGGAATCTTGATTTATTGGTGAAAAAGCCTTTCAGTTCAGTTTGTAAAAATTAAAGCTTATTTGAGAGATTGTTGTTTCCTAAATAGCTTTATAAAACTAAGATAAGGTAGGTTGTGATATTTAATGCTATCGTTAACTTACCTTGAGTTGGGGTAGTGGTAAATAAAGACAAATTTAGATAGTAAAAGGCTTAAAGAGAATTGTTGGTCACCAACTGAGTATTTAATACAAGTTAATTTGACAATCAAATGTAGTAGGGTCAAATGATTTTTCCATAAACATACTCAAGGCCCATGAAAACTGGTCTGAACACTCGTGAATATATATAAAACAAAAAGATAAGTTTTATTTTTCCAGTTTACTCGTAGTTTGAAAGAATAAAACTTATTTCATTTTAGAACAATATAACGTAAGTGAACACTAAGTAAAAGAAAACAGTTTCTAATTAAAAACATTTATGATTTGAGGCTGTAAAATTCATTAATTCACTTGTATTTTCTTTTTGAAGAAAAGTAAATTGGGTCTTTGAATGATATTTTAGTTGTGGGGTCATGAAAGTAGACAACAAAACTCATTGATTGTTTCTTATTTGGGTCCACAGGGAAGTGTGACACATGAAGATTTTGAAGGCCACAAGGGAACAATTGGTGCAGGTGACTTGCAGTGGATGACTGCAGGTAGAGGAATTGTACATTCAGAAATGCCTGCTGCCCAAGGAACCCAAAAGGGCCTCCAACTATGGATCAACCTCTCTTCCAAGAATAAAATGTAAGAGCCATCATTTTTATGCCCTTTTTCCATATTTTTATAACTCGGGTATCGATTGACCGACTTCTTGGGTACTCATGGCCCCACTCGTTTGTCTCTCGTGATACTTCATTCACCTTAAAACCAGTTCTAATAGACAACATAAGTTTTAAGTTATCTGGATTTTTCTTTATAGGAAACCATATCATCTTCATTGATAAATGGAAGTGTTAAAGAGAATAGAACCAGGTTTTGAGCCTTTTTTACGATATTATCATCTTCATTGGAGACTTGAATTTAGGATCTCAAGGGGCATTTTCAAAGATGTCAAGTCCCTACGGGTTGCTACTGTGATTTGGAAATTTGTAGGGTATTTCCAAACACCCCAAGTCCACACTACCATAATTTGGGAACTTGATAATTTAGGATCCGGTTGATAACGATTTTGTTTTTAATTTTCTGTTTTTTAAAACCGTGCTGATTTACTTGGCACTTCTTTACTATGATTTTCATATTTATAAGGAAACTTTAGAATTTTTAGCCAACTTCCAAAAACCAAACAATGTTTTATAAACTACTTAGTTTTTAAATTCATCATGATTTTGAAAAGTAGACAACAAAATTAAGAAACTTACCGGTGGCATTAGTGTTCGTAGGCTTAATTTGTCAGAACTTTAAAAAAAAAATCTAAAACCAAATAATTATGAAATGAGGGCTTTAGGAACTTGAAGGGTATTTCCAAACATCTCAAGTTCTTTTTACTATATGGTTGCTTTTAGCATCGTGCTCTTTCATGATTGATCCTTTTTTCTTTCTTTTTATTTTTAATCATTATTCTTTTTTATAAAGGTGCTTTTGGGTGAAGCACCTTTGAGTGCATCAGATCTGCTTCAACAACCTTTCTTTTGCTTGTGAATGAATCTGGTAAAATATTTGTTGTGCTGTGTTGTCTTATCAATGATAACCTTTTTGTTTCTTTTTAATTATTTGTTCCTTTTAGGATTTGATTAAATATTATTTTCTATCTTCTCCTTTTATCATTAGGTATTATCTTTTCCTTTTATAATTAGGTCATCTCTTATAATCTATTTAAACCCATTGTTGGGTTCATTATTAAATGAACAATTAGAAAAATTATAAGAATTTGAATTCCATCTTTGAACAGTTTTTTCCCCTCAACTTGAGTTTTCCTTCTACTTCATTAGATATTTCAAAAGTACCTGTAATCCCAAAGAGTTAGACCTTTGTGCTGGGCTGATAAAATAGTTCAATGGTCAGCACAATACACGGGAATGCCTCGCACGCACGTTACTTTTATGCCTCGAAGGGTAGACAAAGATGGAAAGGGTTTTGCCTACTTGACTACCGACCCTCTTTGATGCTATGTGGATGGATAAAATGGGTTGCGTAAGTGGTCAAGAGGGTATTGAAGAACCAAAAAGTTATGAATTCATTACATGGTCACCTACCTAAGAATTACTCTACGAGTTTTCTTGAAAATCAAATATTATAGGGTTAAGCGGTCTGTCTTGTGAATAGTCGAGATGCAGATAAGCTGATCCATTGTGAATGTCTCATGTAGTCGGATACTCTTAATCTAGAAATTCGTTGGATGATATCGAGTAAAATCGTGTAAATTTAAAAAAAATGTAACTATGATTTTCAACATTTCAATAGGAAAGGATGTGAATCTCATTAGCTAGTTCAAATTTTCTTTTCATTTCATACCTATCTTGTGAAAGCAGGCATATATATATATAGAGAGAAAAGCTTAGATTGGTTTTTGACTTATTGTGTTTCATTACTAGGCTGTCCCACTAGTTTGTTTTAACAATTGTCTCAAGCTTCTTTTGAATCTTAGGATTGAGCCAAATTACCAAGAAGTTTCAAGCAAGGAAATCCCAGAAGCTACCAAAGATGGAGTTAGAGTGAAAGTCATAGCTGGTGAGGCATTGGAAGCAAAATCACCAATCTATACAAGAACTCCAACCATGTACTTGGACTTCACTCTCAAGCCAAAAGCTCATCTCCAACAGCCAATCCCGTCATCCTGGAATGCATTCGTTTACATTCTAGAAGGCGAAGGCGTCTTCGGAAGTTCGAAGGCGACGCCGACGACAGCGCATAACCTTCTTCTGCTCGGGTTCGGGGACTGTTTAGAGGTATGGAATAAGTCAGCCAAGCCTTTAAGGTTCATTTTGGTAGGAGGTGAACCATTGGGTGAGCCTGTTGTGCAATTTGGGCCATTTGTGATGAACACTCAAGAAGAAATTGACCAAACAATTGTTGATTTTGATAACTATACTAATGGGTTTGAGAAAGCAAGGCATTGGAGATCAGAAGCTGCAATTTCACTTGGATTCTAACTGCTTTTTTTTTCTTAAAAAAAATCATTGTTTATAGGTTCAATCATTTTCCACTTAATCAATAGTTTGATGAAAATATATCTAATTTCCCACTGAAGTATTTTCAAATTCAATCACATAAGAGGAGACAAACAAAATTCTTTGATTGTAGTTGAAGAAAAATTGTTTTCACTCCAAATAGGATGTATTTTTTCATTATTTTAATATTCTTGATAATACTATACATTTTAGTGCGATTTTATGTTTGTTTCCTATATTAAAAAGGCTTTTTATATAGTGATTTATATGAATTAACACTGGTCAACTATATAGCTCAATTGACATGATGTCTCATTTATGATCAAGAGGTCGTGAATTTGAATTTTTATTTTAAAGTTATAAATAATTTTTTTTGCAGTTTTGCAATAAATAAAAGTTTATATTCGAACTTATAACTTTTTAATCATAAAATATGCATTGAGCTATTGCTCTTGTCCGTAATAACAAGAACTTATTTAATAAGACAAGTATTTTTTTTTTTCCTTTCTTTTATAATTCTTCCATTTATTTGAAAGTTTCTAAGTGTATTGCATACTTGCATTTATAAAAAAAAATATATCTATCCGAATTTTAGAATTAAAGGGTTTTTTTAAAATTAATTTTATTATTATTATTTTTTTTTATCCTAGTACTTGTCTACATGAGATTTCAGAATTGTGTTTAGAATGTATAATTTAAAATTTTGAATGCCAATCTTCATTTTAATAGTTGATCAAAATTTTCAAAATGTGAAAAACAACTAAATTAAAAAGATAATCAACAAGCAAACTTACTTTTAAAGAATATAATATAAAACTATTATAATACATATCCCAAGCACTATTTAAATTTAACAGACAAACTAAAGTTGAAAGAACAAACTTGAATTTTTTTTTATTCATCTCCCTTTAATTTTGGTCCTCTCATTTTATGTTCAACTATGTGAGTGGACCAAACCAATAATTGATGATGCCATCTTTTTTTTGAAAAAAGTGGCAAATTGGGATAAATTCAAAGTGAAAAAAAGGATGGCGATTATTGTTTTGATTTTTTTATCCCAAAATTTTGCCGATGCTTTATTTCTATTCTACTTCATTATTTTTTCTACTTATTTTGTTTTAACCGTTAAACTTTATATAAAAATATTTTAGAAAATTACATTATGTAGCAATTTTTGTTTATTTGTACATTTCAATTTTTTCATTCACTCTTTTTTATTAAATATTATATATGATATTGATTGCAAAATTATTTATGGTACCAATTAAAGATTTGTGATTTTGATTTAAAATTATATGTTCAATAATTAAAAATTATTTGTTGCATGAGATGTATCAAAATTTTAGTCTTTTACTGCATCTGCTCAAATTCTTTGTAATAAAATTTTCTTTTAATAAGTTGCTTTTCATAAAAAGAAAGCATTTTTTTATTATACATGAAAATTCCTAATATTTTAACTTTTCTTAGAATAAATTTTTTTAACTTTTATTTACTTTCTCAATGATAGGTTTAAAACTAAAAAAAACTTGTGAGATTAGTAAATAATCGTAAGTATAGTCAATTTTTATAAAATTAGCAAATATAGTTATTGAGAATTAATAAAAATATTGTATTAATAAATATTTATAATACCATATTAAAACTTAGGAACAAAATGTAAATATTTTAAGTTGAGTCTTGAATTTGGGACCGTGAGGTGAGCATACTCTCAAAGCCTAATTTTTTGTGTCACTGACGATACTAAAAAGTTTTTAATTGAGCAAATTTCTCATAATTTATTTAAAAAGCCGAATGATATAGAGAAGACAATGATTAAATATGAAACAAAATATGGAGTTCCTTTTAAAAAGAAACAAAAAACAGAGAGAGAATGAACAATGTTTTTTCTAAAAGAAATAATTCATGGATATGAAACAGTAGGCTTGCCATCTTCACTTTCTAAAAAAAATATATAATATTTATTTTCTTCTTCAGGTAAAAGATAACTATACTTAATATCAGACTTAGTTATTAATTAACACCGAATGAGTGAGACGTAATAGTTTCAATGTTTGGTTGTATATCAGTTTAACACCAGCGTCGCAGGTTCGAATCCGAGAATCGGTATTGTAACATTACTCTTTCAAAAAAAAAAAAAAGATTGCAAATACATGTCAATAAATTCTCATTAAATATAGTAAAAAACACCCTCCTCATGAAGTTTGATTATCTATAATTGGAACTTCCAAAGTTTTTTTTTTAACAAGCTCGAATAAAATTTACAACATTTTTTTAAAAAAATTATAATTCAAATTTATAACCTTTTAAACATGAGCACACATATATATTGGTTGATTTTTAATTTTAATTTTTTAAAAATATATCTGTTGGATTATTATTTTTATTTTTGAAATAGATTTTTTTTTTGTTGACTACTCAGTGAGTAGAATTATGGTACAAGAAAAAAGTATATTGATTTATTTATGGCAACATAAATAGATTATTAAATACAGTGCATAAAAAGTCTATAGAAATTTATTTCGACATAAGTGCATGAACAAATATTAGTGGAGAAAATAATTAGCAAGAAATAAATTTATTTACTCCATTTCTGCCAAATAACAAATTGGTGGAGAAAATACTAAAAGTGAATGAAGTTGTTTTCTATTTATAATTGTTTTTCCAAAAGGAAAATAAAGTGTAGCTTACTAGCTTTAATTCAAGTTTTGGAAGCAATAAAAACAAATATTTATTACCGAATGAGTCGGTGGCGCAGTGGTTTCATTGTTTGGTTGTAAACCTCAATACTAGCGTCACAAGTTCAATCCCTGAAATTGGTATTTGTAATCTCCCTTTTTTAAACAAGCGGTATCAATGTACGGTTTTAGGTTCAAGTCTCTCCACCCCTAATTATTGTAATCTAAAAAAAAAAAAAAAAAAAATCTTCGTGTATATATATATTTCCTTAGGTTTAAAATGTTCATGTATACCATTCTTAAAATTGTGATAAATAACTAAGATGATTTGCTAAAAAGTTAAAAAAATCAGTTTATCTATTTAATAATTAAACCATCAAATATTTAGGTATAACCATTATCATTTGATAAGATAGTTTGTTAATATTTAGATATAGCAAGCTAACTCTGAATAGTCTTGAATATAAAAAATTTAAATTAATGTGCACACACAACAATTATAATAACAAATTTGAATATATACTTTGTAGTTAGTTATTAATAATTGCTAAGCCGTGATGATAATTTTATATAATTAGATGTATGAAAAAAAAATGTAGAATCTTTAATATGAGAAGACATACATTTTAGAATTTATACCAATAGTTTCTTTTTAAGAAAAAAACAAACCTAACTCTCTTTTTTATGTTCTTAGAAATTACATACCCAATATAAATTTTCCAACCCTTGGATTTTATTTCTCTTTTCATTTTTAATCTTGAATTCAAAATTTGTAATTTAGTGGAAAATAAGTCAATTTTCAAAGAACATATTGGCCATTTATCTAAATAGTACATTCTAATTCCCAAAACCAAAAAAAATCTTATTCTTCTTATACTTTTCTTCATCTTCTTCATCAAGTTAGAGAGAGAAACAGAGAGTTAGAGAGAGAAAGACAAGTTTCTCTTCCAATCTTCTTCTTCAATTCAATTTCTCTAAAACCCACAAACAGATTGTTGAGTAAAACCTAATCAATGGTTTTAGGCTGAATTTGACAAGCTTCTAAAAACCCAATCAATTTCCACCATGAACAGCAAAACCCAAGCTCTGTTACTTAAGATCTTCTTTTTTCTCTTCATCTTCAACACTCTAACTCTCTGCATTTACTTCACTTCCCACTCCAAAACCTCCCCACCCATTTCCCCTCACCGGAATCCCACCTCCGAAAACCGCTTCCCCTTCCCGGAAAACCGCCATTCTTCCAAGCCCTGGCCGATCTTACCCTCTTATCTCCCCTGGTCTCACTCCGCCGCCGCTCCTCCTCTTTCTTGCGAGGCCCATTTCGGCAATGGCTTCAACCGCCGCGTGGATCTTCTTAAACCTAACCTCGCCGGAAAACTCTCCGGCTGGTTCCGGTGCTGGCACAGCGACACTCTCCAGAGCTCGATTTGCGAAGGGGCTAGGGTTAAAATGTGGCCGGCGAGGATCGCCATGTCCCGAGGAGGCGAGCGGATTGAAGAGGTGATCGGAAGAAAGGAAGAGAGCGAGTTACCGGAATTTCTGGACGGCGCTTTTGAACTCGACGGCGGCGATCGCGTCGCCGGCGGGGAAAGGGTTTTGGCGGATGAGAAATTTCTAGATCGGTACGTTCCTGCAGGGGAGATTCAAAGGCACACCATGCGGGGATTGTTTGGATCGCTTCGAGTTGTTTCTGGGAAAGATTTTGAATGCCAACAGGTAGAGAATAGAAATTTATTGTTTTTCCATTTCTGCATCTTATTCTTCATGTTTGAATTAAGAATGTTTAGCTTTATGGGTTTTTGTGATCTGGGATTTATACTGACTTCAGAATCAACTTATCTTTGTTGGGTTTTGGAGCTTTTGTCCTTCCATTTCCGCATTGTTTAATTATTTAACTGATGAGTGATGAGAGTTAAACTTTGAGATTAGAGTATTAGCTTTTAATTCTCCATGTTCGAATCAAGAATAGAATTTATGGGGTTTTGTGATTTGGGATTTTTATATACTGGGTTGAGAACAAACATTTTGGGAACTTGGAATTAATGAGTATTTTCTCAGCACATGGTTAATGGATCTTATAGAAACTTCTTATCTACTAACTGCAAATGTTTTGGCTTCACTCTGTCTTTTTTTTATCCCTTATCTGGATTGACTTTAATAATATAATATGCATTGAGTAAGTAGTTTATGTTTAACTAATCTAGCTGGTACATTTGGACTTGGTTTTCTCTATCATTATACTACATTCTATATTGAGTTTTAGTGAACATTGTGGTCATTTCTTCATTAAACTCGTTTTCTATGGTTTCTGAATCAAAGGCTCTGTTTGCAGTGGATCGACGAGCCCGTGCTTCTCGTGACGAGATTCGAGTATGCAAATCTTTTTCACACTATTACAGATTGGTATAGTGCTTATGTGGCTTCGAGAGTAGTTGAATTGCCTAATCGACCTCATCTGGTTTTCGTCGACGGGCATTGTAAGGTACATCCTGGAATCTCTTAGCTTTTCTTTTCCCTTTCTTTTTGAACGGAGACTACTAGTTTATGCTAGGTTTATTAAGGAGAATGTGTTTGAGATAAGTTATGTTGTTGTCAAGTTAGCAATACAAAGTAGAAAACTGAGAAAGAGATGGTTTGGTGTTTAAAAAGCTAGAGATATGGAATTGTGATATACCTAGACATGAACTTTTCGGATATTGATAGCATTAGCTTCATCAAAGTCAAGCTTGAAAGTAACTAGGCAGACTCATGCCTTTGAACGGTTTCTGAAATTTTCGGGTCGGAGCTAGCTCTATGGTTGAGTTGTAATGGAAACTCGGGATCGAGTCCAATTCCAATTGTGAAGTTTCCTTTTTTTTAGCATAAAGTAGGTCTTTTTAAATAAGTGTGAGTATATCCGGGTTAACTTACGCACACTTCGACTATTCTCACTAGACATGATAATAGGTTTTGCTCCGTTAACAATTTTTTTATTTCATTTATTTATTTTTGAAGTTTTGGGGTGATGTTGGTTGAGTCATAGATTTCATCTTTATTTTATTTTCTTTACTCTCCCTTTATTTTTCTCATGTAGATGGATAGAGAAGTCATACAACGCCACTTTTTAAAAAAATACTTTTGTATGCTTCATTTGCAAGAAAGAAAGATTTACTAAAATAATGTCATGTTTTGTTGTTTCTTCAATATTTTAAGACAACTTTGGAAGAGACATGGAGGGCATTGTTTTCAAGTCTTAAATATGCCAAAAATTTCAGCTCACCAGTTTGTTTTCGCCACGTAATCTTCTCGCCTCTTGGATATGAAACTGCGCTATTTAAGGGTCTGACCAAGGGGATCAATTGCCGGGGAGGGTCCGCTCATGATCTCTGGCTAAAACCTGATGAGCAGAAAACTGCTAGATTATCCGAGTTTGGAGAAATGGTCAGAGCAGCTTTTGGTTTCCCAGTTGACAGGCAAGTTGAAAAGCCAACCTCGATCCACAACGTTCTCTTTGTGCGCCGTGAGGACTATTTAGCCCATCCTCGCCATGGTGGTAGAGTTGAATCCAGACTTAGCAATGAACAAGAAGTCTTTGATTCTTTGCTGACCTGGGCATCTAATCATAGAGAGTGTAAAGTAAACTTGGTTAACGGGGTGTTCGCCCACATGTCGATGAAGGAACAACTCCGAGCCATCCAAGACGCATCGGTCATTATCGGGGCTCACGGTGCAGGTCTCACTCACATAATATCTGCCTTGCCAAAAACTGTAATCTTGGAAATCATCAGCAGTCTATTTAGAAGGCCTCATTTTGCATTGATTGCTCAATGGAAAGGCTTGGAATACCACCCGATTAATCTCTCAGGATCACACGCCAGTCCCGAAGTCGTTATCGAACACCTTTCGCGCATCATGACGAGCCTTGGATGCTGAAAACAGTTTTGCCATTTCTCACATTAATCTCTCTCAAGTTTTTAACCACGAGGAAATAAAAAGCAGTGAGGAAAAGTCAGAAACTCTGTATCTACAAACACGTTTGGCTCTGGCTGGATGCTCTCATTTTGACATGTTTTGAGCTCAAAGAGACTGATTCACCTTTTATCAAACTTCCATAGACTTGGATTGAAGTAACAGCCTACCGACCAAACTCGACGACAATGAAATTTGAGATATTTAAGCTTCGAGAATGGTATGTATTCTAATTCTTGAATTCTCGATTTGAGTTTAGTACATAGAAAAAGATCAATTAGAAGCATTCTTTGAATTGTTTCCATTATATCAATAAGTTGTTTCTTGTCATAAAAAAGATGCACGGGAAGTTGTCTCTAGAGAATAATTGAGAATGTACAAAGTGACTTAGACATTCACAGATAACTTTTGTCTTTTTCAACCTTATAACGTCAATGTTTAATAAGATAATTTTTGTATGTTACTTCAATTCAACTACAAAATGTTAAAATGACATTATAATAATGTATAACATTGTTTTAACATTTTCTTGACTCTAACATTGCTGTAACATTATATATTGTTCTAAACAATCTTACCTGATTTCAAAATCCGACTAGTAGTAAATAAAATGTGAATGGATTGGAAGATTTTTTTTTTTTCCTTAAATCTTTGTAGAAGTAGTTTGATATTGAAAAGAAAAGAAGTAAGAACTCTCGAAATTTCTGGAGATTTTGTTGTTATGGTTGGAATTAAAATGGAGGGATTAATGAAGAATAACGAGGGATTGAGGAATTTTATTATAATGTAGGTCCATTATTTGAGTATTACTGAGTAAAAAGTTGTTAGGATTATTGTCGTTAGAATTGTAAGACTATTTACGAACATATTGTAAAGCACTTATAAAAAACTGAAACGGTTTTTTTTTTTTTTTTTTTTTTTGAAATTAGGAAATTGGAGTTTCATTCTACTAAACTTAGGTTCCTAGGCCGCGTACCATACCACCAAATATTGTAAAGCACTTTTGTATGTGTAGTTGAGACACAACTTCAATTTATGCCGAGTAGATATGATATTGTAGGTTTTTTTTTTAAATCTGAAAATTGGAGCTTCGCTCCACTGTACCTGAGATAACCATGTCTGTTCCTAGGCTACAACTGAGAGACACGGGAAGTGTCTACAAATTAATGTCACATGTGAGTTTCGAACCTAAGACCTTAATTGAAGCACACTCTCGAAATTCAAGCTTTTAATCAACAAATATTGTAGGCTTTTAGAGAAAAAAATTTTAATGACAAATTTATTCTTTAGAAATAAAACTAAAAACAAAAAACCTTTGATAGTCATTTAGGTTGCATTTGATAAATATTTTGTTTTTCATTTTTTGTTTATGAAATTTAAGGCTATAACAATTACTTTACTATACATTTTTTATTATTTGAATATCTACATTTTGCCTATATTTTAATAAACAAAACAAAAATTTGGAATAAAAAAAAGTAACTTCTAAGAGTTTGTTTTTGTTTTTGAAATTTAGTTAGTATTCTCTTACTTTCTTATGGAAATATGGATGCATGGTAGGAAAAATGGAGCACATAGTAGAAATTTGAAATTTGAGTAGAAATAAACTTAAATTTCATGAACAAAAAACAAAAAAACCAAATGATTATAAAAAAAAAGCTTTAGTTTTTTATTTTTGAAATTTAAGTTTACTTTTAGAAAATACTTGAATCCTAACTAAATTTTAAAAACAAAAACAAACTTTTGTGAGCTACTTTTGTTTGCTTCCAAATTTTAATTTATTTTCTATAAATATAGATAAGATGCAAATTAAAGATCGATGATCGTAGAAGAAAATATATGATATAATAATTGTTGTAGACTTAATTTTTTTTTTTTAAAATAGTAATTATCAAAGAGGATCCAAATAATTATGAAATGCATCTTAATTATTACAGACACCCTATTTTAGTTTGAGTAAAATTTCATATATTTTTTTAATGTGAATTTGTGTATCTACAATTTTATAATGGTGGACAGCTTCATCTTTGGTCATGAACAATGCATTGACGAGTCCAGTGTGCGAGAAAAGACGTAACTGCCCTCCCCTGTGTTTCAAAATTTCAATCCCAAACACTTCCTGCTCGGAAACTTCCAAGCTCTGGCCGCCCAAAACCCAAATTGGAACTTTGATTGCTGTTCTTTCCCAACGCCGATTATTTCGACGATTTTGTCCGAATCGAATTCTCTGAACAATCGGAGTGTTTCAGAATGAGTTTCTCGATGATGGGTTCTTCGGGATGTGAAATTTTGGTGCGTGATTCCCATCAAAAGGCCGTGAAATTCCGATTGTTCCATGAAAGAGAGAAGAAGATTGCGTTCAAGTCCTCGAAGCTTCGGTGTAACCCTGCCAGAGCTTTGCTTAGCAAGCACGAAGCGACTCAGATTGAAGAGAGGACAAGTTCCATCGAGGTGATTTCATGTTTCTCCAACTTTTTGAATAATCTTCTATTTATTTGTTCTGAAACCTCGTGGTTTCTTTGATTTACATTTTGTTGTATGATACATGGAAAATAAAAAAGTATGTTTGTTTCTAGTAAATGCATCGATGAAGACAAAACGTTGAGATCAGTGGGGTTCAGAAGAAACTGCTCTAAATGATCTGTTTCTAGATGGGATTTTTATGTGAGATTTCTATGAAGTAATGTCAAGGATATTAGCGTATTTTATCCTTGTCTGCTGGGGTGCCACTGAGTTATGTTCATGTCTATTTCTTTTCCTGCTGTTCAATAGGATTCTTTGGATTTTGCCTAAGGACGGACGTAGTTACCCCGAGTATAGTGGAGCAAAGACCAGATTTCCGAGTTTTCAGAAAATGAAAAAAGGGTTCTTTGGATTTTGAGTTTTGAGTTATATTAGAGAATATGGGGTTCCACCTCAAAACCAATTGGTAATGAGGGGAGTAACTCATATCCCTTATAAATGTGTTGAAGAATCATCACCTTATCAATGTGGGATAATTGCACCACAAGGTGAGTATCTCCAACATGCCCCCTCCAGATGGAGACTATATATTGAGAAATGCCATCTTGAATTGGATCCTAATTTGTGAACCGAAATACCCGCTTTGGCTTATTCGCATAGGTCGGATCCAAACTTTGGGATCAAATACCCGCTTAAGCTTATGCCCGCTTGGGTGGGGTCCACACCCGCTTTTTTTTTTAACTCAAAGCATTTTTGGGTAGGATCGAACTTTAGGGGGACCATTAACCCATATGGAACTCTGATACCAATTGTTAGTTCTAATCGGAACAAGAACAAGTCGGAAATCCACGAAAATACCAACTGAGATAGAAATGAGAAGTTGACGAAAAATAAGAAACTATGATGAAAAAAGAGCTTGGAGTTGAACTAAGAAGGAGAGATTTTATTATGATTTTTCACACACTGTACAAGGGATAGTGACCCCATTTTATAATTGGGGAAGAAGACAATGAATAGTAAGTCTTCATAAAAAATAACATCCAACGGCTGAAATTAAAAGGCCATTTATTAACCTGCCATTTTAATTGTACACCAATCACAATAAAAGGTAAAGTTGCTTTTTGTCTTATAAAAAAAATAGAGAGTAAAGTTCAATTTGAATTTTAACAAATCCTCCCTTGAACGAAACTCTCCAGATTTTAAACGACAAATATAAAACTCAGGCTCCTTCTTCTACTCTCCAAGAACACGATGTGCAAATGCTTGAGCTCAACCACTGTCTAGTTTGAGCAGGTCACAAAGATACATAAAACGGTCATTTCCCAATGCCTTTGTGAAGATATCAGCGGGATTGTGCTCCGTTTCTACCTTGTGCAAAGCAATCGTTCCAGCTTGGACTACATCATGCACATAATGAAATCTCACATCAATATGTTTTGTTCTTCCATGGTGAACTGGATTTTTTGCTATCGCAATGGCGCTCTGGCTATCACAATACATGTTTACAGAACACTCTTCTCCAACCATCTCAGATATCATCCCTTTCAACCATATCGATTCCTTTACCGCTTCAGCTAAGGCAATGTATTCTGCCTCTGTAGTCGATAAAGCCACAACATTTTGCAATGTTGCCTTCCAGCTAACGACGTTCCCATGTAAGTAGAAAACGAAACTTGTGAGTGAACGTCTCTTATCCACGTCTGCGACATAATCCGAATCTACGTAGCCAGCAATGCTTGCAATTTTTTCTTCTCCTTTCGAGTATTGCAAACCCTTTGAAATTGAGCCCTTTACGTATCTTAACACCCATTTGCAGGCTTCCCAATGAGCTCTTCCTGGATTCGCCATAAAACGACTGACAATGCTCATGGAATACATCATCTCTGCTATTTCTTCTTCACACTTTGGTGATTGTCGATTACTGAGCTTTGTATGCTGTGCTGGTGTTTTCACCATTTTTGAACTCTTGTCCATATGAAATTTTGAAACCACTTTCTGCAGGTAACTCATTTTGCGAAATGTGCAATGAATTGGTTTCTCTGTTTCTCATCAACTCCATACCTAGGATCCGTCTAGCTGATCCTAAGTCTTTCATTTCAAAGGCCTCTTGCAGCTGTTTCTTTACAGTGTCAATTTCAATCTGACTGTTAGAACACATTAGTATATCATCCACATATAGAAGTAGGATTACAAAATCTCCATTCTTAGTATCCTTTCTATAAACACAACTGTCATAACTATTTCGAAGGAAACCTCTCGAGCTGATTAAGTTGTCAAAACATTTGTTCCATTGACGTGAACTCGCTTTTAAATCGTATATAGCTCGATTCAACAGACAAACATCATTCATCTCGAGTCTTGTCTTGAAACCTAACGGCTGATTCATGTATATCTCTTCATCTAAAGTTGCATAAAGGAAGGCGGTTATTACGTCCATTTGCTCCAATTCAAGGTTATATTGGACTGCTATTGAAAGCATAGCTCTAATTGATGTATGTTTAACTACAGTGCAAAAACTTCATTGAAATCAACACCTTCTTCCTGTGTGTAACCCTTTGCCACTAAACGTGCCTTGTATCTAGGTTTATCATTGATTTGAATGCCCTGCTTGAGCTTATAGATCCACTTACTAGATATCACATGTTGTTTGCTAGGCTTAGGTACTAGTATCCATGTCTTATTTTTAATTAGAGATGAATACTCCTCACTCATGGCTTTCACCACTCTTGAGATTCTGCACACTCTAATGCTTCTTTATATGTTCTTTGGTTCATTCATTTCTGTCATTTCAAAACGATTAAGAGCATAGCCTGCATATTCACTTCATCATACCTTGCAGGTGGTCTAATTGTTCTTCTTACTCTATCTCTCGCTAATTGATAAGATTCCAAACTTGTGTTTGGAATTCCTTCATGAGGTTCAATCTGAGAATCCTCTTCTACTTGTTCTGCACTAACTTCTACATCAACGCTATGATCAACTTGTTGGAAATCTAGTTCGATTTCAAAATCATTTGGACTGTCACTTTGCCCTTTTCAACTTCTTCAACCCAAGGCATAAGTTCCTCATTAAAAACTACATCCCGCTAATGATGCACTTCGTTTCACTGGTTCAATTGACCATAATTTGTATCCTTTTACTCCGGTGGATATCCAACGAAGATATACTTCTTGGCCCTCATATCCAATTTTTTCCTGTTTTTGGTGAGCATAGGCCTCACAACCAAAAATCTTCATATGATTCAACTTTGGTGGTTTACCTACCCATAATTCTTGAGGTGTTTTCGGCTAAATAGTCGAAGAAGGACTTGATTGATGATATAAGGTCTTTGTGTTTATAGCTTCACCCCAAAATGATTTTGGTAATCCTGCATTCGATAGCATACACCGAGCTTTTTCAAGAATAGTTCGGTTAAATCTTTCACCAAGCCGTTCTATTGTGGATTACTGTGCATGCATCAATTGCCTATAAATTCCATTTTCTTTGCATAGGTTCTCAAACCTTGCATTTAGGAATTCAAGTCCATTGTGCAGACGCAATGTTTTAATAGACTTTCCAGATTGATTCTCAACCAATTTCATCCAATCTTGAAACTTCTTTGAACGTTTCATCCTTAGATTTTAGCAAAACAACCCACAACTTATGTGAGTAATCATCAACCATTGATAGGTAATATTTAGCTCCACCATGTGTTTCAAATTTTGAAGGCCCCCATAAATCCGAGTGTATCAACCTGTAATGGCTCTGTTGATCTCGAATTCGACTTGCTAAAAGGCTTTTTCTTAGATTTACCAAGAACACAATGTTCACGGAATGGGAGTGGTTCACACTTCTTAGTATTAATCAAAGACGTTTATGAAGAGGCTCGAGTCCTTGATTACTAAGATGTGCAAGACGTTTGTGCCATAATAAGAAATTACTTGATTTTGAAGACGACACGAGAATTTGCTTGACTATTATAGCTTCTCCAAGTAAAACATAAAGGCCATTTCTAAGCTTTCTGTTAATTTAACTTCTGAATCTTTCAAAACAGAGAGCTTACCTTTATGTGATGAATACTCATAGCCATTCTTGTCAAGAGTTCCAAGGGAGATCAAATTCCTCTTCAAATCTGGAACATATCGAACTTGTGACAAAATTTTTGTACATCCATCTTCTAATTTCAAGGCTACATCTCCAATTCCTTTGATTTCACAAAGGCTTGATTGTTGCCTAGCATCACCTTTCCAAAGTCGCACATTTCAAGATTTATGAAAAAATCTCGACGAGGTGTTGAATGGAAAGTGCATCCGTAATCCATTACCCATTCCGATTCTTTGTTATCATCTTGGGTAACCATCAACACTTCAAAGCAGATTCATAACTTTGCCGCCATCATATTCACGGTTTCTTTTTGCTTGAGTTTCGTATGCAATCTTCCTTTTCTCTTTAGTGTAGGACATTCAAACTTCGTATGTCCATGTTTCTTGCAATAATTGCAGAATGATTTTTCTTTCGAGTTCATAGTTGCAGATGAAGAATTGCTTGTGTTCTTGCTATTCTTGGAAGCATGTTCTGATTCTTGAAGCCATTGTTTTTCCCACCTTTGTTTTTAACAAATAATGCTTGTGATTGACTCTTCTCTGCTTTAAATTCTAACTCATTTGATCTCAAACCATTTATGATTTGATCGACCGTGATTGAGTCTCTTCCATATTTCATCGCCTTTTTGATTTCAATTGTATCTTTCAGAAGTGAGTTTAAAAGGATTACTGACTTAGTTTTCACCATCAATCTTTTCACTGAATTTTTAATTACTGTACAAATCCTATTAAACTCATCAATATTTTCTTCCAAAGATTTTGCAGACTCCATTTTATATCCAAAATATCTTTCTTTCAGATAAATCTTATTGCTAAGAGTTTTGGATACATACATTTCTTCTAATTTGCTCCATAATTCTGTCACTTCTTCAATATCTTGAACTCTCCTAAGAACATTGTCTCCGAGATATAGAATTATGGTGCTAAGAGCAATTTCTGCCATTTCTTTTTGCTCGTTGCTCAAAATGGATGCATCTGACTCTTTCTTTATCTCTAGTGCCTTCGAAACTTTCTGCTGGACCAATAGAGCTTTCATCTTCCTTTTCCAAAGTCCAAAATCATTTCGCCCGTCGAACTTTTCGATCTCGAATCTTGCAGACATCTTTCTTGCGGATTCAAAAAAATGATCGAAAAAAAAGGTTCGATTTCTTCAGATCTCTATCAAGAACGCTCTCCGTCTGTGTTAAGATAAAGCATCTCCGTCTTCCCCTTTTGCTCGTTCCATGTAGAAAGGAAATCATTTAATCTAGTCTAGTAGTACATACTATTCATAATTTTGATGATTCAGTGGATCCCATCTTTGGCGAAAAGGGATATATCTCAATCATGAGTGGGAATGAGGAAATGCCATCATTCAACTAGTAGGATAAGATAAGGATTTTCTGAATTTGAATATGAAGTTTTGAGCGATCCCCAATGGCACAGTAGTTGAAAACTTAGATTTTGAAGGTGTGCTTCCCTCAAGATCCTAGGTTCGAGATTCATCTGTGACATTAATTTATAGACACCTTCTATGTCTCCATTCCTTTGATATCTCCTGGTGTCCGGCCTAGGGACGGACGTGGTTAGCCCGGGTATAGTGGAGAACAGCTCCGATTTCTCGGTTTAAAAAAAAAAAAAAAGAAGTTTCTGGTGGTCTTTTTTTTAAAAAAAAATAATAAAAAAATCCCAATGGCCCTGTTTTCCTTTTGCTTGATAAGTTCATTATGCTGCGTAGGTCTAAGTTAGTTGCTCATTGCATAAAGAGATTGTATATTTCTTGCCAGAGAGGTGTCGGTTTCCTTTTCTGTGTGGTGGTATCTGTTGTGCTTCTTGGACATCTCAGTTATATTTTGATCTTTTATACTATCACATGACATAGAACAGTTTATATCTGGTCTTACTTTCCAGTTTTAATTTTTTTCTGGGGGTAAAACATCTTTAAATGAAACCATGAAGTTGAAGTGTTGATTTCATCACGTTGAATCCTAAACTTGAACAGGGATTTTTCATCCTCTTGCAGTCGAGTTGCGGTTTTATGAAGATTTAGGTTTACTTTCTAAGTGTAGGTCTACCAATGGCTAGTTAAAACTACTTTGTGGGTATCAATTTGTGTGGCTATGTTGAGCATTAATTGTGGCTGGGTTTCGGCATTTTCTTTGTATGCTTTTGCGACTAGTAGGCCTTTTAGAACTTTGAGTGGCCTACTGTAATTTTTTGTAAGCCTCTTTGGCTCACCTATTTTACCTATCAATGAAATTGTTTCTCACAAAAAAAAAAAAAAAAAAAAACTAGTCTTTTGGAATTTTCTAACTTGATTTGAAAGAGGGTATTCTTTGGCTCATACATAACTTGACTTGATCAGCTAAATATGAGAGTAAAATGTGAGTCGTTCTCTTGATTTAATTTTTTTTGTCTGTGATTGTGATACAATCATTGAGTAAAGCTGGATGGATACGGAGGATTGTGTTTGCTGAACTTTAGGTGAACTTTTTTCTCTGATCCTTGGCTCACAGAAGGCTTTATACCTATGATATGCTAAAAGAAGTTTGTTTCTTCTGTGATTGGACCCTTGGCGTGTTCGCTTTGTGTGGCAGATGCAAAATCCCTGAACCACATGTTTCTCCATTGCTCCTTGTGACTTGGGAGTTCCTCCTTTATGTTTTTGGTCTTCAGATTTGTTTCCCTAGAAAAGTGGATGTTTGGGTGATGAAAGTGCTTGGAGAGTGGAGTTGCATGGTAAAGCCAATCAGTTGTGGAAGTTTGCTTCTCGTGCCGGTTTATGGGGTTTATAATTATAACTGGAAAGAAATAAGTGAATCTTCAAGGATGAGTTTACTTTTCTTCTACACTTCTGGTCCTTTGTATAGCTGAATTCTTTGATTAATCTTGATTGGAAGACTTTTTGTATGTAGTTTTCTTGGGTAGTGGAGCCTGAGCCCTCAGCCCTTAGGTTGTTCTTCCAGTTTCTTTGTTCATCCCTGATGTTTCTTGAGTAAATAGTAAGCTGTTGATTATTTTCTGATTGTGGTTTTGGACATTGTCTTACCTTGCCTAATAGTTGTTTGTTTCTGTTATCTTCTCAAGGTCAGAGCAGAGATAGCAAAATGCTATGAATTAATAAACACACTAGGTAAGGGAGTTGTTTATCTCGGATCTTCAAGGATGGAACCCGATCATGCTCATTACAAGCAAGCATTCGAATTGAGTAGAGAGGTAAGCCTATTCGAATTGAGAACCATGGTTTATCCCTTCAAAGTTAAGCTGAATGTTAAGAAACAGAACATCGAATCTTAGATGCATAAATGTGAGCAATGAAGGAAATAAAAAACAGATAGCATTCATACATAATCTTTGACTTTATGAGTCTATTTCTCAAATCCATGTTATGCAGATTTCAGAACTTTTGGATTGCACTACTTGGTCAGGTGCCGGTCCGGGCCTTATGGATGCGGTTACAAAAGGTGCTTTGCAGGCAGGAAAGCCGGTAGGCGGATTCAAAATTGGTAGAGAATCTGGTGAATGGACATCCTCAAAGTTTCATCCGTATCTACCTGCAGAAACTTATTTTACTTGCAGGTGATAAATATAGAACCTATTAGTTATCTCATCTTACATAGAAGTCGATACTCGCCCTGCTTGAAATGCTTTATATATTGTAGGTTTTTCTCGGCAAGAAAGCATGGGCTTGTCGATGCTGCGGTTAGAAGCTGTAGTTCTGATAAGACTGCTTTTGTTACTCTCCCTGGCGGCATTGGTACCTTCGACGAGGTGTTTGAAATTCTAGCTTTGATTCAGCTTAGGAGAATAGGGTCAGAGTTTCCAGTTCCCTTCCTGTTGATGAACTACGACTCTTTCTACTCGAAGTTACTCGGTTTTTTCGACGATTGTGAAAACTGGGGTACGTTGGCCAAGGGAGAGGTCGATTCGCTTTGGAAGATCTGTGACAATAACGACGAAGCACTGGCCTATTTGTCTAGTTTTTACAATCTATCTACTCATGACAGAGTGAAGAAAGAAGTTGGATTTGGAAGCACTCATTGACACAGGCTTCTTGTCCTATCCTTTTTATTCTTCTGTAAGAGCAATGCAACCATTTAAACTCATTGATGTAACAGTATATATAACACGAAAAATGACTGAAGATGCGTCGAACTTCAAGGGATCATAGCGATGAGATTCCTTGTGGAATAGCATTGTTCTTTGTTTGTTTACTTGAAAACAAAAGTAAAATTATTTGTTCTCTATAATCTGCAAAGGAGAGAAAATGATGAGCTCACTTTTGCTAGTTGCAAGATGAAAGGCACACCTCTCCATCTCTAAGAGATTCAAAATCACCATTGCAGCTATGGTAAGAGAAAACTACCACTGGTTGCCCTTGCGCAAAACGACGAAAAGAAAAGAAAGACGACCGACATACGCTATTGAAGCATGCACGTAGCTTGTCCTTTTATTGTTATCTAATGATTTTCTTGAAAGGATGTTCTTTTTCACTTGACGTGAGTAGAAATTGATTCTTTTGAAGGACAAATTTAGGAGAAGTAAGGTTAAGTTGAGCGTCAAAAGGAACGTTCGGAATCATTTAGATGAGACGCGCACAAGTATGACATTTCTCTTATTAGTTAGATGTGGAAATCCTCCCTTAATACACTTGTCTTTTGGGTCATTTTTTTTTCATTAATTATTTGGTTAGTGGTTAAGGGAAGGTAGTATGACAAAATTATGACAAAACTATGAGTAAGCAACTCATTTAGGTAAATTATATGTAAGCAACCTCATAGTGTAAATTATGTGTAAGCAACACACAATTGGGTAAAAACTACCATAGTTATGGTGGCTTTATCTAACCATATAACAAATACCATATATGGTTGATCACTCTAGGGAGATAGAAGCCAAGTTGCTTCCTTTCCCAACCTCCAAAATGGAAAGAAATGCTGTAAACAAAATAAAATGAAACCAAAATTTCAAACAGAAAAAATGATGGTTTCTTATGGAAAATTAAATGGCATCAAACCTGCAAAAGAGAGGGCGTTTGTTTAAGAGTTGATTAAGTGGGTTAACACATCATCCCACCTATAATAATTTTACAATTATGCTGTAATAAAATTCTATGCTAATGATCTTCTCGTCTATTAATCTATACTTCAATTTGTACCTTAAATTATTATAAGGGAATTTTGCATGTATAATAGAAAAAAAGCAAAATATTTCTATCTATAACATAAAATCAAAATTTATTCATTTATAGCAGAAAATTTAAATTGAATTCTATTACCGAATAAATTCTATTAGTGATAGAAATCCAATTGAGTTATATCACTAGTTGAGTGATAGAAACTAGTGATATAAATCAATATACTATAAATGATAGCATATATGAGTTATTTTTAAAAATTTGCTACAAATATAATAGGCAAAATGTGCTGCTGATGACAAATTCTCTCATCATAACTCAGTTGTCTATTTCATTAATAAAATAATTTATTATTTATGGTAATTCAATTGTCACTTCAAACACATCCTCAGAGTTTGTTACCTTTATTTTTTTTTATATTTAAGCAATGTGGGGTTAGGTGAATAAACTCTTAATAATGGTGAATAGACAATGGATAAATGAAAAGGAAAAAAAGAGAGTCAAACTTAAAGGCATGGTGATGATTTATGCAACATTTTTCAACCTGTTTGTTCTTATTAAAATCTATCTTCTGTTTAGATTTCAAAAAGTGTCAACATTTTATTCACATTTTCTTCAAACCACAGCAAAAGCTAACACATAGGATCCACTATCCCACCCCCTATATATATATTTTTTCCTTTTTGATCTTTTTTTATTCAATTTCTAGACTTTTATCCTTACTTCTAATATGATTTTTATCTTTTCAAATATTTTCAAGCCAACATAGACTAAACTTTTTTTTTGAAAAAAAACTTCCAATCAAGAACAAACCGAACCATTACAATCATTCTCCAAAGCGGAGCCAATGTCAGGGGGGAAATTCCCTTAAAAAAAAAGACTCCTCTTCAAGCATGATAGAAGGGTCCTTCCAACAAAAATCAACACCATAATATTTCTTGGCTAATAAATCAGCGACCATATTACAACGCCTATTACAATAGGAAACTTGCACTATGCCAAGAGAAGCAATTAATTGCTTAATATCAACAACGATATTGCTGAATTCAGAAATATCTGGGGAGTCATTAACAACAGCTTTAATAACATTTGAGGCATCGGACTCCACCAAAATCTGAGGTAAAAACAAACTTTGAATATCGCTTAATTGCTTCAAGCCCTCCCTTAAAGCTCTTTCTTCAAGAACCTTCACTGATTGATGCAATAAATTGGATTTCCAACCCATCATCTTAGGATGCCCTTTCCAATCGCGAACCACCCATCCAATGTCTCCCTTTCTCGAATTTGGATTCAAAGAAGCATCCACATTCAATTTCCACATACCTTTAGGGGGAGCCATCCATCTACAAACAACATTTGATTCATGAGAGGACTTGGCTACAGAACCTACACCAATAAAATTATAAACATTAATAGCTTTTTCGATAATATTTATGAGATTATGAAACTTCAAGACCAACTTGCCATTGATACATTGGTTCCTGAAGTTCCATAAGCTCCAAATGATAATAATACCTTTAAACCTCTCTTCCTTAGGAATTTTATCACTTAATTCTTTCCAGAAATCCACCCCCTTCTCTATCCTCACGAAATAATTACTAAACTCAGAAAACCAGGGAAAAATATGTTTCCAAACATGGATGGCCAATTTACAATCCTTCAAAATATGCATATTCGACTCCCTCGCTTTCCCACATAAAGGACAATAAGTATTAGAATCCAACCCTCTCAAATACATGTTGCATTTAGACGGAATGACATTAGCAAGGACACTCCAAGCACCCACTTTGATTTTAGGGGAAAGCTCCACCTTCCAGAAGCTATTCCAAATTCCCGACGTCATTTTAGGATCCGAGGTAGACACCTCCTTCAAATTTTCAAACTCAAGCCAAATATGATTTGCACTTTTCACTGAAAAAACTCCATTCTCGCTAGCATTCCAAATCACTTCATCCTGCATCACCCAGGTCACTCAAAGGGGTATTATAGATGATTTCAGCATCTTCTTTGCAAAAAATATTCTCTAAAAGCTCCTCCTTCCATGATCTATCATCCCTCAATAAATCTGCTACATATCTATCCTTCCAATCTTCCCTAACCCCATCAGCAAAAGGATTTCCAACTCTATTAAGCCAAGGATCTCTACCAATCATAATTTTCCACTCATTGCCCACCTTCCACTTATAACCTCTCTTAAACAAATCTCTACCCCACAAAATACTCCGCCAAGCTAAAGAAGGATTATTTCCCAAAGAAGCCGATAAATAATCATCACTCACAAAATACTTTCCTCTTTAACAATCTACTTAATAAGCTGTTTTGGTTTCTTAGGATTCGCCAACTATGTTTCGCTAATAGAGCTTGATTAAAAACATTCAGATTTCTAAAACCAAGCCCCCCTGCCTTCTTACTTTTGCTCAAATTTTTCCAGCTCATCCAATGGGCCTTTCTGCTATTCGAATCCTCCCCCACCAGAATTTAGAACATAAATTTTGAAGGTCCTCATTAAAAGATTTAGTCAAACGAAAACAACTCATAGTATAGGTTCGGATCGCCTGACCAATCGCCTTAATTAACACCTCTTTCCCACCTCTCGACAACATTTTTCTCTTCCACTCTTGAAGACACTTTTCCAATCTACCTCTGATGGATTGAAAAAGAGCCTTCTTGTTCCTGCTATTTTGAGAGGGCATACCCAAATGAATTCCAAGATTCTCATTCACTTTAACACCAAACAAATTGCTAAGAACAATTTGATCATTCGCCCTGATATTACAGCTAAACATAATGGTTGATTTCTCATAATTGATCAGTTGACCAGAAGCTCTTTCATAACAATTAAGAATATTTTTAATTTTTAAACAATCCTCAGTATTAGCCCTGAAAAACAACAAGCTATCATCATCAAAAAATAAATGAGAAATAGCAGGACAATGATTATTAATCTTAAAACTCTTAAAAGAATTCAACTCCTCTTTCCTGAGGAGCATAGACAACCCTTCAGCACAAATAAAAAAAAGATAAGGAGAGAGAGGGTTTCCCTGTCTCAGACCCCTTTGTTGAATAATCTCCCCATACGGAGAGCCATTAACCATCACCGCATAGCGAACCGAAGAGATGCATTTGCTTATAAGATTAATCCAAACCTTACTAAAACCCAGCCGCTCCATCATATCAAGGACAAAGTTCCACTCCACTCTATCATAAGCCTTACTCATATCTAACTTCAGAGCTGCCCAACCAACCTTCCCAGATTTCCTCTGATTAATAGAATGAATACATTCAAAACCAAGAATAACATTATCAGTAATAAGTCTCCCAGGGACAAAGGCCGCTTGATTAGGAGATATGATTTTATCAATCACAACTTTCAGTAGTTAGACATTGCTTTAGCAACGATTTTATACACAGTATTACAAAGACTGATCGATCGAAACTCTTCCATTCTTTTAGGGCACTGGACCTTAGGAATCAAAGCAATTAATGTATCATTCATCGAGTCCAATGACTTACCCCCATTAAGCACCCCTAAGCAAGAATTGGCCACATCATCGCCAATTATATCCTAGTATGTTTTGAAAAAAAGCCCATTTGTTCCATCCGACCTAGGGGCCTTAGAAGGATTTAAATTTTTAAGAGTCATCTCAATATCAGATCTCAAAAAAGGCCTATCGAGGAATTGAATATCCCTATCCGAGAGCTTTCTTTCAACCCCAGCCAAGATCCTCCCAATAGCCTCATCATCTTTGTTGTGAGACGAGAAAATATCAACAAAGTAATCCTTAGCAACTTTGACAATGCCGCTCCCATCAACCTGCCAATTCCCGCAAGCGTCCTTAAGTTTATCAATACGATTCCTCTTTTTCCTTTGAGAGGTTCTCATGTGAAACTATTTTGTATTCCTGTCTCCCCACATAGACTAAACTAGGAAAGACAAGACATTTGTAAAAAAGAAAATATGGGCTAAAAGGGAAAAAAGTAAAAATAAAAGAAAAAGAAAAAAGAAAACTTGTCTCATTATTAAAAAAAAAACCCAAATAGTCATTCATTTATCATTATCAACAAGGAAATTATGAGAAAAAGGGGAAAAAAGTGGGAGAGAAAATATTATGAATCTCTAAAATTGTCCACTGGGAGGGCCCCTATTACTTTGGGGGAAACATCTTATTAAGAAATGGGGAAAAGGACATAGTTGATTGAGAAGAGGATCTAACAGCCAATCTCTTCAAAAGTCTAATTTGAGTTAATGGGATTGTTGATGAAAATGGCTTTTGTTTGTTTGCCCATTCATTTTAATTTCAAAGGACCCTACCCATATGTGTACTAATTGTTTATTTTCCACTTTGAAAATTTAATCAAAAGTACATAAAAATAGCAGATATAAAAATTCTAGAAATTAAAATAAGATTTAAAGGACAATATGAACATGATCCAAGGCACAAATAAGACCAAAACTTTAAACTCTAGAACCTTCAAATACCAACACAAGAAAAAGGGGGGAAAAAGAAGTCAACAAATTAATTTAACAGTTAAAACTAAAATCAATTTATATAAAAAAAATAAATTCAATAGTAATTGACACCTCGTTCAAATGGCTTCAGATCTCAACTCAAAATATTGATATATTGATTTTAACTAGGAAATTTGTCCCCTATACCATCTTTTTTTTTTGTTCTTCCTTACAATTGTAGCTCATTTTTTAAAATAATTTTATTCATAGTATATTTTGCCTAAAATTGTTATTCTAACATCATTAGACTTCTATCAATTTAACGGATAGACTTTAGATTTCTATCAGTTCAATTGATAGATTTCAATCGATTTTGAGTGATTGAACAATGTGATAGACTTCAATTTTTTTTTGTGCCACAAATGAATAAGTTTGGAAATTGTGTTATACATGGATTTTTTTTAAATATACATGCAAAATCCTCTTTTGACTATCGATGACCAGTAGCGTAGTTTGTTATCTTATCTTAATCGATTTCAACTTTGCTATCACGAGTTCAAGTCTGAAAATCGGTATTTGACTCTCGGTTTGTTGATCCCTCTTCCCCACTTTATCTTAAAAAAATATTAAAATATATACAGAATGAGATGGTTTGATTATCTCATTTGATGATATTTGAAATTCCATTATCGGCTTTTTTTGAGGCCTAAAAAAGACAAGTGTCAAACGGATTGATTGCCATCGCCATTTTCGAGCCATCTCAAACCTTGGCATGAACTTCCACAATGTGAACTGTGACTATAAAAATCTCTGTAAAGCTTATCCCAATTCCCAATTCCCAATTCCCATTCCAAATCCCTTGTTCGTTTTAGGACCCCACCTTCAAACCGCACTAACCCTTCTTCTTATTGGTTCGTTGGACGCGGCTGCCTCTCTAATTAGCCTTAAATATGGGAGCCTCTTCCCTAATCACTAACCCCTTCAATTCTGCTTCTATTCTACTTTACTATTCCTGTTTCTAGTCTTTGCTTTTTTGTGTATCAACTGTCTGTTTCTGAGGGTTTTCTTTGGCCGAGTTTCTTCGGTTTCCCATCTGGGTTGTGTGAGATTTTCGATTTTGAGCTTCTAGATTGTCGATTTGGGGTTTACAAGGTGAAACAAGCGAACCCAGTTCGAGATTTTGCTTCGATTTCACTCCCCTTTCTTTTGGTATTTCTGTTGCTCTTCCTCCTTTTGTATATTTTGTCTGTGTTTGAGGGTTTTACGATTTGATCTTGATGTTCAACTCTGTGGACCCAATCTGAGACTTTTGTGATGTTTTTCCCCCCTTTTTGCTTGCTTTTACTGCTCACACTTCTTGGATTCCGTCTTTTTTTGCTCTTGTGTTGAGAATTTTGGGTTGCTTTGTTGGACTTTGTGTGTTGTTGAGGTTCTAAGTTTTGACTTTAATCGTTTTCTGTTCACTTGTTCTTAGTTATTGAGTAGCTTTGGATTCTTTATTTTGAGAATCTTTTTGTGTAAATTGACTGTGCTTCGGGTTTTCATGTTTGTAAGTTCAGTGTTCAATGTGGTTCTATGAATTCCTGATTTAATTGCTTTTTTGACTGCTTACTCTCCTGAAAGGTTGGTTTCTTTTGTAGTTGTAAATGTTTTGAATGTTTCAATGGTGTTTTCTTATTCTCGGATTTTGATTTTAAGGTTCTGTGTCATTTTTGAATATCTGTTCTAGATGGAATTGTTTTTTTTTTCTCCTCATTTAGGCTGCTCTGATTCTCACTGCTTGTTTACTGCTCATAGTCTTTTAAAAGGCTCATTCAGGCTTTGCAACTTGCGCTTTGAGCATCACATATAAAAAGAAACACGCATGATCCTGTGTTAATTATATATATAAAAAAAGTTTCACTAAACCCTAAGCACAAAAATCCTTGCTTATGGTTTTTTGTTCTTTTATTAACTAAAAAGTTGTTTCTTTTATTAACTAAAAAGTAATATTTTCTAAACCTTTATGTTGGTTGATATAATCAAATTTACTCTAATCCATGAGCTTAGGCTTTTGGATTGATTGGTAGTTTAACATAATTCAACACTTTAGAGTATTTTTTTTTCTTTCCTACTCCAACTATGTTATCTCTTCTCTTCTATATGAATGTTCTTATATATAATGCGCCTCACAACGATTAAAGCCCGTGTCTTTTTTGTGTCTGGCCTCAAAATAAGCTATTTTGTCTTGAGGTGTTAAAAACACTGTTGCTTAGTAGGTTTGAGATTTAGTTCTTGAGCTGGTCTATAGAAGCTTCTTTCTCCCCAAACCTTGTTCTGGATTTTTGAAGTTAGTAAAATTTATGTTATGATTGTGATTTTGGGTTTTTAGCTATGGAATTACCTTCTGACGAACATCTTTTCTATATCACTGGAAAAACAGCACGCATGAGTTGTTTTAATATGATTTTATTAGATTTTTATACTAACTTTGTAGTTTTTTCAGGCTTGTACTTTTTAAGTCTTATCATGGACTCCCCTCAATCTGTTGTTTCCCCATTGAAGAACTCTCCATTTACTGAGGCCGAGAAGCAGAAACCCAATTTCTTTTCTCCGATCTCCGGTAATCCACCAAAGGGAGTGGAGGTCGACCGAAAAGAAGCGGTGATGTATAACTCCGAGGAAATCGTTGGTTCACTTGACGTATGCATTCATCAGGCTAGAGACATTCATAATATCTGCATATACCATAAGCAAGATGTTTATGCCAAGCTTTGTCTAACTTCTGATCCTGAAGATTCTCACTCTACCAAAATCATTAATGGAGGGGGGAGGAACCCGGTTTTCAATGAGAATCTTCGTTTGAATGTTCGAAGTGTCGATACCGCCCTTAAATGTGAGATATGGATGTTGAGCAGAGTGAGGAATTATCTTGAAGATCAGTTGTTGGGGCTTGCCTCGGTGCCATTATCTGAAGTTCTTGTTAATGATGGAAAGTTAGAGAAAGAGTTTTCTCTATCTTCTACCGATTTGTTCCATTCTCCTGCAGGGTTTGTTCAACTATCTATTGAATACACTGGAGCTTCACCTGATGTTATGGCTGTTTCTAAAGCTGCCTTCGAATCATCAAACACGACATTGAAGGATTCTGGAATATCCGAGTCGTTAGCTAGTGATTTGGATAAGATAGAGTTCCCAGATCCTAAGATTGTAAATGAAGACGAGATGATGGTGTCGGAGTATTTCAGCATGCCATGTTCTAATGTCGAGTCTGAAGGCTCTGAGAGCCAAGCCACTTCTGGTACCGAAGATCATCCGAGTTCAGAAGTAGGTGGTGCACGTAATGTAGAAAGCTTCTCAGCAGCTTCTGTCGAGCCTGTCCAGATTCCGAAGCTCGATTCGCCACCTAGCAGCTTGTCAACTAATGGAGCATCCTCGCCTTCTGCACCAACAAGCTCTGAATCATCTGATGCTTCTGAAGCCTCAAAGCCTCGAACTCAGGAACCAAATGAAAAGGAGAAGCGTGTGGACGATAAGAATGTCGAGGCCGATTTGTCTGTGGAGGTACCAATTGATTCACTCCCAAAGCCTGTTATCACTCTGAACATAGAGCCAGAACAAAATGTAGTGCAGCAGGACATTGTTGACATGTATATGAAAAGCATGCAGCAATTTACTGAGTCATTGGCAAAGATGAAACTTCCTCTGGATGTTGACAATGGACGAACCAGCACAGAAAATTCAAGCTCTGATCAGAAAATGCCGTCCTCGAAGAACGGTAATGGACGAGTGTTCTACGGAAGCAGTGCTTTCTTCTAAACTGAGGTTTCTACATTTCAGACAAAGACATACAGATAAGTCTAGAACTATAGGACAAGTACTAGTATCATAGTGTATTGTAATAATGTATCTCTGTAGAGTGGTGTTTCCCTTAGTATATCGGTTTGCTCGGTACGATAGTAAGTCATGACATCTACACCGTACAAACTTTGTTCTATTATATCATAGTCATAGGTGTAAGCATGAATGAACTATTATCCCTCACTGTAACAATTAACTTTAGAATGCTATTTCTAATTATGTGAAACCAAAATCATATCAGTTATGTGTTTGCCCCACATTGATGACTTGATTTTGGCTGATATTCCAGGTTATTTGTTTCTTTTTAGTATTACATACTGTAGCAGTTGTGATTAGCAGAGAAGTAACTTTCTGGAAAGCTTTTCAAACTAAGGGCCCTGATGTTGGAAGGCCAAAACTAAGGGCCAGGATTTCCACTAGAAATAATCATGGTAGAAAATTTTACTGTTAATTACTCTGAATTGGTTGATCTTAGTTTGTGTATTATGAATCTTCTTAGCATTTCAGATGAGAACAATTTGAAACTTAAATCTAGAAGAATGTGCCCCATTCTAATTGCTACCTTGTAAACACCATCATTGGCAACTGCAAATTGGTTCAGTTGACTGATCTAGTACAATCTAGTCGAACCTGTTTGGTTCGACTTGGTTTTCGGTTTCTAATTCTGAAGCGTACTTCTCAATTATCTTATGTTCTTAGCATGTACGACTGCATGTTGTGAGACTTTAGGCTCGACATCGAATAAGTACACTAGAACTTGTATCTAAACCCTAGTCTGCATGTCGAGTAGTCTCAACCTTGTGTAAGGCATGTATTTACATGGACTAAATTGTTACATATTAAAGCTTGCATACCAAATTGTTATATAACATTTCTCTAAAATAAAGTGGCACGGATCAAATGGGCCCAAGTCTACACGAATAAATAGAATTAAGGAAAATTGTGTTGAATAGTTCAATTTCACAAATATTTGCATTCATAGTAAAAAAAAAAAAAATAAGGTAGAGTTTTTTTTTTTTTTTTTGAAAATAAAATAAGGTAGAGTTAGTACTCATTATATCGTATAATTTAGGGTATTAGTACAATATTATATATTATTAATACAATATTATATGTTATTAATATAGTATTGTGTATTAATACTGTATAATGAGTATTAGTTGCCGTATGTTTGATTATGATTGCTAAGTTTTTTTTTTTTGCCTAATATTGTAATACTTTTCCAATTCGGCATATTTCTAAAAAAAACCCTAGAATTAAAGCATGAATTGGGCCTAACATTTATGGCCCAAATAATTTCAATGGGCCTAAGCCCAAGTTAAACTACCTAACAGGTCCATTACGCCTAAAAGCATGGATTGGGCCTGACATTTATGGCTCAAAATAATTGCAATTTCCCAACGAAATAATATTTTGGAAAATGTACTAAAAAGATCTGGGGAAATTTTAACACACTCAGAAATTTAATTCGGATAACGCTACAAGTGCGAGAAAAAGGTTCCGCCATTGATATTCAGTTGAAGCTCCATGGCCATCTCTTCACTATCTCCTACACTATTTGTTCCTTTGTCATCTCTTTCTTCTAAACCTAGATTTCTTCCATTCTCTGGTTCCTCTTCTACGCTTTCAAAGCTCAAACCACCCCTTCGATTTTCGTTGCCCTCGACTAGGGTTTATGCTGCTCCTGAAGTTCTCGACTCCTCCGACACCATCGAACCGCCTCCGGAAACCCTAAACGGCTCTGGAGCTGTTTCCTTCGAGGTTTGTGATAATGCTGTTTGCAATGGAGTGGAATGTTATAATTTCTCTGTGTTTTGTGATTGGGTTAAGAACTTTTGTTCGTCTTAGATCTTAATGGTTATGGGTTTTGTTTTTCCTTTTTTATTTGGAAATTGTGGCTCGGGATGTTATTCACTGGTGTTCAAATTTCATTTTGTCTTCAATTCCCATTGATAATAATTTCTTCTTTTTAATTTTTTTTTTTTTTTTAAAAATTTTAATTTAAGCTTGTTTTTTACTCAAATTCTCTATAAAGATAAAGAGATTCATCATTTGAATCCTTACTTAATTATAAAAAACTAGAACAAGTTTTTGTAAGCTACCTTTTTAGTTTTCACAATTTGGCTTGATTTTTAAAACACAGGTAAATTGTAGATATCAAATCAAGAAAACTGTTGGTTGCCGTCGTTATTGTAGGTTTAATTTTTAAAAAACTAAAAACAAAATGGTTATTTTGGTTTGTATTTCTTTATTATTAGAGGTGAAACTTTTTTTTTTTTTTTTTTTTAATGTTTCATGCTTAGGGTGAAGATTTTGAGGCGCCTGGGACTTCAGTGCTAAGCATTGGTGAGGATTTGGATAAGGTAAATTCTGAGTTTTCCAGATAATGTTTTACTCTACCATCCGATGAGAATTCTAGAATTTATTTGGTTCTGACTTCTGATGAGTGAAGAAAGAGTGGCTAGAAAATGTACAGAAAATTCATTCCATGAGATTATATGTACGGTTGTTGCTCATCCTGCTAAGTTGTCGAGGTAAAGTCCCGTGTAAATACGAAAATTGAAAATGTGCATGCTGTTACTTGTTGGTTGAAGTTTTTACTAAAAGGCTAGATAGAATAGAAAGAAGGTGATAGGTCCCATGGGTAGCACTGAAAGTTCTTTACTTATGGTAATGTGTGGAATATTACAGTCTTCATCATTCCTTTTTATCCTAAAATAAACTTCTCAACTGAGTAGTTGATAGATAGTTCTCCAATTGTGTAATGGCTCCACTGACTTCATTTATGATTGTACCATGACTTCCCTGGCTTCATTTATTCAACTTATTGTCCAGGAGAGTATGTTGATATTGTATTATTTTTGCTTACAACATGCCAATATAGTTTTCATCAGATTGTCATGTTCAATTATGTGATTTGTATTCTTATCATCTCATCCGTGCCATCGGTGCATTTAGGGACTTATATTAGCCAGTTGGTTTTGTAATTGACAGTATCCTTTTTTTTTTCTATGTTCGAAAAATTTTATTGACTAAAAATTGCTGTGGTTTCAGCTGGCCCCAAAGCAGAAAATTAGAATTAAACTAAGATCTTACTGGGTTCCCCTCATTGAAGATTCTTGCAAGCAGATAATGGATGCTGCAAGGAACACAAATGCCAAAACCATGGGTCCTGTGCCATTACCTACGAAAAAACGCATCTATTGTGTTCTTAAATCCCCTCATGTTCATAAGGATGCTAGATTCCATTTCGAAACTAGAACCCACCAGCGCCTGATCGATATTTTGTACCCTACTGCCCAAACAATCGATTCTCTGATGCAACTTGACCTTCCAGCTGGTGTTGATGTTGAAGTCAAACTATGAAGAGAATTAATTTCACCTGGGTAAAGTAAGTTTTCACAACTTTGTTATATAACCGTTACTCCTTTTACTTGTAGATTTCTTCATGATAACATCTTATATTGTAGTATCTTATCCACAAAAAAAAAAAGACATCTTATATTATAGTCTACATTATTAAAACCAGTATTCCTTTTCCGCTCGTTTGATATTTTCTAGAGAAATTCAACTATTGCTTGTTTTTCCAACTAAAGTTAAATGTTTGGCAGCACTATAAATTTAGTATTAATGAATTGTTGCGGCGGTGCAGCAAAAATCTCTGTTTTCAGTCAATTGCTTGTCAGTTTGTTAGAAAGGAAATTGAACATTGTTGGGTCTACCAGTTTTATATATGTGCCATATAGAGGCCTTTATTTTCTTCATATTGATAACTTTGTTTCTAATGGAGTTTTGATGAGGAAACATAGGGCTTTGATTTCTTTTCTTTTGGACATCAACAAATGGGAGGATTCAAACCTACAACCTCTAAGTTGAAGATACATGTCAATTACAGTTGGGCTTTATCTTTTATCGTTAATGAAATTGTTTCTTATCTGAAAAAGATAATCATCAGGCAGTTGCACATTTAATTTGTTATTGTCCCATGTTCATGCTTCCTTTAATACTTTTTGGTTGGTTTCTTGTATGTTAGGTTATGGATTTCTGAGGATAATGATGGAGGAACTGGTCATAGAGACAGCAACGGGCCCTTATTAAGCTTTTCTTTGCTTCAATTTGGATGCTAATTTGGAAATGAGAGCAATGGTAATGTAGAACTGTTAATATCACATTACCCTTTTTTGTTTCTTCTTTGCTTTTTTTGGGTACTTAATGGAGCAATGAAAATGATTGAATTCAACGCTCCAAACTCTATAGTCTATCCCCATTTGAAATGTTTAATACATTTACTTTGAATATTTAATTAATTCAACGCACCATGTCTACATAAATTGCGTGTATGAATGAGAATACATTCACTATCTCTATCTCTATCTCCATTTAGGGTAAAATAACATTTTGGTCCCTGAACTACCATAGTTATTCCGTTTTGGTCCTTCAACTTTCAAAAGTCCAATTTTAGTCCTTAAATTATCATTTTTGTTTCATTTTTGTCCTTAAACTTTCAAAAATTCAATTTTAATCCTCAAACTTTCTAAAAGGTTTAAAAGTAGTCAATTGAGTTAAACAAAAAACTTTATCATAGTTAAAATTGAATGAGGTGACAAAAAATAATAATAAATAAATTCATAATCTTCTTCCCTCCTCTCACCTCACTCCCTCTCAAAACTTCATTTTAAAAAATCAACAAAAAAAAAAACAGATGATGAATACAGTTTAAAATAGTTTCACTTTCGAGCTCTCCAAAGAGCCCTAATTTGTATTTTCCGGCAAGTATCGCCACCGCCGGCACTCGGTTCGTAGCTTGTTCTGCTGCTACCGTAAGAAATGGAGGAAGAGCTAATCCAGATGATTATCATTCCACTTTAAGCGCTCTCAATTCCAAATACCGCGTTTATCTGAATATCTCATAGTCGTTTTACGTGATGTTTGATGCTAATTTGTTTTAGGTCAGTTTGGTCACTGAGAAAATTGGGAATGAAGTTTTGTGAATTGAGAGTCACCAAGTATCTGTTGATTTTTTAAAATACAGTCTTGAGAGAGAGTGAGGTGAGGAGAAGAGGGAAGAAGATGATGAATTTATTTATTATTATTTTTTGTCATCTCATACAATTTTAACTATGGTTAAGCTTTTTGTTTAACTCAAGGATTACTTTTAAACCTTTTAAAACGTTCAAAGATTAAAATTGGACTTTTGAAAGTTTATGGACTAAAATGGAACAAAAATAATAGTTCAAGGACCAAAATTGGACTTTTACAAGTTGAGGGACCAAAACGGAACAACTACAATAGTTTGAGGACTAAAATGATATTTTACCCAAATATATATATACTTTTGTTTTTTTTTAAAAGAAAACTTGGCACAAAATAGTTTTTTTTTTTTTTTTTTGTAGAATCTGATTTTTGAGGAATCACTATTTAGTTCTCACAAATTTTAATAGGAAATTTTGTGTGAATGGAGGAAGCTTGGACATCTCTATGAAAGTAACATTTTTCTAGTTTCAGGTCTCTTTTAAAATGACTCGCTTTTATAAATACCATTTTAAGGATTACCAAATACTACAAATTTTACAAAAATGACTTTTTCATTAAACATTTGAAAAGTTTAACCAAAGGAACTTATCAATGTTATGTTTCCATACTATAATTGCTCAAAGTAAAGAACATCTTACCTGTTACTGTAAGCCATGATTTTGAGTTAAAAATGCATTAAACATTGTCGGGTTGAATTTGAAATTTATTCTAAATAATAACTCTACTAGCTTAAATGTGTGTGTGTCAAATTTCACACCTCAATTCTAATTGCCCCAAAAAACAGCTTCAAATTACAACCATGAACCAAACACATCCCCTTCAATACCGAACTAACTCAAAAGAAGTGGAAAATGACAAACAAGCATAAATTGGAGTCCCTTATTAATCATACAGAAAACAACAAAAATCACAATTTAAAAAAAAAAAACTTTCAATAACCTTTTTGGTCTCTCTATTTTATCCATTTCAGTCATTACCCACAAAAATTATTTGAGGATGCTGGTTGCCACACTATTAAAAGAAAAGAATGAGTTTATTATTGTATGAGTGAGTTTTATATATATTATTATAAAAGATGTTCAACAACCAATTGAAGAATAAAAAAAACGTGATAGAAGAAGAAATATCACATAAAATTACATGATTTACTATTGTTGTATTAGTTAGTCTACAGGTAGAGAGAGAGAATATACAAATTACAGAGTACAAAATGAATTACGGCTAGAGTTTGATTCCAGTTTATATACGCTCTTATTAAATCTTATTACCTTAATAAACATTCAATAGAATGCAAATGCGCTAACACAAATGGAATGCGCAACAAAATGTGAAATGGATGAGTTATTATCGAGTGTTTTAATTACCAATAATAATTATTTTGGTCATGAATTGTGATTACCCAAATAACTACTCTTAAACAAGTGTTAAAATTCCTCTTTGTCAACCAATAACTACAGTCTATTCAATGTTTACTCTAGTTTAGGAATACTAATAATCCTGTAATCACAGTTCATATTATTATTTTTTTAACTTTTTTTTAGTACATTATTTTTTTAACTGGTTCTATAATTTTAAATATAAATAATGATAACTCTATGCTTGAGAACAAACCAAAGTTTCATTTTTTTTCTTCTAATTGACATCCAAATGTTATTTAACTTCAACTACATTTTAACATAAATGGCAAGTAATGGTCCATTATTAGAGACATTGAAATCTCAATCCAAATGGCCAAAACTAAACAAAAAAAAAGTTCCTATATAACATAATCTGACCAATCACTAATATGCGAAGTATGATCCATCGTAAAACTCGGCGTCTTATCCAACTTGATCGGATTCTCCTTCCCGCCGATCAACCTCGCCGGATTCCCAACCGCCGTAGTCCGCGGCGGCACATCCTTCAAAACCACCGACCCAGCTCCGATCTTCGCCCCATCGCCGATCTTAATATTCCCCAAAATACAAGTCCCGGCCCCGATCAAAACCCCATCGCCGATCTTCGGATGCCGGTCGCCGGAATCCTTGCCTGTGCCGCCCAAAGTCACATGGTGAAGAATCGAAACATCGTTTCCGATCACCGCCGTCTCGCCGACGACGACGCCGGTAGCATGATCGAGCAAAATCCCACACCCAATCCTCGCACCGGGATGAATATCGACGGCGAAAGCCTCAGCCACTCTGTTTTGAATCAACAGAGCCAAAACTTTCCTCCCTCGATTCCAAAGCTTATGCGCAATTCGATGCGATTGAATCGCCAAAAACCCTTTGTAATTCAAGAAACACTGAACATAACTAATCCAAGCCGGATCCCTTTCCTTAACCGCCTCCAAATCCCTGATCGCAAAACCCAAAATCTCTCCCCTGTCCGCCGCAACCACTTCGGCGAAAACCTCGAACAGAGTCGAGCTCGAGAGCGTGGGATTGCAGAGCTTAACGGCGAGATGGTTGGCTAGGGCTCGATCCATGGAGTTAAAGGACAGAATCGAAGTGATGTAGTGGTTAGCCAAGATGGGTTCGTGGTCCACATCGGCTCGAGCCTCTGCCCGGAGTTTGGACCAGAGATCGGCGCCGGAAACAGGGGAATCGGGGGATTGGGGGATTGGGGAAATGGGTTGGCAGAATTTGAGGATTTTGAGATGTGGGTCGTGGGGAATAGGGGTGTTTGGATCGCAGGAAAGTGGAGGGGGGTTGTGGTGGAGACAGGCGGCGGCCATGGGAGAGGGGTGAAGGTCGGGGAAATGGGAGATGAAAGAGGAGAGATGAGGGGACATGTGGAGGCGAGAGAGGGGTTTATGTAGAGGACAAGGAAGAGGGTTGAACATGAATGGAATGGAAGAACTGCAAATTTTCTCGGGAAAATTTTGGGAGATTTTCCCGGAAAGTGAAAATGGAGGGAATGGATAATGATGGGAGCGGAGGAAGTGGTGAAGAAGGTCAGCCAGGATGATTCTTTAAACAAGATGAGAAATTTTGGGGTTGGGCTATTTATTCATCATTCATTATAATTTATAATTTTTTAGTGTCCACAAATTCCAACATCCACAAAAAAAAAAAAAAAAGACTTTTTATTTTTTTAATAATTTTGATGTAAGTTTTTTCCCTTTTTTTTTTTTTTTTGTCACTAATTAACCTATATCATGTATTAATAGACAATAGTAATCTCCCATTGAGTTTTGTGTTTTTAGTTTCGAGGATTTTTTTTTTTTTGAGATTACAACAATTCGAGGTGGAGAAACTCGAACCCAAAATCTATAGTCATTGGACATACATTAGTGCGGTTGAACAACTACTCATGTTGTCTAGTTTTCAGGATTCTTGTTTCTTTATAGTTTGTTTCTGGTTGATTATTATATTGATTAGGTTAGCTTCTAAATATTTTTTATCTTCAACTAATATAATGTTGATTAATTGTTATACAATGTAAAAAGGTCGGCATCTGCCTCCTGTTTTAATTTCTCCCTCATGTGAGAATTTAGTTTATATGATTTATAAAAAGTTATTTTTTAATTAACAATAATTAAGAATTGAAGATTTTAACCTAACATCTAATTACAATATTCCGTCATTGTTATAACAAAATCCATAGGAAATTAGTTTTAGAAGATAGCAACCATGAATTAAACCTTTTGCTTCTTAATTTTTATTTTAATCACTAAATCACTCACGATGATTTTTTAAAAACTACAATTTAATTTCTATGGTTTAATATAATCTAAAAGTTAGTCACTCTTGTAATTATTGTGATTAAATATGTATAAGTTAAATTTTCATTCATCATTTGTAAAATTACTCAATATATTTACATACATTTTCAATGATTTAAAGGATAAATTATAAATTTGGTTTTTATGGTTTGAAGAAAATTTTAATTTAATATTTATAGATTCAAAATCTAGAAGATAGTCATAAACAAAGTAAGAATTTAGTCGATGTGATTTTAAAAACTATAACTTAGTCTTCACGATGTAATAAAACCTATGAAATAATACATATTATTTCAATGGCCAACTAAGTACGGGTATGCAATACCGAATGCACCAATGACGCAATGATTTTATTGTTTGGTTGTAAACCAATTCAACATCAATGTCGTAGATTCAAGCCTGATAATCGGTATTTGTCCCCCTCCTCGAATATGTACTTTAAAAAAAGTACAAGTATGCAATCATTAATTTTTTATTCAATCAATCATTTAAATTACACTAGTGATACATAAATAACTAATTTCCATATATTTAATTCATCAACAATTTTAAATAAAATTTATTTGAATTTTTTTTTATAGAAACTAAATTATAATTTTAAAATTATATAAACTTTTATGTAGAAAAAATTCTAAATAATATGAACTAAATTATATATTTTTAAATCATATAAATTAAATTCTAACTTTCCTTAAAAAAAAATAAAAAATAAAAATAAGGATCAAACATTATTTTATTATTTGGTTTGACCTATTTTGTGAAATTTCCATAAAAGAATAAATTTGTACTGCAGATTAATTTAGAAGTAAGCGTCTCGTATAGATAATGCTGTTTTTTTCTCTAAGAACTGAAACAAAAATGTTGGATAATATTTTGGAACAGCTTAAGCCTTAAGTTTGGTTTCTTTTGTCACTCAAAATTGGTCTTAGGTCAAACATGGTTACCTTCTCAAAAGATAACTCAAGTTTGATCTTAATAAATAAATAATTAAAAAAAAAAAAAGTCTAGTATGCCATTTAGACTCTAAAGAAACCCAATATCTCTATTTCTCTAAAAGAATAGACCCTTAACCAAGTAATTAGTACTTAATTTATGTTAATTGAGCTAAACTTATTAATAATCATAAGACTTATTTATTAGTCACACTCCTAAAAAAAATTATTTTAGAAATTAGATTTGAATTACTTTGAAAATTTACTTTTATGTATGAAAAAATTACAAAATTCAAAAATTTAGAACGGTCACATTTTATATACATGATATAAATAATATTAAAATATGAATGTGATCTATCCTTATACTAGAAAAAACAATACAAAATTTAAAATTCAAAGTATCTATACATATCATAAATACTAATAAAACATGTGTGTGCCCAATTGTATACACAAAAAATAATATTCCAAAATTGGAGCTAGCCCCCTCTGATCTACCCATTATTATTTGTATAGCAAAAAGATCTAATTTTCAAAAGAAAAAAAAATTAGAACACAAACTTTTATAGGTAGTTTAAAAATTGTCCTTTGAAAATCACTTTGGCTTAATATCATTACTATTCTTTAATCATAAGATTCTAATCAAATTCTAAGAACGAAAAACAAATTTTGGAACTTTTTATAATAAAATTGTGTATAGAATTACAATCAATCAACGAAAATAATAGGTCGCCAAGAAATGTATCTTTTTCAATAAAATCTTATAGTTTTTTAAAAGGAAAAAGGAAAAAAAGAAAAGAAAAGAAAAAAGGTGGGGTTTGTACGCAAGATTGAGTGGGAAGAAAATGAAAGCAAAATGGAAATAAAAAAGGCCACACAAATTCAAATAAAAAAGGTCTCTCCCACTCGTACATGTCTAGAATCGACATTGTGGAGTTGTAATTCTTCCTTCACTATCTTCCAAACATTTGTCAATGTTTGGTTCAAACTTGTTTGGAATCTTTCTCTCTCTATATTCACAAACCACAAAAACATATTATATTATAAAATTAAAAAGCAGGACCAAAAAGAAAAAAAAAATGGGGTTTTTAATGTGGTTGTGTCCTTTTAACCTCTTTCCATTTAGATTCAAACTAATTTCTTAATTTTGGGCTTCATTTGCATCACATACCATTTGATCACGCCATTTATTTGTCTTCCATGCTTAACTTGGAGTAATGAAATGCCCAACTCACAAGTTAGGAGATTATAAAATGGCCGAAACATAAAATTGATAGACTACTTTTTTCATCATTAATTAATTTTGAGAGAGATGTTTGTGTTAGGAATAAACATTATTCTAATATGGATCAATTATTCCCCTTTTGTGTTCCTAATGAAAAACAACAAGCATAAAGTATATGGTAGAAATATCAAGCACAACACAACGATTTTAACGTGGAAAAACCTCCTCAAGGCGAGGAGTAAAAAACCACGGACCGAAGTCGAATCTCCACTATAATCGATAATGGGCTACAACAAGTTCTCTCTAGTTACGACTAGAGGTATACAACACATAACAACTCAAGATAAACTAATTTCGGCAGCAAACAACACAAATCAAGAGAGATAAATAGAAAGATCTCACAAAAATGTGGAACCGAATTGCCACTGGAATCTGGCTGTAGAAACCTCCAAACCCGATCTCCACCGTTCAGATTGAAGCCCTCATGTCAAGAACACGCTGTCCAAATTTCAACTCGATCCAACGGTGAAATGGCTCGGAAACGCCAAAATATCGAAGTTGGGCAGAAACCTCTTTTCCTCTCTATTTACTTTCTCTCTAAGTTGTTTCTCTCTCTGGCTGCTGATTTTCAGCTCTCCTTTTTCTTGTGTGTTCTCTCTACCAAAATGATAAAATGCACTTTAAAACACTTAGCCCTAATGGGCCCTATTTGATGGGTCTTCACAATGTGAATAAAAACCCAATAGTTTGCACTAATTAATATGGTAAAAGAGCTCTTTGAGTTATTGATCACCTAAATTATGATTCGACCCAAGTGGATTATTTGGACACTACCTGAGTGGGCATACACTTAAGCGGATATTTGGTCTAAAAATTCGGATATGACATAAGTGTGCAAGTCAAAATGGGTATTACAGTCCGCAAATTTGAATTTATCCAAGATGATCTTCCTTATATGGCACTATCTTGAGGGATATGTTTGAGATACTCATCTTACATTTGTCCCACCTCAATAAAGTGAAGATTCTTCAACATTTTTATAAGAGATATAGTTTATTTTTTTTACTATCAATTAATTTTGAGATGGAACCTTATATTAATTAATATGGATTAAAAATTAAGGAGGTCTCCTAGCAATATAAGATGTCTCAAATAAATGAGAGGCAAATACCAATTTTTATGATCAAACCCATGACCAAGTCTGTATATAATATAAAGGTATTTTAAGATTATATCGAAGAAGGTATTCAATAATTGAAAACAGAAACAAATATAGACAAATTTCAAGAGACACTAATAATTTAAATGAAAATTTTCCTGACAAGGACAAAATAGCAATATCTCTTCTTCTTTTTGAATATAAGCAATCTCTTCTAAAGCTTTATAATGACAAGAATTTAGGTTTGGAATGTTATTATCTTTGGTGCAATGAATCTTCTTATAAAGAATATTTAAGAACCAAATTCAAATAATGACCAAAAGAAGTTTTTTTTTTATTTTTTTATAGCGATTCCAACAATAACCTTTGTACGCATAAAAAAGCTATGAACTTTGTTTTTTTTTTTTAGTACAAAGTGGGGGAAGGGGACCAACAAATCCTACATAAATGGCACAATACTCTCAAATAATAATAATAATATGAAGAAAAAAAAAACTATAAACTTTGTCGTTAGAAGAACAAATTTATTAATTCAACCATATTAATGGCGAATTATTGCGACCTATGAGCTCTTATTCATATGTCATGTATCACATGAGTTAAACTATTCGTATGGTAAAATAGTTTTTTTAATATATATATATATATAGATTTTTTAGAGAATTTTTAATGGGTAAAAAAAAAAGAAATTATGGATGTCAAAATTTTAAAAAATAAATAAAATAATATGGTAAAACCTGATTCAATCAAGTTAAACTTTCAAGACAATTGACCGTTTCTCAATCAAGTGAAATGGATGACTTCAACTAAATAAAATGGATAGAAAATAATTAAAGACCGTGGAGTGAAAATAGATTAACACCAAACCAAATAACCAATCGCGCCACCGACCTATTTGGTAAATTTCATTTTTTTTTTTTCAATATAGGTAAGAACTAAGCTTCAAAAATCGATTGAGTACTTAACTTTAGAAGCCGAGAAAATACTACGCAATCTAACAATTTCTTAGTAAATTTCAATGTCTCATTTTCACACCTCTCTATTTCATGCAGTTTTGATTAAGTAATACTTTTTTAAGTAAAACTAAATAATCTATTTGATATATTTTTTCCGAGTTGGTGTAATGTGACAAAGGATGAATAGATATGAATAAAAATGAGTATTTCTATAGTTGACAATATTTTTAATAGTTTATTATGACAATTTTAACGTTTTTTTTTTTTAATTAGAGAACAATTCTTGAAATTAGGGAATTTAAACTTACAACTTCATGAATGATGCTAATTTACATTAAAAAAAATTAAGTGGAAGTCTATTATTATTATTATTTTCTTTAGGGTATATTTGGAGCAAGAGGAATGATAATAATTAAGGGAGGAATGGTAATGAGGAGGAGAATAAAGAAAAGAATGATTAAGGAGTAATATTTATTTGTGTTTGAGGTGAAGGTAATGATTATGAGAAGAATGATTATTTGTATTTTAAATAAAATTAATGATTATAGAAAAAATAAAATAGTGAATATGATGTGAGTGAAAAATAGTGATGTGATGTAAGAAAAATTGTTGGAGAAAATAAAAAGTACTTAGGCGAAAAAAGTAATTTTTGAAAAACGTGATCATAGAAGGAAATAATTTCCGTGACCCAAACGTGGGAAATATCCCCAATCTCATTCTCCTCTTTATTCTTAGTGGCTCAAACCCTCCGAGAAAAATTGCATGAGAAAGTAACAGTTAAAAGTGCTGTATGACGCGAGTGATGACGTGGCTAATATTGTTTGTTTGGTGGGTCGTTTTTTTGAGTTTTTTTTTTGTGTGGGTATTTTGTAATTATTGAAGATTCTGCCTCAAAAATAAATAAACATTTAAAATAATAAAGGGTGCTTTTGATGATGTAACCAATTACGTGTGATTTTAGTTGCGAAGTCAATTTTCTCATTTGTGCCCTTTTTTTCTCTCTATCATGAATTAATTTCACTTTGATTCTATTAACTTGCTAAAATCAAGTTACAATATAAATTAATTTATAAATTGAATTTCATTATTGACCCTTACATAAATAAGTAAATATACATCTCTAAGATTCTCATCTACCTCAATAGTCTTAACTAGAACGAGGCATAATTTTATTACGAAACAAATAATGGTGTGTTTGGATAGAAAATTTATTGATATTGAATTGGCCAAACTCTATATTTAAATGGAGCAGTTCCAAAGAACTCACAAAAAAATGTTACAAGAGGTGTATTAATGCCACCTTAATACTTGTTATTTTTCACTAATCTTCCATCCAACTAAGACTATGCAGAAATGAATATTTTTATATCTAAGAAAATATTTGATACACCACTTATATATTGTGGGGTGTAGAAAAGCATCTCATTCCTATAAAAATTTCAGGATAAATGATGATTTTGGAATCTTATTGGTATATTCTTCACACTTCACATCATTACAAATGTTTGTGCCTTAAGAACTTAATCCTAGGGCCCAACTCTTACAATGGCACAATATTTTGTTGATTTTCTTTATTTATATTTAGGGGAAATTGATATGTGTTGGATATAATTTTAGTGATGCTGTATTTACACTTTCAAAAATTAAAAAAATGAACCAATAATGATAGAAATTTAACCTTTCTGTATTAACTCTGTCAAGAATTCTTTAAAAATAAGATTAAAAGAAAAAAAGAATAGAAGAATGGAGGATTCATCTTCACAACCATTTATAATCTTGTGGTTAAGGTCCTCTAGACCCACCCTCCACTAGGGCCATTCAATTGTCAAAGCTGAACTTTGATATTTCAACTTCACAAATATATATCAATTCTAAGTTGACTTACTAATACCAAATATGTCAGTGGCGCCATTAGTTATCTGATTTGGTATTGATCCATTTTTAAAGTTAGAGAATCCTAACATAAATTTTTTGTGAAAAAGTAAAATAAAATGAAATAGTAAACAAACACCTTTTTTATAAGCAATAAAATTAAAGATGAAACCATCACCCAATAAAACTGAATTTGAGACATACAATATATATTTGAATGTTAAAGAAATCTATAGAAAATTCTTCAAGATCCTCTTGAATCGAAGGCTACTTCTAAGAAGGTAAAAATTTGATAATACATTTCAGATCTTAATTCCCAAAGACCTTATTGATCCTACTTCGTCTTCAATTTTCAAACATATGCTTAGAAAACCTTATCCAAATTGATAGAAAACATAATTTTGTTATAAAATGAAGAGAATTTACCATCAACAGCATATTCTACCTCTTGTATTATATTTGTAGCATAATTTTTAAAATAATTCATCTATAGCATATTTATTTCTATCACTCACCTAATGATAGTCTATCACTCACCTAGTCATAGAACTCAATTTAGATTTCTATCACTGATAGAAAACTTAAGAAGTGAGAATAAGTCTATAATTGATTGGATTCTATCACTAATAGAACTCGACAAGTGATAGAAATCAATTTGAATTTTCTGCTACAAATGAAATTATTTTGGATTTTGTGCTATAGATGGAAATATTTTGCCATTTTTTGATATACATGCAAAATCCCCTACAATGAATATAGATTACGCTTAGAGTTCATTTACAAACAATATGGTCCCAAAATTGACCACGCAACACAAATAACCAAATATAGACATAATTCATAAATTCATACAAACAGTGAATACTCGACTGTTGTGTTAATCAATTTAAAACTTTTCTTTTGAAAGTGATACTAGCGATGTGTGATTGATGACTGCTTTTTTTTATTTATTTATTATTATTAGTATTGAGATAATAAGCCTTAAACGATTTGCATATCGATATCGCCCTACGCGTCGACAAAACTTTTTCTAGCCTCACCCCCTCACAATTTTCTTGAATGTAAAGTTGATTGAAATTTTTTAAAACATCAGGGGAGGAATTAAGACTTCCAGTGAATTAATAAATGGTGTGTTGCATACTCTAATGATCATAAGATACATAGGAATAAATGTCAGATTTATGCACAAGGAACAAACGTTTCTGTAAGCCCAAACGCCAGATCCAACGTGTCATTCTCCTCGTCCACTGATTCTTCTAGTTTATTGTAGTAGTCCATATCCTGTGATGTGATTTAATCAGATTTTACACAAATTTCAGTCTAGAATTGTACTAAAAAAAACAAAACAAGCAAACAAAAACCAACTTACCAACACAATAACATGACAAGTTGAACAAGCTAATGAACCTTAACATGCTCCTGATATGAGTGAAAACAGTGCTAGTAAGAAGAAACTCAAGAGCCAGAATGCAATGATCTACTTAAGCTACAAAACAGAAATGCTTAAATCATGAGAGAATAGAGGATAGTGCATAAGGTTTTTATTTTTCATATCCGTTAGGGCTCGGGCCAACTTGCACACACTTGGACTATTTTCATGGAGCAACCGTATGACTACAATATTTAGTTGTCATAGAAATCTATAGGAAACTGTTGGTTTATGTTTATTTTAGTATTTTCATCTTTTTAAGATTAAATTAAATATTATTTTCTATTTTTTCCTTTTATAACTAAGTAGTATCTTTTCCTTTTATTATTAGGTCATTTTTTCCTTTTATGATTAGGTTGTATCTTTTCCTTTTATAATTAAGTCATCTTTGGTAGTCTATTTAAACTCCTTGTTGGGTTCATAATTAAATGAAAAATTTAGAGGATTTGAATTTTCATTTTTCAACAGAAACTAATTCCTAGACATGTGACCACTATGGATTGAATTCATAACTTTTTAGATCCACAAAACCCTCTTTGATCACTAGGCCGACCTGTGATGATTGATAGTGCGTAAGCTTTGTAAAGAGGGGGTGAATTAAACTCCTTACCTTCAAGTTCGATATCACTCAGATGAGCAGCTTCTAACATAGGCATTCCAATTGGAACACTAATTTGTTGTTCTTCCCCATCCTTGAGGACAAATGTGACAGTTATCCTGCAAATCATAATTTCTGGTAGAGAAGAATCAACATAATAATTCAATGCGGACTGCAGAGAAGAAGCTCTTGAATAATGTTTTTCTTGGGATGTCAGTACAGTATTATTGAAGACCAAAAAGGGTAACAGAACTTTACAAGAAACTGAAGGAAGTTAATTTAAGAGGAAAAGGGTTGTCTACAAGCTCGGCCTTGAAAAGACAAGAAGATTAACTATGATTTTCTTGGTAGTATTTTCATCTCTATAGATTTTGGAGCTAATAGAAAATCAATTGTATAACTTTTGGGAGAAAAATATAAAAAAAGGAAATCTCTATATCAGCTATCCAAGAGAATATCACAAAAACTTGAACAGATCAAGTGGGTTGTACGTCGTAGTCGAACTTGTAGTTAGTATAATGCATAATGCACCCTACATAATATGTTAATCAATGATAGTGATTCATGGAACGAAATCTCTGTGTACTTATGTAAAGTTAAAAGCTAATAGAACTTACGTTTCTGGCTCACTCTCTTCATTACTGCCATTCTGAGGACTTGAGGTAGAATACAGACGCTGCTCCTGCCACTTGAAACCTTGAAGCACCTGAATGTGTGCATGTGGCTGAAAAAAAAGGGTTCCACTATTCATCACCTTCGATATCCACTACCTTATGCAGGAATGTCTCACTCAATAGCTAATCTGTCATTTATTATTGTTAGTTTCCTATCTAAACTCAAGTTATTTCTAAAAGCTTTAGGCTAGATACTGTCTCTTCATCCTTAACTATGACCATCAGAATTTCTTGTTGTAGTGATGAACGTACCTACGGGCCAAGTCTTATTTATTCCCAGCATCCATGACATAACTGACGATTCTCTTACGTAGCTCGAGCAGGACTCAGACAACACTTATTGACAGTGAAATCAAAACAGTTGTTAGATTGAGAATCAATGAGGGAGGAACTCAAGAATGAGAGGGAAAAGTGCATTGGACAAGGATTCCGAAAAGTGAAGGCAATATGACGGTTGAGAGAGTTTGGTTTCTACAAGGGGGCTGGTTTCTGAAAACCAAACTCGAGTTTGCGAAAAGCACTAGATGTCGTGTCGCAATCGAATACTACTATAAATGAACTCCACCGCTGTAGTTAGTGTGTGTTTGCATGAGGGTAACTGCAAACATCAATCAATCCATCCCCTAGTCTGTAATTAAGAGTCGTTTCGAACTTCAAACAACTGAGGTTAAGTATTAGCTATAGCAGCAGTACAAGCAGGATGGAGAAAAAGTAGCTAGATAAGATGCAATCTGAGGAACTCAAAAGATATTTTCATGTGGTCTTTGGTTCTCATGATCCCTGCTGGAGCTCCATAATATTTTGTTCATATCCAAATGATTTTAACAATTTCATCAATCCCTTTAAGACTTCATAGATTTCCTTGCTCTGAGAATGCCTCTCATCTAAGGAATAAAACTCAATTACACTATCATTCACCTCAATCAAGCTACATCCTGGCAATTTTTTGAAACCAGTATCCCTCACTAAAATCTTCAACCGTGCAACATCTTTCCATCTGCCAAGATCTCCATAAATATTTGATAGCATAACATAGTTTGCAGGGTTTTTTGGTTCAAGCTGAATGAGTTTCTGAAGAGCTAATTCAGCCAGATCAATGTTTTTGTAAGTCCTGCATGCTCCTAGTAAGGCAGCCCAGATTACAGCATCTGCTTCCATTGGCATCCTCTTCACGAACTCAATTGCGCGGTCCAAAAGACCAGCTCGGCCAAATAGATCAACCATACAACCATAATGCTCAATCTGAGGAACAATTGAGTAATCATGGAGCATTGAGTTGAAATATGAAATGCCATCTTCAACTAACCCAAGATGGATACAGGAGCACAACACGCCAATGAATGTGATTCCATCAGGTTTTTCACCGGTGTTCTTCATCTGGTGAAACAAACTTAATGCATCTGGTCCACATCCATGAGTTGCCAAGCCACAAATCACCGAGTTCCAAGTAATAAGATCTTTTGAACCCATGCCTACAAAAACTTCCATTGCGTTCTCTATTACGCCACATTTCGAATACATATCTATCAATGCATTTCCAACGTAAATGTTTCCTTTGAACCCAATCGTTGCAGCGTATACATGCACCCACTTCCCCAAATCAAGAGCTCCTAATCTTGCACAAGCCGACAGCACAATCACAAGGGTGGCATCATTGGGAACTACATGGCCATCGACTAGCATTCGTTTGAAACAGCTCAATACTTCAAAGTAACGCCCATTATGAGCATATCCTCCGATCAATCCATTCCAGGAGAAAACATTCCGCTCGGACATCTCTTCAAACAGCTCCTTACAAGCCTCAACATCCCCATTATTTGCATAACCATTCAACATTGTATTCCAAGACATCACATCCCGGTTAGGCATTGTATCAAACAGCTTTCTTGCAGCCTCCATGTCCCTTGTTTCAATATAACCAGAAACCATAATGTTCCACAACACCACATCTTGCTCTGGCGCCAAGTCGAAAAGCCGCCGAGCAAATGCCACATCATTACAAAAAATGTAGCCACTAATCATGGAAGTCCAAGCCACTATATTTCTCTCAGGCATTTCAACAAACACCTTGTACGCAGACCCAGTTGCCCTCATACCAGAGTACACATCAATCAGCAAAGTAGCCACGAATTGGTTCCCTTTAAACCCACTTTTAATCACCTCACAATGAATCTCTTCACCTTCCCAAAAAGCACTAATCTTCACACATGCTTTGAGAACGAGAGGAAACGTGAAGCAGTTGGGTCTCACGTCCATGGTTTTCATTTTCCCAAACAAGAAAACCACTTCCCTGTAAGACTCGTTCAGGACATACCCTTTGAAAGCTGCATTCCAAAGGGCTACATTTGGGTCGAGAAAATGGTCGAACACATAGCGGGCATAAGCCATTCGCTTCAGACCAGCCCACGCAGATACCACATTTGGAGCTACATATTCATTGTGTTGAAAACCGTGGGTAATAATCTGGGCTTCAACTTTCCGAAGAAGCGTACCTGTCTTACATGATCGTAACAGAGAAATGAAGTGTTGTTCAAGAGCTCTGTGGGGCTGCTTCTGGACTGATTCTAGCAAAACCTTCGCTATCTTTCCTGAAATAAGGATCTCAAATTTCAGTTATACAAAGTTCAATGGCTTGTTCAATGACTTAAACAGCAGGTAAACAAACAATAATGTGAAAGTTTTAAGGTTTGAGGAAATCTAACACGAGATAAAATATGAACTTTTTTGTCTTAATCAAAATTTCAGCCAGTGGAGATAGTTGTCATGACTTATATTCTCATAATCTTCCCCTTAACTAAACTAACCGATGTGGGACAACTTTGTTTGTATTAAAAAAATCCTCCCTTTGAATAAAGTACTGGACTCATCTTCTATGTTAAGCATCCTAAGATTCAATTCAACCATTCCCTCGAACAAAGACCGAGCCTCCCATCCAATCCATACCAATCCTATAGCAATAAAGAAGATCTCACGTAGTTGAAAATTTGACACACTACATAATATGAAATCAAGCAAATATTTCAGGCCATCAATCTACACCCATGAGGTAACGCAGTAGTTAAAGATTTGAGTTTTGAAGGTATGTTCCCCTTTTAACACCCTGGTTTTCTGTGACATTATTCCTTGACAGTGCCTGACCTAGGAATGTGCGTAGTTACCTTCGTATAAAAAAATCTACAATGTGGGGTGTGCAAAAACGACGGAGTTTTTCATATTCTTCAATGAAATAAAACCAATAAAGAGAAAATCAAGGTTTAGAATATGAACGGATGAGAAAACAAACTTGGGTTTTGTTTGGTGTCTGCAAAATATCAGCTGGAAGCTGAAACAGAGACTGGCGATGGCTTACAATCGATTGGAAGGTGCGGATTTCTTATTAATCGCTGAAAATTCGTCGGATTTCAAACTAAAATCAAACTGAAAGAAGAACTGAAAAGAATCGGAGAAGAAGAACAAAAGGATTCGGTCTCGGTGGGGAAATGGCCTTACGGCGTGATCTTGCAGCAGAGGAAGGGTGGCCGTAGGGTTTAAGCTTTTTTTCCCTTCTTTTTTGGGGTTTTTTTAAAACATTTTTTTGGGTTAAAATACCATTTCACTTGTAGCTCTATTTTAAAGGAGCTCATAGCATTAGTAAAATTCATAAAATAATTATAAATATATCACTCTAAAAAAAATAACAATCATATTTCTAAAAAAAATAATAATAATAACAATCGTAATAATATGTATTAATAATAATACAATACAATATTGATAACAATTTTTTATAATTGAATGGGTTAGTGGTGTAATGATTTCATTATTTGGTTGTAAAACAATTCAACACTCGCATTATAGGTTCGAGTCCGAGAATTGATATTTGTCGCCCCAATATGTACTAAAAAAACAATTTTTTTATAAAATATTTTAAAAATAATTTTGTTTTTAAACAAGTATAATCACGCCGATGATTGACCCGAAGACATTAGAGGTATCTAGAAATTAATGTTATAGAGTGAATCTTGAACGTGGAATCTTGAGAGAGCACACCTTCAACAAAAAAAAACCTATGTAAAAAGATATATTAAAATGTTAATGAATAAAACAATACAGTTTATTATTTCATAAAATGATATGTTAATTAGTTTTTTTTTTAAAAACTCTTATATAAATTAGAGACAAAACCATCATTCTAAATTGCTTTAATTTATATATATATATATATATATATACTTCACGGTCACGAGTTCGAGTCCGAAAATCGGTATTTAACTCTCATATTATTTGAGTAGCTGTGTCATGTATGTAGGATTTGTTGGTCCCCTTCCCCCACTGTGTACTCAATAAAAAAAAACTTATATATATATATAAAAGCTTTAATTTAATGACAAAATAAAAACCATATACTTTAGGTAAAAAGTCACGATTGCAAAAAGTTTCTACGGAGATATTTTCGCAAATCAATATTCAAAACAAAATATTTTATTTTTGAAAACCAGAAATACAAAAAAGCCAAAACCAGAAAACCAGAAGTGCACGACAAAAACGATTTGGGCACTGGGTTCCATCTTCTTCAACTCATCAACCAAATTCTCAAATTCATCCATTGATATGTTTGTGAAGAAATCAAGCTCCTTCATTCTCATGCCAACTCTGAATCCAGCCATGGCTTCAGCTTAGAATCAATTACCCCTTCACTTCACTGTTACAGCAAACGAAGAACAACAACAAGAACAAAACTGCGGCCAAATCCCCACTCCACGTTACATTTGAATCGATCAAGCATCTATAAGGTCGTTCCTCGCCGCTGTTTCGATCTCATTTGTAATCTGCATTGAATTTTGGGTTCTGGGTCATTAATTTAAGCGTTTGTTAATGGCGATTCAGTCTTCGAATTTGGGTCCGCCAGGTTTTTGTATTCGCGCGAAACCGTTTTCTCTTTTGCATTGCTATCGATATAGGGCTGTATCGGTGGGTAATAATCGGTGCCCTAGTTTTTATTCGTCGAGTTGTGTTAAATTTCGTAATTCTGGAAGAGTTTTGTGTGCGATTTATGAAGGAACTGATGCGTTTGCAAATGGGGCTCGCTTGAGCTCGAATGGCCCGAATGTTTCGCATCCGAGTCGGGATTTTGTTAAAGAAATAGCTAAGCGTGGGATTGTTATCACAGCAATTGTGTACGGTGTGCTCGTTGTTGGCTGTAAAAATGTTTTGGCGAATGAGGGCGTGGCTAGTTTAGGCAGGGATGTTGTTGGGCAGGGGATATTGACGGTTAGAAATGCTTGGCCTAAGGCGTTGCTGGTTCTTAAGATTTTCAAGGAGCAGGGTTTGATTTTGGCTTTGCTTTTGGGGCTCTCAGCGTTTTTCTCTATGGCTGAGACTTCAATTACCACCCTTTGGCCTTGGAAGGTAATTCTATTATTGTATGTAGTTCATTTATTATCATATCATTCTTGCATGTTCTTATAGAACTCGGGTAATCATTTGATTTATAAATGCATTTGTTTCTTTCGTTCATCAATTGCATTTACCTATTGCATGTTGCTTAACAGCTCTAAACAACCTTATCTATGTATATATGTGTGATTGGGTCCCCTTATTATGCAATTTTCAATGTAGGCTGAAAATGACTATAATATTAATGTTGGGAAACTTCTTACCAAACTAGTTGAAATTTGTAACATCTGGCCGGTACATGTCAACTTCTTGTTCTGAGGTTGTCTTTGAATTGAGTTTATACATGCTTCCTTTAATTGACTGAGTTAGGTCCCTAACTAGTTTAGACATGCTTCCTTTATTTGGCCAGCCAATTTACTAGGGAGTGTTTGGGGCAAAGCAAATAGTGAGAATGATTATGGGGGAATCATTCTCTTCCCCTTGTTTGGGCCACCAAGAATCATTCCCCCATAATCATTTTTTACTCTCCTCATAACTTTTTTTTATTCTCCCCATAACAACTTTCTAGTCTTCCCATAACTACCTTTTATTCTTCTCATAACTACTTTTCACTCTCATCATACTCACTATTTTGTTATTCTGATAATTATTCTTTTCGACCCAAACACAAGTAATGGTTCTTTTCTTAAATCTTAATCATTCTTTTCACCTCAAGCACAAATAATCATTCTCCTCTATATTTTATCCCTAATTCTCATCCTCCCCATAAGCATTCTCCTTCCCCTTGCCACAAATACCGTCCTAGTGTTGTTATTTGTTAAAAGGGGACATAACTTTGCAGTCTTTCTCATATGAAACAAGGTGTGGTTGCTCGTCTAGGTGAAGAAGAGGTCATGTAACTTATTTAAAAAAAAATTTTTGAAGCTTGAGACCTTGTGGATTGATGTTTTTTGGGCACAAATTCTATGGATAATGGTTTCAAATGTAAGTGGAGAATCTGGTTGGGACATTGTTCTAGATTGACTAACTTCGGCATTCTAATTGTGATCCTTATGGATATAACCTTTCGTCTCTCATCATTAGACATCAGTCCTTCTTCCTTCATTTCTTTTTTATTTTAGTGGTCGATAATCTTGGTTGATTATAACCTAGAGGTTTGGAATGAGGGCTGGTTGAGTGGTTTAGGATTGGTAGGGGCAATGTTTCTTCTTGTTGCTAGAATTTTTCATTACATGAGAAATTGTTCTTTTGCTATGGAATGAGATTATTATTATTTTTAATTTTTAAAATTGAACCATCTAGGAGATGGAGGATTGAACCATCCATCTTTGGCATGTTAAATAATGTCTTATCTTTTCCCCAAGGGGCGACTTAACTTTACTAAATTGATTGTCGAGGAAATTAAAATTAATTCTTAGGTAGAGGTTACCCTAGATTGAATCCATTTCCTTTAAGCAATTTATGGTTCTAAAGGCCCTTATTGCCCATTAGGTCAAACCACAATGGTTTGTTTTTGTGTTTTTTGTTTTTTTTTTTTGAGATTCTCAATGGTTTGTTCAACATTAAAATTAAAAAATAAACATTTCAACTTGTTTCTTTTCATTAATCAACAAAAAAGTATATATCTCATTAAAATAATCTTTGCAAATTTCATGAAGAAAGACATTAATGAGGTTGTGTGCCAAATTGTGATCCAAGTTAATACTTCTTATGCTCCTATTGCAAATGTTCAAAGTAATTGTTGAATATAAAGTTCAGCATTTGTGTGGATTCCTTGTGCAATGCATGCCTTTAATCTTGCCTTAAGAATATTATCTTATTCTTACCTCGAAGCAGTGTTTTAAAAAGCCCCGTTAGGCGCGCGCCTAGGCGCGCCTAGGCCCAAGGCGCACCTCTTGCGCCTGGCCTGGGAAAGGCCAGGCGCGCTTAATAAGGCGCGCGCCTTTTGGCGCCTTACGTGAAGCCCCGGGCGCCCAAAAGGCTTGCGCCTTGGGGGCTTTTTTATTTTCTTTATATTTTTTCATGTTTTCACCTTTATCCTTTGTGAGATCCCCATACTAGGTCATTCAAAGCGCAAGATAACTAATTTAAGACATTTCAATACCTTAAATAACTTAATTCTTCAACTCACAAAGACAACATTCGCTTAAATGAAAGGTTAATAGTTGAATCTTATGTATGTTTTGTATATATTCTTAGTTAAACTTCATTTCTTTCCATGAAATGAAGGTTAATAGTTAAATATAATGTATGTTTTGTATATTATTCTTAGTTAAAATTTCATTTATGTCTATGGAAATGTGTATACACACATATATATAAAAAAAAAGTGTGTTTTTTATATAGTGCGCCTGATGTAATAAAGCCCGCGCCTTATGGTGCGCCTTGCGCCTCAGGCCCTAGAGGCTCATTGCGCCTTAGTGCGCCTTGGGCTTTTTAAAACACTGCCTCGAAGAATATTGTGCCACTAAAAATGCTGATAATAATCTTGAAATATATCACTTTAACAAATTAAAATATAAATGAGTATTTTTGTTTCATTTTTGTAAGTTTACCAATTTTAACAAATTTATAAGTATTTGGTTCTCTCTTTGCTCCTCCGTTTTCCTCTATCTCTCTCATTTTATTTTAATACTAATACTATATCAGGTACGAGAATTGGCTGAAAAGGAACCTGAAGACGGTGTCTTCAAAATGCTTCGTACTGATGTTACAAGATTTCTCACAACCATACTTATTGGCACTACGTAATACTCTTTTCTTCTTTGTCACAACCAATTCAACAATTTTTATCAACTTGTTTTTTCTCATCTTAGATTCTGCTGATGTACTTAGTGTGGCAAATATTGGGGCAACTGCATTAGTCACAGAGGCCGCAACTGCCATATTTGGAGAAGCTGGTGTTAGTGCTGCAACTGGAGTGATGACTGTATGTATGAATGCCCTATCTTGAACAATTCAGAAGTACAAATTCTGGAAATGATATTCTGATAAACATACCCACCTACCTACCTATATGTATGCATGTATGTATGTCAGTATGTCATGTGTTATTAAGAAAAATGTACCTTGTTTTACAAAAAAAGAAAGAAAAATTTATCATGTTGTTGGCAAGAAACCTAATGGAAAATAGATACAAGGGAATTTCAACTAACTTTTCAACCTTTAAATGGGCGTGTGTATTAACTCAAAGGAAGATTGAAAATGGTGTGCCTTACATTCCTCAGACTATGGTCTTGGTAAAATCAATATTTCCTTTTTGTTTTATACTTTTGGGTGTCCTCTTAGTATGAAAACTATCCTAAACAAGAATTGTTTTTGGAAACAAATTCGTTGGATATTTGGATCTCTTACTTATCATAACTATAAGAAGTGAGATCTTCTCTTTCTCTCTCCGGTTGGAAGCTCTTTTCTTTCTTTCCTCCCCTTTTACTTGATATGTTATCTTTTCCCATCTCCCCGGTTTATGCAATTGGTTATTTTTACTTATGAAGATTTAAGAGCTACCTTTATTCTAATTTTGATTATTTCTCATAACAAGCTTAAGCATACAACCATAATGGTCATATCTATCTCTTTAATGTACATAGGAGACATTTGGAAATTTTGCTTGTAGTAGAGATTGTTGTGCTATGATTGAGGAGAGGAGGACTCTTGAACTCTCCCTCAGGATATGGGTGGGTTCTGTGGCCCGCTTGTTTTTAGTGTTTTGTGGAGATATTTGGCTAGAAAGAACAATAGAATTTTTAGAGGGATTTGAGAGATCTTGAGAGGAGGTTTAGTGGTTACTAGGTTTAATTATCTTTATGGGCGACCGGCCAAATTATCAGATTGGTTTCATTCATTTGGATTACAAGTCATTTCTTTTAGTTAGTTTTGAGACTCATATTTGGCTTGTTATTTTTATGCCCTTGTACATTGTTTTATTTTTCTTGATGAACGCCTGGTTTATTACCCTAAAAGAAGTTCATTAGAAATAGACTCAATTTTATTTTATGTTGCTAGGTTGCGATTTTGCTTCTCACTGAACTCACTCCAAAAAGTATTGCCGTGCATAATGCAACAGAGGTTGCTAGAGTTGTGGTAATTACATATACTTATTGCATCACTAAGCTCTCTGTTAGAGGTTTTCTTGTTTCAATTTTATTGATACATAAAAATTAGCCCATACTTCTCTTTCTATCAACTGCATTTATTTGACTGCCTGTAGGTCAGGCCAGTGGCTTGGCTTTCCGTGATACTGTACCCAGTTGGAAGAATTGTCACCTATCTATCAATGGGGATGCTTAAAATGCTTGGTATGAAAGGGAGTAGGTAAGTTTTATAATTACTATGTCTCAATTTCTTGGAAGCTTCTGACCCCAAGGGGTGACACAAGTGGTTGAAGACTTGGGCTTTGAAGGTGTGCTCCCCTCAAGGTCTCAAGTTCGAAACTCACCTGTGACATTAATTTGTAGACATCTTCTGTATCTCCATTCCTTTGATGTCCCCCGGTGCCTAGCCAAGGGACGGGCGTGGTTACCCCGGGTATAGTGGAGCAAAGGTCTGATTTCTCGGTTTTAAAAAAAAATATTCTTGGAAGCTTCTGCTCACTGTTCCATCTAATACAGCTGTAGCTGTGTGAAGGTTTATGAAACTATTTATTTCTTCTTTCTTCTGGTCACTGAAAAGGCTTCATCTTAGCGTTACTTTCACCTGTCTTAATGTGATAGTGAGCCATTTGTAACTGAGGAGGAATTAAAATTGATGTTGCGAGGGGCAGAACTGAGTGGGGCCATAGAGGAGGAAGAGCAGGTAATGGATAGGCTTCCTAGGATATATCTTCTCTTAGTAACATTCTCGCGCTTGAATCTTGAAGTAAATCATAGATGCTGTTTCTTGTTGAAAGCATGAGTGAATCTCAACATCTAAAATCATAGTGGCCTTTGAGATATTAAACTGCAAGATTAACCTTTTCTTTTTCCTATTGACATGACACAAACTATTTCTTTTTTTTTTTTGGATAAGAAACAATTTCATTAATGGTATGAAATTACATGATTGCTGGTAAAAAACCAGTTACAAAATATAGAAAATACATTATAATAGAGAGCTCCAACTATTCATAAGAATGTCAAAACTATAATCATGGAATAGTGGGTTTAATTTGCACCATGACACCACCAAGTAAGTAATTTTATCAATGAGTTGGCAGTAGGATGGGGACTTATCCCGGAAAATCCTATGATTTCTTTCCAGCCACGTGCACCAGCAGAATGCTTGAATGAGACAGGACATAAACTATTTCAAGAGAGATCAATGACTTTATTATCGTATCTAGGACTTTCATAACTGATAAACATCTAAAATTGAATTGAATTATGCCTACACTGGTTGTGGTTTCATTTGTTCCCCATGTTTTATTCTCTCTCTTTTTTTGAGAAAATTAGTGCAAGAGAGAAACAATGAGGAGAGATTACATCATCACTTAGACTTCATGAACTTTAAATTTTGGTTTTATGGGCAGCATAGCAGTCAGCTGTCAGGAACTAGCATGAAAATATGTCTCTTGTTTGAAAAAGGTTAAAAAGGCATTTTAGTTAGACAGTTTCATCTTTATTACCAATTAGTTTGACTGTACTAAAGTCATTTTAATTTGGTTGAGTGGACTCTGTCTCGGAAATTTTGAATATCTGATATACTTCAAGAGCAGCTGCTGCTTCTTGAGTTATTTATTTATATATATATAATTCCATCTGTATGTCCAGCCAAATCAACCCCAATTTTCTGACTTGGTGGAATGTGAACATTCATTGTGCCTTGTTTTGCCTTTTGTCTGGTATGCCCCTTCGAGTTGTATTATTTTGTGATCTGTGTAAATTGTTTGTCATGATGGTTCACTACAGGATATGATTGAGAATGTTCTTGAGATTAAAGATACACATGTTAGAGAGGTGATGACACCTCTTATTGACGTGGTTGCAATAGATGGCAGTGCCACACTGGTTGACTTCCACAATTTGTGGGTGACTCATCAGTACTCAAGGTACATTTAGTTTTTGGAGCTGAGTCTCCGGTGACCTTTTCCCACAAATTATGGTTTAAGTACATACACACAATACATACGTACATACACACAATACATACGTACATACACAAATATATGTATGCACATGCATACATAATTTTTACTTGTCGTGGACAGAGCACAGATGGGAAAATATTAGAAAGGAAAAAAACTAATTTATATTTATTTAATGGTCTCTTATCTCTCCCAATTTAGTCTTTAAATCTTTCTTTCTTTTTTTGAAATAAGCTAAACCTCTTTTAGCTATTCTAGTTCATAACTATTTGATTATCTTTGTAGGGTGCCTGTTTTTGAGCAGCGCATAGATAACATTGTTGGGATTGCGTATGCAATGGATTTGCTGGATTTTGTACAGAAGGTTGAGTAGTTTCTCCCACTCTCCCCATCTATCATATTACAATTGCATGATAATTGTAATCAAAATCTTACAGTGCAGAATTATAAACTCTTTTGATTTTGAAGGGTGAAGTACTAGAGAGCACTACTGCTGGGGATATGGCTCATAAACCTGCCTACTTTGTGCCTGGTAACTCTGAACTCAAATGTCATTTTTTAATAAAATTAAGCTAACTTAAGTATATAGTATGGTTATGACAAATTCAACAGATTTTCCAACCAACTAAATAGATTTTTTTAGTTCAACAACAAACAATTAGCCGTGAGAGACTTCAACTCTGATCTCTTGGTCATAACTATAAGTAAACAATTTATAGTTTATGCTAGTTGAGCTATTCTCTTGTTCGCAGCTAAATACCTCGTTCATATGTACATACTGATGGAACCCATTTTTGCATTCTAAATGCAGACATTTGCTTCCCCAACTTCACATTCCTAGGCCTAACATTCCAATGTGGCACACCAGCACCCTGATTACTGTTGTATAAATTGTTTCTACTAAATTTCATAGGCTGGAAGTTATTTGTTAGGTTGCTGGATGTGATGGTCAGTCTAATCCGTGTTGTAAATTTGTAGATTAATAAGCAGTCTGACCTAGATTTTATATAAATGCATGCATGTAATGTATACTTACACTGTACTGGTTAACTGTGTGTGCTAGGTCAAACTTGTAGTCCAAACACATGCATCCAAATCATACTTGAGGTTGACCACAAATTGGGAACGTCGGATTTTGTTACATACATCCTTTTGCTTTCATTTTCCCGTTTTTTTATCTTAGTCTCCCTAATTATCACTATTGGTTTATGTCAAAGTTGTTTTATGGATTTTCCAGATTCAATGTCAGTCTGGAATCTTCTCAGAGAGTTCCGTATCCGGAAAGTTCACATGGCTGTTGTGCTTAATGAATATGGCGGCACTGTTGGTGTATGTGAACTCACCATATCTTAGTTTTTATCTATGCAATTATTTGTGCTATTTTTTAACCAAGATCTGATCCAGAACCTTAAGAAATTCTACCTTTCATTTTGAACTCAACTTATATTTTTTCGCCTATGGCTTTATCTTTGGGTAGTCAGGAGTTTATCACTTCATAAATACGATTGAAAAATTTCAGGGATTTAAATTCTTTTAAGGATTATTTTTTAAGGAAGTTGGAGGTCTTTATAGTATCTTCTTCATTTTTTTAAGTGTAGGTGAATTATGGGGCAATTAATTTCAAGGGTCAACAATCCGGTTTGTGACCGTTGGGTTTTGGTTCTGTTCCCTCTAGTTTACTGGAATGAATTTTGCAGTTTATCTTTTTCTCTTATGTAAATTGAGATCTTTATTACAGTGGTGTTATGGGTTCTTCGGTCTTTTGTCAGAAAGTTTTCTGCCATGTTCCATAATTTATGGGTAGAAAGTTTTCTTTTCGGCTTCCCTTTTGCAGGGTTTGAAGCCTTCCTTTAAGGCTTTTGGGGCCTCCTTTAAAATATATAATATATTATTTTAATTTCTTCCTCTAAGATTAAATTTTTTCCCGGTTTTTCAGCTATTTAATTTCCTACCCACTCTAAATAAAGGAGATATTTAGAGAAACTGTTTAGTCAATGTCATCTAATTATTCTACCACTAAGTTGTTTGGTAGGTCTATATTTGATTGATATTGAGGATAAAAAGGCTCCTCAGATGAATTCTTGAAAGAAGCTATCGGTGTGAATTCATTTGTTGTTAGAACATCTTTTGTATATATTGGACTGAGGAGAGGAGAGGGTGATTGAATAAATATTTATTAAATCAACCATCATGGAGTGACTCAAGTGGTCAAAGAGGGCTTTGGGATGCTGAAGGTGATGAGTTCAATCCATGGTAGCCATCTATCTAGGAATTAATTTCCTACGAGTTTCTTTGATATCCAAATGTTGTAGGGTCAAGCGGTATGTCCCGTGACATTAATCGAGGTGCGTGCAAACTGGCCCGAACAGTCACGGATATAAAAAAAATTAAATCAATTTCATGACCTTTTAATTTTTTTTGAAGTTTCTCTTATATATGAAACTTATACTTTCTGTGCATTCTGCTTGGTTGTTGAATTGCTTTGTACTGTTTTTCTTAATGTTACAAAAGAAAAAAGGAAAAGGATAGTTGGGAGTTGCATAGTTTCAGTTAAAATATTCACTCATAAAATCCTTTATTTTTAGTGAAGATTTCTTTTCTTTTTTTTTTCCTGACGGAATCAGATAGTAACCCTGGAAGATGTGGTTGAGGAAATTGTAGGTGAAATCTTTGACGAAAATGATTCAAAGGTAAATGCTACTGTAATTTTTCTTTACAATGAATTACTTCAAGGTTTTGATTCTCATAATTGATATCTTGGCTAAAGAAAGCACATCCACGTTCATGTTATTAAGTGCTGTTATTTTCTTATCTAAACTAAAAAGTATAAGCATTGCCATATTGTGTTTGTCATGCACTGATGCTATTTTTTTCTTTTATTGATTATTCTTTTGTTTTTCATTCTGAAAAAAAAAACTAAAGGAGGAGATCCAGAAGAAAACTGGCTATATTGTGATGCGAGCAGATGGAGTATATGATGTGGATGCCAATACTGCAATCGATCAGCTCTCTGAAGATCTAAATATCAAAATGCCAGAGGTAGGATGTATACCTTTTTCTAATCCTGTAGGATACTAATATTTCAATTGAAATGTTTTTGGTGGCTCCTGTTCTTTTCTGGGCCTTGTTACTGGAATCCTAACCAATTTAGAATAATTTATTTAGCAACAAAGTAAACATGACTACTTTTACCAATGCCAAGTGAGTTTTGAAGAACTAAAAGGTTATGAGTTCAATCCATTATAACCACTTGACTAACTTAGGAATTAATTTTCCTCGAATTTTCTTGACAACAAAATATTGTAGGATCGGTTTGTTTTGTAAGAATAGTTGAGATGCGTGAAAGCTAGCTGGAACACTTTCAAAAGAAAAATAAAAATACTTATCTAAATGTCCAGCCACCTTGAGCTTTTTTAGCAAGAGCATTTTTCGAAACAGCACACAAATCATTGAGACACGGATGGTTTTTAGATAAGTGATAATTTCTTAGTCGACAAAATGCATGAACGAGAAGAAGAGGACTAGGCATCCCCCAGACCCAAGCCTAAAGAGATTATTAAGTATGTCTCTGGTTGATGGAAAAGTATGTTAGTTACAGAAAAATCAATTGAGGTTCGTCCCATCAGGAGACACTAAACTGAATGATATTCTGACCTTTCTCGAGGTCATTCTAAATGCTCCATACATTTCCCAGTCGTTACTGTGAACTACTCTTGATTAAGCAGGAAGGGGAATTCACCCGTGTGGAAGGATGATGATACAAAAGATTGAAAGAAAAGAGAAACATAATGAAATCAAATTTAGGGAAAAGAAATTTACAAATGTTCTAGATTTTTTACATGTTGCTGCAAACCAATGGTGAAAAAAGAAATACAGACAGTTTATTATTTTTTTTCTAGGTCCTGTTGGAAGTGTTGAATAAATGAGCCAAAAGCAATAGAGCCTCGGTAATTTATCATAGGGATCTGGGGGTGTAGATGGAATGAGTATAGAGAAACAAGCACATCTTCTCCACCTTCTCGAATTTGGAAGTCAGAAAAGCGGTTGGGAAAATTCTCTATTCGAGGAATCCTCCCGTCCTCTCACTCTCTTACTCCATTCAAAACCTCAGAAAATTTCTTTTTGAACAAATTAGTTATACAAGCTTACACGGATGCTCCAACACTTGTCGGTGTAGCTGCAATAAAAGGGCATAGAGATTGGTCTTTCCTTCTATGAAAATACAAAAAACCATTGGAGACACCCACAGATGGACATTTCTTCAAATCCTATTTACCGCATTGATACCATCCCACTCAAATGAGCAATTCAAATGAAGGTTCAAATTTTCAATGATAACCTCCAAATCCATTAAGAGGGAAGAGAACATTCATCCAAAGTTTCCAAGATCTAATTCGCTATTTTTAAAAAAATGAGAAAAAAAACTAATTAAAAAATGGAAGAGTTGGTGTAGATTGAATGAAGTGAAAAGAACACGTCTTCTTTTGATTCTGTTTCTAATAATTTGCACTTTGCAGCATACCACCACATCACAGGCAGTTCTTTTGTGACTTTAGTCTTTAGATGCCTCTACCCTTGACCCCCCTTAGGTTGTTTCTGTTTGGTCTTTGGAACATATTTTCTTGTTTCTTATCCAAATAAATAATAAAAGACTACAAAAGCCCTAGGAAATGAATACAATTCTCCTCAATAGTGGGGTTGAAAGAATCCCATTTAGCTAAGGGGGGCTGTAAGTACAAAAAACTTTATCTATCCATAGAACACCAGAGGGAAACTGTCAAAGAATAGATCTTGGTTGCACCTAAGAATCTTTAACAGTTCCTTGAAAATTCTCCTATTTCTTTTAAAATCTAGTGTATAACTTGATGGCTTTGACTGAGTTATTTTATAGCCCCTTCATTACTTGGGTTTTAATTTAACGTCTTGAAGTGTAATCACGTTCAGTTTGTATTTATGCTCAGTTGATTGAATTTTTTTGTCTCTTAAGTATTAACCAAAGAGCAAAAACTAAAATAGTCAAATAACTGTCAGCTCACATTCTTTACATTTTAAATACATGCATGCATATGTGTACAAATGCATGTACTTTTGTTTGTAATTTTTTTTTAATTTGTTTTTTTGAGTGCTTAGAACTAATTTCTTACTTATTACTTCTTTCCACGTTAGGGCCATCAATATGAAACAGTGTCGGGTTTTGTTTGCGAGGCATTTGGATACATCCCAAGGACAGGTGAAAGCGTTAAGGTGGTCCTTGAAAAGGAAGATGAAGAGGAAGAGGAGTCCAGTTCTGAAAACAAAAATCAGAAGGAAAGACACTTTATCTTTAATATTGAGGTATAATGTTATTGCTGTATTTCTACAATTTCATTTGGTATAATTTTGTTGGGTGAGTACAAAAAAGCATTGGAAACTGGAAAATTGTTTAACCTGTCATTTCAAATTATGCAAATTTATCAACCATCACAAAGTGGTCAAGAGGGTCTTGAAAAATTAAGAGGTAATGGGTTCAATTCATGGTGGCCACCTAGCCAGATTCTTATGGGTTTCCTTGACATCCAAAAGTTGTAGGATCAGACGGTATGTTGCCTAACAACAGTCAAGGTGTGCGCAAGTTGGTCCGGACAGTTATGGATATCAAAAACAAATTATGCAATTTTATCATCTGCCACTAGTTATGATACCATTTACCTCATTTCCTTTTAGTCAATAATATTTGCCTGTGGTATATACATATTACAAATCTCTTATTTAATCTACAGAATGGTGCATCATCTAAGCACATGCTCCTTAAATTAAGTTTTCACTGGGGTGTCTTATATGGCTCTTTTATATGTCTGTTTTTCAACTGTGGCTAACTGCCCTCAATGTCTATGATATGATTCCTTAACTTTCATGGTTTTTTTTTTCTTTTTTTGATAATCATATACTTGGATTTTAGTATTAAGTTGATTATAGGTTGTTTCACATCCATTAGTAATAACTAGAATAGAGAGTACTCTTTGGTCGGTATATATTCTGCCTTTTCATTGTACTTCTCTTTCTTGATGAAAAAATAATTTATAAAAAAAGAAAAACGAAAAACATTAGAGGGAAAAAAGAAAAAAAAAATGAAACTTCATCACACTATGATTCATGAAAGTTACTTATTTTTCTGTCATCCTTGAAAGTTACTTGTATCTCCACCCTAACATTCACATCTTTTTCAGCAATTTTACACAATGTTTCGTCCATTTTCTGTAATTTCAGAGTATTGGGGTTGATATGTTTGGACCTTTGTGCAGATATTAGCAGGAAATGCGAGAAAGGTTAGTGCTGTTCGGTTTGAACGGGTGAATGACGATAATGGTGAGGTGGCTCATCTTGTCCCTGAAGTCATGAAGAAGAAATGGAGCAGTAATGGGGAGTCTGGCAGTGTAGAAAATGATAATTTATTATTATCAGAGAGACTTGATGACAGTCTCTCTAGAGAGCATCTAAAGGATGATGATCATAGTAGTGATAGAAATTAGTGAGCATAATTCATTTTTGTTCCCTCATTCTTACAACACCATATAGAAAGGTGAAGGATTAAATTAAAAACGCAAGACAAGCACCAACAAACAATAAACTAACGTTATAGTATTTCAAAGATGAAGAGAGGTGTCAATATTTGAATCATCAACACAGTTTGTTCTGTGCATGACTGTTTCTCTTGACCCCATGTCTGATAAAGTAAGATTATCTGTGACTTGAAGATGAGATTTTCTGCTTGGTTGTTGATGGTATGAAGAGCCTTGGAGTGGTGACCTAGGTGGAAGAACTAGCTCAGAATGGAAAAACAAGCCAGTTTGCTCCGAGCACGCAGCTGTATTGGCGGCCTGTATCGACTCAGACGACAGCCTTCGACACTCTTTCTGCTCTCTCAACTCCTTAGCTTTCTGCAATCGTCTAAATCTCTCCTGCAGCAAGGCGATGGAGGAATTCGTTCCTCTGGCATTACAGTTTTCGCTGCTCATTGTGTCAAAGGAAAGAAAAAAAAACAAAAAACAAAAGTCGATCTCCACCACTCCGCGTCTTCGCCAACGAAACCTGTCAGGTAGCGAGCGCTTTGAGGAATGTTTAAAGTTCTGTATCTGTATTTATAGGACGTGGGTAGGTGATATTTTGAGGAAATTAATAGATGCGTTAGTTAAGTTTAAGCTTTCGATTAGATTTTTGAATCGCGAAAATAAAGGGAAGGAGGAGGTGCCAAGATGGAAAGGCCAAGTAGAAGTGGCCAGGAGCAAAGCCAGAGAGTTTATGGTTGTTGGATGTGAAGAAGGCAGAGACTTCCAAGGAGAGAGATGGATTGAGAGGCAGGAATGTAGCTTTTGTAGGCGTATGCTTCAGACTTCAATTATTGAATTATGATTTCAAGTCTGTTTGTCTGAGGGGCTGTGTGCTCTATGTATGCCTTTTCAAGGGGATTTTGCTTTGAATGTAGTATGTACCCTTTCTCTTTTCTTTTCAACCAGAACTTACTCTCTTTTCCTTTTCTTTTCAACCAGAACAACTCAATATGTGCAATATAGACAATGATGCAAATGTATCCTTTTCAGCTTAGTTTGTTCTACTTCTCTGTCTCTCCCTTTTATTTTTATAATCGAAAAATCAGAGTTTCGCCTCACTACTACTTCACGCATCTGTCTCAACGTCTAGACTCGAGAGACAAGAAAAGATTTTACAATCCAAACCTAAAATCTTTAAAGAAGCATACCTTAGAAGCTGCTCCCACATGCCCAATTTCTCTCTTTTATATATAAATACATTGTGATTCAATTTTTTTTAAAGAAAATAATAGTTTTTCAAATCACTTTTTTTAAAAAAAAATTCATTCTAGAATGTCATTACTTGTTGTATATACTAGTCAAAGGGGGATAATATCAACCCCTTTTATTGTTGGCTAATTTAAATGCTCTATTTCAGTCTCTAAATTAGTTTTGAACAAAACATGAACATTACACGACTAGTGGGTATCTTAATTTATCCAAACAAGTGTTCGAGGTCGTCTATATAATAAACCAAACATCAAGTGTTAAAATAGATTAGGGTTTATGTTAACTATTTAATAGAAAAAAGTGATAAGGATAAAATAATTCGGAGTTTATGGTCTAAAGGAAGAGCTAAAACCCAAATGGAAATAGAAACATAAATTATTATTGGTTCACGATACGAAAAAGAACATCTTCGTTTATTAAAATGTCTTTTTTTCCTTAAAAATGAACCCTATGATTACGAGTATATATTTGATATTTGAGTGTGTTGAGATTAAACAATTTATAGTCTTTATGTTTTCTCACTAGACTAACTCAAGATAGTTGATCTCGAGTCAATATTACTTATATATATATATAAAGCTATCCTAGATAAGCTTTAACCTTACAGCGAGGAGGGGAGTTTAGTGCAACCATTCTGAGTTGTTCTAAAAGTCAAAGAGGATTTTGAGATCTAAGATGTTACATGTTCGATCTATATGAAAAATAATTTTTACAAAATATTTAAATGTTGAAGGATCAGAGATATGTTCCATGAAAATGGTCGAGATGCATGTAAGTTGGCTCGGATACTCACAAATAAAATAATAATAATAATAATAATAGAGAGCTTAGTTCAAGCAACCATTGTAAAGTCACAAACATTAATATCATGCTTGTCAAAAGAGATTTGGAAAACTAAGAGGTGATGAGTTTAATCCATAATAAACATCTACCTAGGAATTAGTTTTCTACGATTTTCCTTAACATCCAAATGTTGTAGACTCAAACAATATGCTCAGTAACAATAGTCAAGGTGCACGCAAATTGACCCAAATAATCGAAAAATGTCAAACTATTATAAGGTCACATGAAGAGGAGAGGGGGAGAAGATTGAAAAGGAAAAGCAAGAATCTGGGTATGTAATTGTTTAAAAAAGCAAAAGGGTTAGGAGTTTTTGTCGTAGAATAGTTGGATTGAAAAGAGAAGTAAATGATACCTTGTTGGATTGTAGGGTTTGGAAGTTAGTTTATAACACCACGAGTCCATTGACCAATGAGTGAAACCTAATGCCCCACCTTATGAGATATTCTTACAGCTATCTTCCAAACCTCCAAAATACACACTATAATGGGTTTCCAAGCATTCATCCTCTTCTACAGTTCTCTCCATTCTCTAACTCTATTTTTTTCTTCCATGTCTTCTTCTATCAATGGATTCTAACCCCCCCACCCTTTTAACTTCTTTCTAAACCCCCCCTTTTCTTTTTTTACCAAACAAAATGTGCTTCTCGCAAAAGTAACACATTTATTTCTCATTCTGACATCATACCCGTCAATTATTTTTCTTTTTTGATATCTGTGAATGTCTAGGTAAGTTTACGCACACCTAGACTATTCTCACAGGACTAACCATTTGACCCTACAACATCTAACAGTCAAGGAAATCCTAAAAAAAATTACTTCTAGTAGATGGACCGTCATAAATTGAACTCATAACCTTTCAGATTTCTGAGACTCACTTTAACCACTAGGCCGGCCAACCTATGATGATTATTCCTCTATTATTTACTATTTCAATGCTGCCCAACATGATTATCTTTCTTTCTCTCTCTGTTTTAAAACATGGCAAACTATTGGTTGACATGGTATTGAATGTATGATGTTGTGTGTTTGATTGATCAAACTTTGAGGTAGGTAATGGCCTGCTTTCGCTAATAGTTCATTTATGTTAGCAGCGTTGTGTAAGTTTAAGATGACTTTTGAGAATACTACTTATAGGGTTCCCATAAGAATCGCCTTTCAGCTACACATATATTACTGTAAAAAAATATGTCGTTTTATACTACTTTAGAAGTTAAAGTAAACACATCCTTAATTACAAATGCAAGCATAGAAACCATTTTCATCATTCCAAAAGTCATAACAAGTTCATCCTTAATGACATATGGCATACAAAAAAGAGAAACATAGAAGAAAAGAATAAGGACCTGAGAAATTGATTCCAACCTCGTACTTTCCTACTTAAGATACTAAAATAACACAAATTGTTCTGGCAATCGAATGTTGTAGGGCTAAACAATCATACAATCAAATTAGTGAAGATGCGTATAAATCATGTCCAAACATACACAAATATTAAAAGAGAAACATAGGAGAACAGAAGCAAAAGCTTTCTTTCTCTCTCTCAACCCGTGTCGTTATGTGCATTCGACACTTGGAGATCTAAACATGGAGTTGCTAATCATGTCATATAATTATAAAGAATAAGAACAGAGTATATGTGTATAAAAGAAGCTTAGCTGATGAAACAGTAGATGCAGTGAGTGTGTACGATCCTCCTAGGATGCCATTGGAGGCTGTGGCAGCTACTTCCATGGCATATTCACACATCCCTAAGCTGCTCTGAAACCACACTGCCTTTGGGGGGACGGCCAACCAAATGGCTGTGTTGAAGTAAAAACACCACTGGATGGAGTCAGAAGCCTGCAAACACAAACCAAATTCCAAACAGAAACACTTACTGGAAAAAAAAAATGGCACTAGTTATTGTGCCATAGCTGCTTTTCTTCTTTCTTTCTTTTCAATGGATATTGTTTTTTTTTAGGGGTTTACCACTTTAGAGATGGAGATCTAACAAAAACTAATAAAGCTAACAGATATTTTAAAAAAGAGATGTAGAGACTCATGTCATCTAATCAAATAACTTGGAAAATTATGCATTTATCACTCTCCAATGCAGAATGTTTCAAGTTTTGATGAATGTCTCAAATATTTGATGTTTGTAAATAGCTTAGAGGAAGTTGGTTGCCTATATGTCAATGGTGAAATGACACCTAAATGGACTTGTTAAAATTCTAGCACTCTTAACTTTTACCATATGCATAAGCTACAAACCAAACACAAATAACAAAATCTCAAGTTTTGCATGATTCAAGCACATTACATTGATCAAGACTTCACTTCAGACTTCATAAACAAAAAAACCAATTTCAGTTACTAGATCATTATGGTGTTGTCAGTGGTATATTATCATGAAAGCTGTGAATATTAAGATATCAGAGATGTTTGAATTAGTAAAGATTGTCAAAATGAGCATATCTCAACTGACATAAAACATTTATTATCGACCTCAACATTAGTGAGTTCCCCTATCCAAAAAAAAGTGCATGCTTTTACCAGTATCAACATTAAATGTTGTCTAATTTAGAAGATCTTCATTTTTCTCTTCTTTTTTTGGGATCAGCCTCATCAAGAAATTATTAAACAACAAACGAGGAAGATAAGAAACGTCCCTTGCAGCAAAGGGAACTAAGAAGAGTACAACCAAGTGGGCAAGGACAGAAAAATGACTATGATTTGATTATAGAAGTTGTTTTAAATAACATACAAACTAGAAGGAAGAAATTGTGAGGTAAAAAATCACTAAGCCTTCTCTAAGCCAACCACAAAAAATCCCTCCCTTCTTTCCATCCAAACTTAAGATCCTTTATGGTATTACTGCCAAAAACTTCAGCCTCGCCTCTGAACAAATGACCCACAACTATGAGAGATTGTACATTTGCAGTCTTAATGGAAATGCCAATGCATCCCAAGAGCTTCCAGCAGCTGATACCAGCTACAAGAGCTAAACGAACGGAACAAAAACAAACGACCTTTGCTCTTCAAACCCTTTTTTGCAGAGCAGAATTTAAACACAAAAATAACTAAATAAAGTAGCAGGAACTCTTTGGAATCTTGTTCATAGTACTAAACCTCCATGGAGCTACTGTGAAGGGAAAAAAACTACTTTCTTTTAAAAAAAATTATTCCCAAATGAAAGCAGCAGGTCCACAATAGAAACTTCTTGGGTTCTTTACATGGCTTATTAACCCAAACTTGAAGAGGTTTAACTAACCAAGCTGCTGCCCCTTTTAGAAGTGCACTTTAATAATATCACTTAAACCTTTCATTTAAGGAAGGTTCAAGAGACCAACTTGCCATGGTAGAAAGAGGCTAAAAGGCTATCAGCCAAAAAAAGAAGCCGTGATAAGATCTCAAAAGCTTTCATACGCAAAGTAAGTTGAAAACCTACATGTCAAATTGTCAATAGAAATCATATAATTTCAATATCAATCAAAACCTATGCTATTGGTATCGAGGTGGGGGTAGGGAAGGACAGGCCTTTCACCTTTTTCATATCTTATGCATGTGTCACGAGATGCAACTAGATTTTAGATGTCCACCTAAATTATTACACAACTTGGAGAATAAAAAGTAGAGGATGGAGAAATCAACTAAAAACTTTCCAGTTCAATATGCACTAAATTATCAATAGTGCTCAAGATCAAAATTGCCACATTTTAATAGTCAATAATTCTTTAAACAACTTTTCATGTATATTTACCAATCACATCTTTGAACAATGAAATGCATAGTGTCATTATGACCTCCATCGATTCTCTATCTAAATGAAAACAAAATTTGATTAAACTTAGAGATCGATGTGGCTTAGCCTTGCTTTCAAGACCCTTCGAGATTGGTTTTCTAGAAGGTTTCAGTATCAAAAGAGATAACGCGATCATTATACTTGCAGGGTACAGATGAACACTAGTTGTTACTCCTTTTGACAGAGCAACTGATTTAAAGAGGGATGGGATCAACAAAATACAGAAGAGGTACGTCTATGGCAGATACTTTTTGTTGTATGGAGGAAGGTTGGCCTCTAAATCATTTGGGTTTATCTCTGGATGGAAACTTGTAGGGAACTTTAGATCACAGATGCGAGTTTCTGGAAAGACTTCAAATTTGGATAAACATGTGTACTTCTGCTAGAGAAAAAATCACATTGGTCCAATTTGTTTTGTTAGCCTCCCAAATTACTATTTATAGTTAAGTGAGGCTAAAGAAAACGATAAAAATTTTGAGATAATTCCTATGTGAAAGGGCAGACCCTTGATAGGAGATGTCATCTTATTAATTAGACATCGTTTCCCTTCCTTTAGAAGCAGGAGCTTTTTGAGTTCAAAGAGAAAATGACAGTCACAAATACTTCTCTCATAAATAGCTTTTGAATCGATTTCTTATGGCATAAAGTTGAGACACGTAAGTAGTAGTAAGCCTTACAAGTCACAAGTTCAGCAAGGAAGGCTTCGGGTGGTAAATATATGAAAAGAAGCAAAGCTGGAAGCTGCAGCTTAAGGGTTTTTTTTAATTGAAAACATAGAATTACATACTGTGAAATGTACAAAAAGGCTATTAAGCCATGAGTTACAAGATGAAATCCCAATTTTCTGTGAGGAATATAAGCGTTGTAAGAATCTATAGTCAATGAAGAAAGGGGGGAGTTTACACCAAGAGGTTTCGAAGTGATGCTCATTATCCTGGAAGATGCATTGGTTTCTCTCTAGCCAAGTGGTCCATAAAAATGCCTTAATGATGCTTTTCCATCCATTTGAAAGTTGTTCCTTCTGTGAATGGATGACCAAGAAGCAAAGAGCCAGCAACGAAATCATTTTCAGGGTAAAGAGAGATGAATCTAAAAAGTTGCGAGGATTTTGTAAAAGGACTGAGATATGCATCATAGATTCACAACTCTTTTTACAAAGAACAGACCAATTACTTTAATCAGTGAAATGAACTTACCAAAGGGCCTTTAGGTGAACCTACAGCTTAAGGATGCATATTTTGGAACCTCCAGTGATTCTGATTGAGATGTGTACCTTCAAAGTTGGCAAAGAAGTTAAAGTTTTTAAGTTGTTCATAGACAGGTAGCAAAAAAATCCTTAATTCAACAGGGTCACTCAAGACAAACATCACAGTCGATCCGACTCCAAATTATAAAGAGTGGAATGGACAACCCCCCTGCAGGTGCCAGATTTTTTTTGCTTCAAAAGAGAAATTTGGACCACCGTATAGTTTGTAAAATAGATCCTTCGGGCATTCTAACTTGCTAGTCGCTTTTCAGCAAGCTTACTGCAGATCACCCTGCACCAAAGTCACCAACAGGCTCTAAGGAAAGATAAATATAAATCAAAGGTAAAAATCAAAAAAGCCTCAAAGGTTCTATTCCTGAGCTGCTATATCCTCTGTAAAACAGATGGAAAATGGTAGCCATTTAGTTTGAAGACTACTCTTGGCAGTTCTCGAAAACCTTATGGGGAGGCTTTTTAGCATGTCTAAAATTAGCTGGACTATGATTTTTCATCACAGAACAGCTTGACTTATTTAATTGTGGAACATCCTTTCAAAAGGAAAGCTATAGTTTAGTCTAGTCTTGTAAAAAGAATTTTGTGGAGATTTGGCTAGGAAGTTATATATGAACCTTTTAAAATGAATACAAGGAGCCCTCTGATCTTGGGGACACATTTCTTTTGTAGCTTCTCTTGGAGTTCTTGCCCAAAATATTCATGCAACTATTTCCTTTCCTAAAAACAAAAAGTAAGAACTTCAAAGTTTAAACCCAGCCTTACAAAAGCTTAGGCCCCGTTTGATAACTATTTTGCTTTTAGTTGTTGGTTTTTGAAATTTAAGCCTACAACAACTACTTTACCATATATTTTTTCTTACTTGGATATCTACATCTTACCTACATTTTTAGAAACCAAACACAAATTTGAAAACAAAAAAAGAGTAGTTTTCAAAAGCTTGTTTTTGTTTTTGAAATTTAGTTAATATTCGCCTACTTTTCTTAAGAAAAGATGGATAGATTGTAGGAAAGATGAAACACGTGATAGGAAAGTTGGGTAAGAATAGGCTTAAATTTCAAAAACAAAAAACAAAAATCCAAATAGTTATCAAACGGGACCTTAATTATAAAATTAACAACAGCTAAACAGAGAAGAGGAATATCGCGGAAGAAAATAGCATCCAAAGCCAAGTGAATGAAATGCATAGCTCCACAATCTTTTCAAATTCATATTATATGTCCTACAAAATATCCATATTTCTCTAGCTGAACACACCATAAAATAAACAAAAAGAAAAGAAAAAATCCTACGAAAGTGAATTTTCTCTATTCTCCAATAACCCACTAAAATCCAAATTAGAAGTGAGGTTGCGAACATTTGCAAGGATCTGATCCATATCGTGCTGGAAAAAGAGTTGTGCTACAGAAAATAATTTGAATCCTTTTTCCTTCACGAACTTCATTGTTTTTGGAACTTACAATTTCTAAGGTCCCGTTTGATAACCATTTGGTTTTTTGTTTTTGGTTTTTGAAATTTAAGCCTACAACAACTATCTTACCATAGGTTTTTTCTTATTTGGATATCTACCTCTCACCTATATTTGTAGAAACCAAATCAAAATTTGGAAACAAAAAAAAGTAGCTTCCAAAAGTTCGTTTTTGTTTTTAAAAGTTGGTTAGTATTCACCTACTTTCTTCAAGAAAGATGGATAAATTAAAGGAAGGGTGGAACACATTGTAGGAAATTTGAGTGAGAATAGGCTTAAATTTCAAAAACCAAAAACAAAAATCAAATGGTTATCAAACGGGGCCTAAATCTTCAAAAGGAAATTATTCAAGGAAGAAAAAATTGAGGTAGGGAAAAAGAAGCTGCATATAAAAACACCAGAAGAGTACAATACCCAAACCGTCTTCTTGTCGTCGATCCAGGGCTAAGGACCACAGCATGAATGACTTATGAAAGAGATGCAAGGCCCCAACTCTCTCAATCATTAAAGTTGGGTAGATTGAAGTTGAATAAAGAATAACTCACAATATGATGACAAATCTTTAAAAGAAATATAAGAAGATAGAGAGATTACAGTGCTAATATAAAAAAAAAATGTAATTAACACTAAGTTACTAACAGAGGGTTCAAGTCCAATAATTATCACTAGCTACATTCTGACAAGTCTTTAAAACAGTAAACTTAGGAATGCCTAAAATAAACAATATATATTCAAGAGAAGAGATTCCACCCCTAAATTAAAACGTAGAGATAAAGCTTCAAATAATTAGGAGAATGCTTAAGTAATCTTCTTATGACATTTTTTTAATAAAAAAGATTGAGTCATCTACAATTAAATTTCAAGTTTCAGATCTCCTACATGATTAATTGTTACAACTTACAAGATGTTACACCATTTCAACAATGTTCTCATTTCCTTCAGCTAAAAAACGGGTAATTATTTTCTTTCACGTTGTATTTGAAATGCAAGTAATGGAGCATATAAACATAGAAATATGTTTTATAACGTGTTTCTCATGCTTATGAAAATAAGTATTAAGTGCAATTCATCTATCTAATTTTGAATTCATATCTTGTGTTTGTGTTTGAGAGCATACTTCTTAGATTACAAAAGCCCTATGAAAAAGTAGTAACACTGATAAAAGTTAAAGAAGATCAGAATCACTTGTAAGTATGTTGATTCCCATATGACGCGTTGCTCCGTGCCTTTCATTTACGCGAATACGGGTTATTCTTTCCTGCATGTTTTGGAAAGCAGGAGTGCTTGCTGCTTCGGATACTCTATCACAGTATACGGGGTCTTCAGAAAAACTTATAAGCGCCTCAGCAGCATTATCCTTCAATTCTTCTAACTCATCTTGCAATAGCCGTATTAGTCGTTCGATTGCCCCTGCATCAGCAAGTGCTGCTCTGTCTGTCTCATTATAACTTAACTGGGCTATTGCTCCAGAGACTTTTGCCCTTACCTCATCATTCCCGTCCTGTAATAGATCCACCAAAACTGGAATGGCACCTGAACTATCCACAAGTGAAGTGGAATACTTATAGCTTGAAAAATCCCACAAAACATCAGCAGCTGCAGCCTTTGCTCCATCATCACCATTTTTAAGAATTCTCACTAGATGATCGGAAATTTCAACCGCATTCTCTTCGGCAACAGCTAAGAGACAGAAGGCATCCTCTGCAATCTCCTTACCAACAGGGTCAGGCAACTGAAGAAGATCAGCAAATAACGGGATCGCCCCAGCTCGTGCAACAGGCCTAATATAGGCCAGACGAGCTGAAACAATTCCAAGAGCATTACCAGCTATAAGTTTTGTCGCATAATCTCCTTCACGAAATAGCTCAATAAGCACTGGAACCACTCCCAACTCAACAAGCATTTCTCTTCCACGGTTCGCAGTTGCAAGCAACCCAATTGCTTGGCAAGCTCTTTCTCTAGAGGTCATGCAGCCAAATCTTGCAGCTTCCACAAGAAAAGGGAGGCCTCTTAAACTGATAAGGGCCTTCCTAACCTCTCTCAATAGTGCCATTGCACTCAAAATCTCCAATAAATATCTTCTACTGCCATCAGTTACAGAATCAAACAAACCAATAATAACTTCTAAACCCCCATTTCTTGCTACAATCACACGACTAGTTTTATCAAAAGTAACAATACTCCATACACATTAGACAATAATTTTACGAAAACAACCACTAGAATTTGGCAATAAACTAATCGAAGACTCTAAAGCGCCGGAATTACCAACCGCCGCCGCCAACGCACCATCACCTTGACAAGATATACATCTCAGGCAATATGCAGCAGCTCCTTTCATGGACTGGCTTGAATTATTGATGGGATTAACTTCGAGATGCTCGGCAATAATGGCTATGGCGCTGTTCAAAACATCCTCGGGTACAGTTTTGGCGAGATGGGCCAATTTGACTGTAGCTTTCACTTTAACAGCCTCGGATTCTGAAGCCATAACGTTTTCATAATGTTTCAGCGCTGATTCCCAATCTACATCCGGCCTTTTAGATTTTTCATGAACCTGTGAGTGATTCATGTAAGATAATGAAAACCTACGAAATTCAAAGCGTACAATTACGTGAAGAAACAGGAACGGCAACCGAGCAGCTTGAAATTCGAAGGAAACGATGACATACTCGAATAGGAATAGGAGACCTAGTCATCGGAAACCATGGAGGCGAGAAGAAATTTTCCCGGCGGCGACTGATCGGTAAATTCCGGGGGAAATGAATGAACCTGATTTTAGATTTGGACTCAAAATTTTGATGAAGAATTTGTAATTAATTAATTTTTGTTTCTGACATCGGGATTGTAATTACTGTTGGGATGAACATTTATTAAACTCGACAAGTTTTGGGTATTAAATTTCTTTTGTTTTGAGTTGAGGAGGGGGACAAATATTGATGCTTGGATTCAATGTAGCGTTGATGTTGAATTGGTTGCGCCACTGACCCATTTGATAAATTTTGACCTGAATAAATTATATGTGTAAATTACTATAGGCTAGGTTTAGATTAATACTCGCATTCACTTGGAACATGAATTAATAATATTTTACTAAAAAATATATATATATATATTAATATTTATCTACAAATTCATCAATAATTTTTTTTATATATTGTAATTTTTTTTTTAAACATGGATAACCACGTCCATCTCTAGGTCAGATACCGAAAAATATCAAATATATATAATAAGTTTTTGACAAGTTAAATGACTAAAATATTCGTTATTTTCTTTCTCTTATGATTATCAAATAGGTGAAGTTATATATTAAGTGTGGACTTTCATTTATTTAATAGCCACTTAATCAACTATGTAATAATGTATTAAATCATTGAACAAAAATCTAATGATAGTAATTTTATTTATAATATAATCAATACTTTTTCAATATTGTTGAACCAGACATTTTTTAAGAGAGCGATGATGTAGTAGACAATATATGGAATGAATATCAATACTTCAATTAACTACACTATGGACACTCCATTTATCGCTCATCTAATGAAGTTATGATTATCATCCCTGAGATACGAGAGCGACAGATTTAAATCATTCGTCTTACATTGTCAGAATATATATATAATCATCTCTTCCTTCCACCATCCATCCAACAAATATATATATATATATATACTAAACTTCAAAACTTCAAAAACTCAATAGTTCTCTAGTCAGCTTAGTTGCCCAAAAGAAAGTGAATTTGTGTATCACCTTTTTCTTCATTGCCAGTTTGGTCCTTTATTTTAAAAGAAGTTGGCTTGTCTTTGTCTCCCTAAAATTGTATGATTGGTTGATCAAAGCTACTCTAAAAGGCAACTTCCAAATTCTAATGAAAGGAGGCTTCAAAAGATATGATCTCTTCTGCATCTTTTTGAAAGGCCAAAATTGATTTAAATTTCTATTTTATCACTTTCTATTTTTCCTCATATTTTCCCTCTAGATTGTAATGGACGATATCTGTAACTAGGGATCTCACCACTCTACTTTAGGTCTGAAGAATTTTTTATATCTCAAATTTTCAGGCATTAGAGCCCTTCAAGGAAATCGAACAATACTATTGTTTAATTTCCTCATTATGGCTTTAATAAAAACAAAATACATTAATATACCAAAAACTTGTTCCTGTTTCTTGTTTCTAACTTTTTTAGAATAAGAAACAAGAATGTGTTTGATAACTGTTTCTGTTTTTAGTTTCTTATAAAAAATAAAAAACAGAACAAAACTTATTTGATAACAATTTCTCATTTCCTGTTTTTCATTTTTTATTTTTTTCTATTTTACAAATTTTTATATTTTTAATTGTTTTTTTAGTATAATTTAAAAAAAAAAGATAATGTAGTATAAAAATATATAATATGAATTAAAAATTCATTAAAATAGTTTTCAAAAATGTGTATGGTTTAATATAAATAAACATTTTATAAAAAAATTATATGTTATGTTTACTTAATTATTTATATAGTTTGATGTTCACTCAAATATATAACGATTATATTACTCTAAAAACGGTGCTATTAATTTAAAATATGAAAGAAATATTAAATATATATATATAGAGATGGAGAAAAAAAAAGCATAATAGAGAAAAAAAAATAGTAACGTAGTAACGCTTTAACTAATAATGTACCATATGCATTAAACAAATAAAAATAATTTAAAAAATATACATGATCATATATAAATTTTATTCAAACTAATGAAATATATATCATGTAATATTATCTTTTAAAAACAAAAAATTATGAAATTTTAAAAATTAACACAATAGATAATAATAATAATAATAATAATAATAAATCATCAAGTGAGATTTGAACCTTAGTCTTGAGTAAAATAACTTGTTATATCACCACTAGGCAAAAACACCTTTTATTTTACAATGGTACGCTTTTTTTTATATATATTAAACACAACGTCAGGCTTAAAAAAAGAAACGGAACCAAAGAAACTACTTTTGGTAGTTTCTCATTTTTTTCACCTTTTTTGAGAAACATTTCTCTTTTATTTGAGAAACAAGAAACGAGAACAATTATCAAACAAACTTGTTTCTAAAAAATAAGAAACAGGAACCTTATCAAACGAGCCCTTAGTAGACAAGAGAGGATACAGACCAAAATTTGTGTCAATTACAACTTTCAGGGCATAGAAAGACCGAAACATCTGAATTCTATACACTCATTATACTACAACCCCCCTCCCCCAATCCTTGGAAATATTTACAAGGATTTTATATACTATGTTTCAAAAGAGATCTTACAGTGATATGCTTGTGACAAGCTGACCTGCTCCTTTTGGATGAGCAAGTGCAGTAGACATGGTAGACAAAGCAGGAAGAGTTTGTGAGTTGATTACGGCACTGGATAAACGAATTGACAGCATCGCGTCTGTTCATCAAAGACCCGAACTGCGATGACCTGCTGAAAAGGGATTTGCATAAATATAAAGGATTAGAGAACTTGGGCCATCTATTTCAGAACTTTCATTTCATGTCAGTGAAAATGGAAGAACTCTCCAGTACAAAGCCAGACATGGCAATTGAGAGTAGTATGATGATTACTCTGTTATCATCTCCTTTCGTATTTCTGTGCAAACTCCTTCAATAGCAATCGCTTCCGAAATTCTAGATACTTGTCTAGACTGGTTTCAGCCCACTGCTGACAAAAGCATTCATCAGTTGGAACAAGGGAACTTAGAGGGAATGGTCCCTTCGGTGCTTTCTTAAGAGAAACTAGGAACCGATGTCGAGGCCGAATTCTCTGATCCAAGGACAAGCTTAGGTACATAGGGTATTTGGTCAGTGATTTCACTTCGTTACGAAGTTCGTTGATCAGATACATGTATTTGGGCTTCAAATTATCCTCCAAAGATAAAGAGAAAACCTGCAGAACAAACAGACCTGATTAGGACTGAAAATGAGGACTAATGAAGGAGTTAGAACCATCTCAATCGAAGTATTAGAAAAATTTTGGTCCTCATACTTCAGTTATAGTAGCAATTTAGTCCTTTATCCCTCAAATTTGTAACAACTTAATCCCAAAACTTTAGTATGGATCCGTACCTACTACTATGGAACAGTTTAGCCCTTGTACTATTAAATTTGTAACGATTTAAGCCTTATTGTGAAATATGTTATTAGATTTAACAAGAGTTCTAAAATATGTAGATTAGTGAAGTAATAAGGATCAAATATGTTTTGAAGACAAAATCGTTATATAGTAACAGTTTAGCCATCTATAGTGAGAAATCTCACAAGGACTAAATTATTACCTACTAAAGTTCAAAATGTAAATCATTACACTTAGATGAAAGTATAAGTAGTAAAGTGGTTCTCAACCTAGTACTACACCTAGGTGGAGAAAAAAAACGACCCGAGTATGAAAGCTTTAACATAAAATGGATATCTTCTCAATATGTTGACAAAAATAGAAAACAAATGCAAAATAAATACCTGGGTAAGGCTAGTTGAGACTTTCAAGATCTCTGGATTTCGCATTCCAATACTTCTAAGGAAGTTGATCCTAGGTAGCAACCCGTCATCAATGCTATAGTGAAGGAGTTGAGGATGTTTTGTTACCATCTTAACTACACTATCACGAGGAGCTCCTATTTCCTTTGAAAGAAACATATATCGTGCGTTCCATGATACATCAATCCGCTGAACCAGGATTTGAGGACTCAGCTGCACAACTTTAGCCAAATCCTTTTCCTTGATGCCAACTTCCTCGACCAAGTATCGAACTGTGGGTTTTAATGAATTCTCAACACTATAAGAAAATAGAGACGGAGCAGCAGCAATGATTTGCCCCACTCTAGAATTTGGGATTCCCAAACTCAGTAAGAAAGCAACATGGGATTTCAAATTGTTCTCTACTGTGTACTGCAGAATTTGGGGCTGCCTTAAGAGTATTCTTCTAACATCCCTCTGTTTAACACCAACACTTAACAAGTATTCTAGTCTTTCTTGAGCAGAACAGACATTTATTTGAAGAGATGGCATGTGTCTCTCATACATTTGGAGAAAATGTGAATCCTTGAGCCCAAATGTTGTAAGATAATCAAGTAGAGGAAACCATTTCTCATCCAATTCCATTTCTTCTGCTAGACGAGGAAATCTAGCTGCCATAGATTTCTTGCTCATCAACTAAATCAATGGAAAAGCATGAATGTTAAACATTTATTTTACCAATCTAAAATGGTTAATAAAGTTGCAAGCTTATTCATCCACCTTTCCTTTCCTGCCTATATTGGTAGTACGAACCTCCTCTTCAAAAGTGAAGTCTTGTTTTTCAGTATCATTAGTGTTATCTTGAAAGTCATGGAGGTTAGCATTAACTTTAAAAAATTTCTCATCGTTGAATGATCTTATTCCCCTGATTTCTCTGGCATGTCTCAAGTTCTCTGCACAAGAAAATTGTCCTGACCCAATAGCTCCTTGAGAGAGAGAGAAAGTAAATAAAAACAAAAGATAACCTCGCTGCGAGTGGTTCTTTTTGGCTCTGCTCTGCAACTTGGTTCTCTTTCTTTTAGCATCATCATATTCAACATCCGAGATATCACCCTGGAAAATGAAAGAACCCCCACAATGTACATAGATAGTAAGATCTCAATGTTCCATTATACACATACATAAAAAACTATAAACAAAATTGCGAACAAATCAACTTTCCATGAGGCCAACAGAAATGATAATAATAGCATGAAAAATTAATTTTCAAGTGCATTCTTTTCCAATACCCGATCAAAACCGGTTATTAAAATCCATGAAACTCAATTAGTTGTTCATGCCCAGAACTATGTCATTGTTATTTAGTACTGCATCCTTTTCATATATACACACATGCACATATATATATACACATACATATCATAATTCCTCATTTCTTTTTCTTTTTTTTATATTTGTGACTGTCCGAGCCAGCTTGTATGTATCTCGACTAATGCCAGGGAACATACCGCATGACCCTACAACAATTGGATGTCAAGTAAACTCGTAGGAAATTAATTCCTAGGTAGGTGGCCACCATTGATTGAGCCCATCGCCTTAAGCACCCCAAGGCCCTCATTGACCAATTGAGCCACTCCATATTTCAAGTGTCAAGACCATCTTGTATCTACTTTGACTATTCTCAGGAAAACCTTTTCCCAAGAAGTTAAAATATAGGTAGGCGGTGTCACAGAGCCCACCATGTCTTTAATCATTCATTCCTTTTAATACCTTTACTATTCAAATTGGTCCTTATTGACTACCTACCAGTCTCAGTCCAACCAGTGAAAAGTAAACAAAACCAACCACACTGAAACCCAACAACACTCCCCAATCAATCCAACCAAGATGAAACCCTCAGGACATTCCCCAATCAATGAAAATCAAACCCGCACCTTCAAGGAATACTCTTCCCTTCTTTATTGTCTCAATAGGATTTTAATGAAGTTTTCTGTTTCCTAAAAAAAAAAATATTCTCATGACAACAATAGATATCAAGAACTAGATAGCCAGTGTGAGATAGCCCACCATGCCTAATACATTCTTCTAAGACCTTTGCAGTTCAAATTGGTCCTTATTGACCACGGGCCAGTCCATGTAGTTACATTTCACGAGAACAATCAATCCAACCACACTGAAACCCAATCAATCCAGCCATACTGAAACCTAAGAACATTCCCCAATCAGTGAAAAATAAACAAAATCAACTTCACCCAATTTCTATAATAATAATTTATTTATTTTTTTAAACTTAAACCCGCATACAGAAGACACATAAACATGAAACATTCAGAAGACAGAAATCAGAATTACCACTCCAACGAGAAGAGAGTACAAGAACTCACATCGTCGTCATCATCCTCATCCTCATCACTACTAAAATCATCCACACTCTCCTCGTCCTCATCGCTATCAAACGGCGACAAAGTCTGACCGAACCTCGACCTCCGTTTGGGCTTGAGAATCCTGGCATTGGAGTGGGTCGACCGGACCACAAGCCGCCGCACGGTCCTCTTCCTCCTCCGACAACAAACCCCGCCGCCATGAAAGCTACACGCCAAACTGGGAGCGCTGAAGAAATCCGAAGAAGTGGGGAAATCATCAAGGTGAAATGTGGGAGAGAAGGAGAACAGATTGAGGAAAGCCATAATTTCAATATAGATAAGAGAGAAAAAAAAAAAAGAGAATATACCCAAGAACCCTAAGATTTTAGGGAATTAATTCATTTTCTATTTCTTTTTTTCCTCTGAAGATACGGCGTCGTTTGGAAGGTAAAGTGGTGGCGCGCATAAAAACTGAAAAAGGCCGACGTGGCCAATTAAAAACTGCGTTCTCAAAGGATTACGACTTTGTGGTACGAAATTATTGATAATGACACCTGCCGGTCACGTGAGCCAAAATAAAAGTCTCACTTAAATTATAACTTTTTTCCCCTCAAGGTATACTTCTTTTATATATATATATATATACAATAGAGATTTTGGGATACCAAAACCAAAAATTTCATAATTATTTACACATTTATTCTAGGAAACTTGCGAGATTAATTAAATGTCAAAAATATTATCACTTTTTTTAAAAAGTAGTAATTATATACATTTTTTTTTAATTACAAGCTGAGGGAGAAGAGAATACAAATACCATTACAAATATTAATTCTATAAATCGAATCTGTAGTCATGGAGTGGAAATAAATTAACACAAAACTAGATAATCATTAATAATACTTTCTTATAATATTATATTAATAATACATAATACAATATTAATAATTATACATATAAATACTTTAAGATTTGCCTACATAGAAAAGAACATTATTACATCAATGAGCAATACTCATTTTGGCATTAACAAGAGCAATATCTTTTTCTTCTTTTTTTTTAACTACATGATTGTTTGTCCATGATAAAAAAAAACGTGGATTGTTTTTGATAAAAACATATACTCACATTGGCTTTTTAGATCTAATTAATCTAAGATTCTAGTATAATTTCTTATAATGACTTATCAATGCATCCTTATGTTAACTTCCTCGCTGTAATGTTTGTATGCCATGATGAGAGTAACCTAAAAAATAACTAATTCAAATAAGTATAGCCTAATAATCTTGAGATTACATGTGCAAATCTCTCTTCTCCAAATGTTGAATAAAAAAAACCAATAATGATCTATCATATCAAATATAGAAATGAAAGCTCAAAATTAATGTGTTAAATTTGCCCATGTCTTAATATATCTTAATAATTTTCCGATCTAAGTGAACATTTCTCATGACCTCAAAAAAGGAAAAAGAAGTGAATATAATCACTACGCATATCCATTCGCTCGACAATAATTTCTATCCTAAACACATAGGAAGATAAACATACGTATAACTGCATTTTAAACACATAATTATAGCCACCAATAACAATAACCTACAAAAAAAATAGAAAAAATCATAATATTGTCTCTATTGTTTCCTTACAAAAATTGGTCAATCAAAATTTTATGATATGGTTCCTAAATTTTATAATAAAATAATAATTTATGAAATTGTGAGGTAAAACAAAAACTACAGACTCGCCCCCCTCCCCCCTCTTCTCCCTACCCAACCATGGCCTCACTCCCTCCAATAAGACGCATACGCCATCGTCGGTATCGACTCCAAACCAAAATCGAGCTTTTATCGATAGGCATCGCCACCTCGTTGCCCCTCATTGCCATCAGCCCTCTCACCTATTGGAACCCAAAAGAAAACCCTCCCACCAACCAATTTCAAGCTCTAATAATGGCAATCAAACCAAATAGAAACTGGAATGAATCAATCGTCCAATTTTGAAACCTAGGACTTAATAGGCAATTCCCAAATACAAGGAATCGAAATCGATTGGACCATAACCATATAACCCAAGGCAAACCTTGAGAATTAGCAGGAATGGGGATCACCAAAACGGATCCAAGAAAAAACATAACTGTTTTGGCAATTTGTACTATTGGCATCAAATAGTATCATTCAAGCTTCGAGCATGAGCTCAACTCACCTCAATCAACATAAAATACGAAAATCCAACTTTGAGCATCACAACCTGGCTTTAAACAGACATGTAAGAATATATACCCTGTTCTCATACAAATCAAATCAGGTACTCCCCCCTCCCACTCCTCTTGTCAGAACAAAGCAAAATCTGCAGAACTTTATATACAAGGTAATCATAGTATAAAAAATCTTCTAAATAAGAAGAAGATATATATATATATATATATATATAGAGAGAGAGAGAGAGAGAGAGAGAGAGAGAGAGCATATTTTAAGAGTTTGAAATATGAGAGAAAAAGCTTGTCACTAGGTAGAGAAAGAGAGAAACTATGAGGGAGGTATGCACCAGTCACACATCAGTTTGCACATATGCACCCTTTTAGATGGACAATGCAGATCAATGATGCTGCAAGTTACTCTCAAGTCTTACAAATCAGTATACTCTTTCTATCCTATGCACTTTGGCATAACCAAAGCTCTGACTCAAATCATCAGGTCTGGAATTAAGTTATAACAGTTTTTTTTGTTTTTTAATATAAGTACTTCTTTAGAGTATTTAATTTACCCAAGTGATTGTTAAGGAAGTCTTCTTAAAAATAAACTCAATGACCAAATATTAAAGTGGATCGTCGTTAAACACTTTTTATCTTTCTTTTTTTTTCGAAGTGCCTCTAGTTGGAGTATTTTTCAAACAAAAAATATATTCAAAAGTAACCCCTTCCCAAACACACTTTCCCTAATATAAGTTTCAGAAAAAAAAGAGACATATTGGGAACGTAAGAACAAGACTATAGAAAAGATCAAAAGATCATTTCAAATCCTACAGAATCCATGCCTAGAAGAGCAAAAATTTGTCTTCTAATGGTAGTGGCACTCTGTGCCTAAGTCAGAAAAAAAGTTAACATCCCAACTGTAATTTAAGAAACATAAGCTGAAATCATGGATACTACTACAAAAGATGGGAAGATGGGAAGATGGGAAGATGCCATGTTCCTGTTATATCCCACTTGATCCAAAAAGTATACTATCACAAGACAACTTAAAATTACTGGGGATAGTAAGATGGGTGGTAAGATGGTGGCACACCGACACCACCATATCCCGGTGGTGGTGCATATGGTTCTGATGGGGGGTATGTGTGCGAGTTAGCAGCGGTTGCATTTCCAGGATAACCCATGGGGCCTCCTGAATAGCCATAATAATCAGCTGAAGAGCCATGATAAGAGGCAGCAGCTGGAGTAGAGCCTGCCACTGACATACCATAGGCCATAGCTGATGAGCTCTCATAAGGAGCAGAGTGATCTGGCAACATACCTACTGGCTGTAGATGTGATTGCGCATATGAAACAGAATGATTTGGTAACAAACCTGTTGGCTGTAGATGAGACTGTTGATAAGGAGCAGCATGATCAGCTACCAAGCCTGCAGAAGGTAAGTGTGTTTGTTGATGTTGGTATGGGGGATAAGTTGGATTCCCAACACCAGCAAGATTCGGATATGGAGCACCCATGTGTGGTCGATTAATTGGAACATGATGCAGCATATGTCTTTTTGGTGGCAATTTCTGTTTCTTAAACCGTTGTCTCGCTTGTTGTGATTGGTGTGGCTGTTTTTGTCGGGCCATGTCCGAAGAAGCTCCCGCAGGTCTCTTCCTGTTTGACCTTGTTTTCTCCAGCTGCTCAATACGCTTTTCAAGGGCATCTCGTGGATATTCAGAATTAAGATTGTATTCTTCAATAAATCTAATCACAGATCTTAATGCACCCACTTCTTTAGAGGTAGCCTCATTCTGTTGAAGAAGAAGAAGAAGAACATTCCCATACATTAAAGTACTGAAATAATTACTTCCTCTCAAATTTGGAAGTATAAATTAGCGAATATGGTTGGATTGGATGTAAATACCAGTGCCCTGAGAGAGTTTTTTCCTTCCTTGCAAACTTCCTTCGCTGCCTTCTTGGTTTCCTTCACGTGGTCTTTTAAGATGGGAACTGGAGGGAACTTTTCAGTCAACTTAAACTCAAAGACGAATTTGACAGCAAAAAGATGCTTTCCCTGGTCTAGCAGTTTCTGAACAAGGTCTGTACGAACATTAATAAGAATATGTTCATTTCAGTAAGTACAAACCATTATTACATCAAGGTATACTACTTCAAAGAATGACAATGATTAATATTAGGCAAGCTTGCAAATATACAAAAAACTGAGGAACCATATATTTCTCATGTCATATTTGTCCTATTTATACCTTCACATAGAGCTTGCAACTTGCAAGGACATGCTTAAAGCTTGATTCCTTCAATATACCATACTTTTATTTAATTTATCATACTTAACCAATATTATATGTCTACACAACCACTTCATGTACCTTTTTGAAAAGCTTCACATGAGCGTTGTGATCAATATATTCTCTTGGGGAGTGTTTGGGGGAGGGGGAAGGGGAAGGTTATGAGAATTAGAAGAATTATTATTAGTGTTTGGGTGAAGAAAGTTGTTATGAGGCGAATGATTCTTACTGTTTTGGTGAAGTGAATGATTATAGGAAAAATAAAACAATGAGTATAATGTGAGTGAAAAATAGGTATGTTGTAATGGAAAGAAAAAAAACAGTAGTTAGGAGGAGAATAAAAAGGTGAATTTGGGAAAATGTGATTATGGGGAGAATGATTCTTGGTAGCTCAAACACCGAGAATCATCTTCATTTCCATTCTCCCCATTTCATCCCTTTGCCACAAACACCCCTTGATGGAAATCATGTCGATCATCCACACACCATGTAAAATCTTCAACAATGACACACAAGTCATACTTTGCAGTTTGCATTACCGATCTAATGATATCATCAAAACTATGAATTCTGGCCACCAATTTCTGGATTTGAACTTCTTATTCACCAGTTTGGACACTTTTTATATAAAAAGTGCAGCACAGAGCAATACCCTACGACCTATATAAGATTTTAAATCCCAAAACTTTTAATTACAAGTGCTGTGTTGGCCTTCGAATAAAGAAACTTCAAAATTTTATTTTCTTTCTATGTCGCCCCTGATGCTCTTCCACATTAGTTTGAAATTTTTCCATAACTAAACTACGGGGTGTTTGGGGCGAGGAGAATAATGATGATTACCCCATAATCACTATTCATTCATTCCATACCTTCAGAAAAAAACTATTCATTCATTCCATAATCACTATTCATCTTCAATAACTAATGAATAATGATTATTCATTCTCCATAATCTCATTCTAGATAATCATTCTCTCACGTATTCTCTTTTCATTATTCTTGCCCCAAATGCTCCATAAAGGGATGTACCTCGGTAATTCACATAATAAAATAAAAGACCCATTATCTCTACTGTGCTACCTATAAAATAGAACAATGTTTCGGAAAAGAGTACTTACCAGCTACTTTATCACCCAAGCCAATAACTTTGCACAACTTTGATGATTGCCGATACCGGGCAATTATAGTGAAATAATCAACAAGCTCAGCCATATCAAATTCCGATGTCAATTGATAAGCTGCAACCAAATACAAAAACCCTAATGCATCTAACGGATCCTTCCCATTTTTAACAAGATTTTGCTTCCATTCCAGCGCCAATTTCTTCGCCCTTTCTGCTACATGAACACCAACATTCGGACAATTCTCCATTATAGTCTCCAACAGTAATATACAACCTCTCCTCGCATTGGCAAATTTCAATGTATTTTTCTTCGAATTCGAATTCCCATTAAAAAACCCCTCCATAGCATCCAAAACCAGGATTTCTTGATCCGGTGCACACTTAAGCGCGGCCGGAAGCTCTTTCCTAACCTCCTCGCGATCGTTCGGCAAATCACTAACATACTTACCCAGTCCCCTTCCATTCATTTCCTCACACAGACGCTTCAACTCAGGCCGAGGCGGAACACATTCAACAACCCCATCCGGATCGCCCGGATTCTCCTCTTTCCAGTCCAACGATAAACACGACTTCTTCTCCTCCGGCACCTGCGACTCCAAAGACTCGAGTTCCTGGAACTTCTTGGTGAGAGAGCTGTGGATTGAAGCGAAGCGGGATTCGATGTCGGACCAGGAGAACGGGAAGGAAGCGAGAAGATGGGAGTGGCTTTGAAGGTCGTCGAATGCCTTCTTCAGATTCTGTTGCTTGGAATCCACGAGTTTTAGGGCTTCAGATATTGATTTGAGATTCGCCATTAGAGGGATTTGAAGAAGAAATTTGAGAAAGGATTGTGGGATTCTTGGAATTGCAGAAACCCTAACCCTCAAAAGAGGAGAGACCGAAAAATCGCCATGTTTGTGAATTGTTGATGACCTAACTGATGGGTTTGGATTATTCAGAATTCCTTGGAAATTTCTACGCAATCTTTCTATTTATATTAAATTGGAAAATACCTATTTTTTTTATGGCCTATTAAACATACATTTAAATAATGGGGTTTGTTTAAAATAATTTTCTAATTTAAAAGAATTTTAGATGAAAATCATTAAATTCTGATTATAATTATTCCTAAACTTTAAAACAAATATAAAATTAAATTAGTCAGTAACACACTCGTTTGAATATTTGATTGTAAACCAGTTCAACACCAACATTTCGAGCTCGATAAATATTTCAAATATCCTATGCATAATATCTTAAGATTTTTTCTTTTAAATAACAACACATTCATGAAACTAATAAAACCCAATACAACTATACTCTTTATAAAAGAGACCACAAACTGATCAATCTCCAAACAAAAATTGGAACGTGATCAAACATATTAAATAAACCTCAAGATTAAAAGAAGTAGAGAGACCAATATTTGATGCAAAGATCTTAGTCAAAGTGAAGTATCAAGACTCTACACGAATAAATCTACACTCTGTCGTAATGTTATAATAAATAGTTCAAAAATATTTTTTTCTATATTCATAAGAAATTACCTATATATACTACCAACAAATAGATAGCAACTAAATAGAAAAATAAAATCTTAATACTATTTTGATTTTGATTTACAACTTGGACCAAGATTGAACCCAATTTGTAGAGTTAATATTAACAGTCAACTGTAATAGGTGAATTACATATCATTAATTAGCACGATGAGTTAAGTGTAACTTGGGTTAATTAGAGGATTAGTGCCAGCTAATCATGAGAGATGTGTAGTGCTTGTATATAAAACACATTTGGGGGAGTTTTGTTAATTTGAGAGTGAGAACTAAACCCTAAACCTAGAGAGAGCCCTTGTACACTTCGAGCAATGACATTACGATGGTGGATCGATCAAGCTCAATCGATCCATAACAGTGGAGTAGGGACGTTCCCGAACCACTATAGATCTGGTGTTGTCTCTTCTCCATCCTTCTCTTTTCTATTTGTTTGAATCTCTATTTGTGCATTTGTTCTTGGATTAGCTTAGATCTGAATTTTGCACAACAGTCAACTTTTTATCTTGTAAGGGATATAACGATAACCATATGTAATTTAGTTAATTTAATAATATTAATACACCCATGGCTCAATATCAAATAATGAATCTTAATAGTTAGTTACTGTTATCTTGTTTGATATTAATTTATTTCAATTTTATGATGAGTGTAAACTTGAAAATCTATATTCAACTCTCATATTATCTAAAAATAATTTGTGTGTCTGTGTCTTAAAAAAGAAAGTATGAATCTCAATGGCAGCTGTTTTTTATTTCACATTTGTACACCGACTTACTAAAATTTATTAAAAATCAAGTTACAAGTATCTTTCCGCTAGTCCCAAATTTGTCTCATTTTTTTAGAAAAATTTAATAAATCTCCTATTCAATATTTTTTTTTTAATAAATCTCCTTTTTTTAAGGAAAAATTCAAATAAAATCTGTAAATTTAATAATTAAAATTTTTTAATGATTTTTTTTTTAAATAATAATGTGTGCAACGGAGGAATTCAAGTTTTATATCAATTGAGTTGGGCTCATTTCAACTTTTTTTAAAAAAATTATTCGATACTTCAAATATAAATTTTAATTGGATATAAGTTTAGATATTATGTGAACTAAAATCTTAAGATTCCAATGTGGTATCTTTTTCAAAAAAAAAATAATAATAATAAAATAAAATATTGAGAATTTACCATCAGCAGCATATTCTACCTCTTGTATTATATTTGTAGCATAATTTTTAAAATAATTCATCTATAGCATATTTATTTCTATCACTCACCTAATGATAGTCTATCACTCACCTAGTGATAGAACTCCATTTAGATTTCTATCACTGATAGAAAACTTAAGCAGTGATAGAATGAGTCTATCATTGATTGAATTCTATCACTAATAGAACTCGACAAGTGATAGAAATCAATTTGAATTTTCTGCTACAAATGAAATTATTTTGGATTTTGTGTTATAGATGGAAATATTTTACCATTTTTTGATATACATGCAAAATCCCCTAAAATATTTCATCCAAAAAAATATATTGTATCATTTTTTAAAATAATATTTGAGATCGAAAGATTCCAACAACCCAACTTAAAAAAATCACTTTTATTTCAATTTTGTATTGAAATATATTCATGGATCGAACTAAATTATAATTTTAAAAAGTTACATTATATTTGAAATTTCAAACTAAATGTACTAAAAAAAAAAAAATCAAACTAAAAAAACACCAAACTGCACGGTCTCTTTATGTAGATCTCTCTCCATTGTTTGAGTATATAATTGAAGATACTTTGTTTAATGCAAAATCTCCATCTCCATAAACCATCACTTATTGAATTATTTATCTATCTTTTTTTATCAAAAAACTTAAATCTTTGTAACAATATCTTAATCATATCTCTGTTTAATGCAAGATCATGATTAGGAATTGTGTTTAAACTCCCTAATTAAACCGATTGGTTTGTTTAATTTTAAAACATATAAATAAGAAAGAATCTATAAGTAGTGGGATTAGTGGGAAGTTTTAAATTTGAAAACACAAAAACGCCCTCTTCATCTTTTTCTTCCCCATGCAAAGAGAACTCAAAAAAAACAAAAATCTCAAATCTCTAAATCTCTCTTTAAAGTTTAAACCCTTTTCATTGATCATTTATGATCACCAACAAAATTTCATTCAAAGAGTCTCATAATTCCATTTTAAAAAACCCCTTTAAATTCCATCATACAAAACCACTCTCAAAACCAAAAATTAAACTCCTTTATTACTGATCTGTTTCAACTTCAACATTAAACCCATCATTAAAAATCTCATCTTTATTTGAATTCGATCATCATGAGGTGGATTTGTAATGGGGTTTTTGTTTTCTTTCTTGTTTTTGTTGTCTTTGTTGTCCCCGGAGAGAGTTCCGGCGGCGGCGGTGGCGGCGGCAGAGGTGGTGTTGCTGTGGCGGCGAGATATGCAATAAGTTGGGATGATTTGCATGTCGGCGGTGATCACCGGCGGCCGGGGCTGAACTCCGGCAAGAATGGGAGTAGAATAATAGTGGTGGATAAGAATGGTTCCGGCGACTCCACGACGGTGCAAGGGGCGGTGGATTTGGTTCCTACTTATAATAAACAGAGAATTAAGATTTATATTCTTCCAGGAATTTACAGGTAATTTCATCATATATATAAAGTTAATAGTAGACCATATTATTTATAGAACACATGTAAAGATTAAGGTTGTTTGTATCTGTTACATATCATCTTATATTATTGTACATATATATTAGATGTCAGCTAAGAACTACACACTTTTTTTTTTTTTTTCTTCTTCTTATTTTCCTATATTTTTCATCTATTTCCCTAAGACAGAATCTATAGACTACCGTATTTATTTGTATAAGAAAATTTAAGATAATTTCTAATTAAATGTCAACTCATGATCATAACTTTTTATTTGTGGAGAACTCTTGATAGCTAAATGTTCTTGTTCGAGTCGAAGATATAATTGAGAATGAGAGATTCAAACTTATATTACTCCGTCATTCCTAATGTCACAGCTTTTAGAAGTTTTGGTTTCTCTTTTTTTTTCATAACATTAAATATATTATGTACACACCATGCATCAATGGTAGATTATTGAACTTCTGTTTTTGTTTTGTTTTGTTTTTTTATCTGAAATTTTGTTATTTAATTTGGTTTTAAGGACCTATAAAATTACGTGAGCTCGATTGAAAGACTAATTAAAATAAAAATTTTAATTATTTTTCTAAAAACTTTTTTTTTAATCTTTGAAGTTATATAATAATAAATAGTGTATCTGTGTCGTTTATGTGTCCCGGATTCGTAGGATATTATCTGCGGCATATGTCAGCGTTTATATATAGAGAAATTAAAATATTTAGCCTTGATATATTATTTGGTTTTTTTATTTTTGATTTTTAAAATTTAAATTTATTCTTATTTAAATATTTTAATTGAATGTATCTATTTTTTTTAATGTGAATACTAACTAACTTTTGAAAATAAAAATAAACTTTTAGAAACAAAAATAAAATAGTTGTTGTAACCTTAAATTTTATAAATAAAAAAATAAAAAACAAATAATCATCGTGGCCTTAATATTTTGGGAGATTTTATGTAAAAGATTATAGAATTAAACGTATCTAATACGTTTCTACTGAATTATTTAGAACGTCTAATCATATACGAAACTGAAAAACTGAACGGAATTTACCGTATTGTTTCTGAATATTAGTTACATTTAGAGTTTGATGATTGAAAACTTTTTATTTTGTCGATGCTTTATTTTTTAATTAAAAAAAAATCAGTTTTGATGGATAAACTATTTGAAATTGAGCTATAGTAATTAATTACTTACCGGAGTGTCAGTGACGTAATGAATTCATTGTTTGGTTGTAAATCAGTTCAGTATTAACGTCGCAGGTTCGACTTGGAGAATTGACATTTGTCTCCCCCCAATACGTACTCAAAAAATATATATATATATATATATATATATATATTCAAAATTGGTCCGATTTAGGATAATTATCTATAATATATATATATATTAATATTAATATGTATAAGAGTTTATTATCTAAACATAATATTATCGAAATCTATTGGATTGATACTTTGAATTAGATTTATTTATTTTATTGAAAATGCCGTTTATAAAGTAATATGTTTATAATCAATAAATCACTTGTATTTTGTTTTTATTTGAATCCACCAGTAAAGAGAACGTTGTTTTTTTTTTTTTAAATACGTACATTTAACAAACTGAGTTCAATAATAATAAAAAAGAAAGAAAAAAAAAAAACAGAGTTATGGTCAATTTAGCTATTGTATCTGAAGAAGAGTGATTTGGGCTTCTTTTTTTTGGTACATTATCGTTGAATTATGCTCAATTTAGATACTTCAATTTAGCTATTGTATCTTCACGTTTCCATGTAGCAGTTTTTCCCTCTAAATTAATAGTAATACCCATTATTTTTAGAAAATAGTTTCCTTCACACATGTGCCACAAGCTAAAATGTCTGAAACTTAGATTTGCATGAATAAATATAATGTTGCTAGATTAATAATCCTCAATTATATATGAGAATTGGATAAACTATTTTTTTTTTATGTAGAGAGAAGGTGTACATACCCATCACCAAACCATATATTTCATTCATTGGAAGTAATCATCGAGTTCATCGAGTTCAAGACACTGTTATTACATGGAACGACAAAGCGTCCGACAAGAATATCCATGGAGAGGAACTCGGGACGTATAGAACAGCGACCGTTGCAATCGAGTCCGACTATTTTTGTGCGATGGGAATCACATTCGAGGTAAGCATCATAAAGTCATAATGCAGCAAACAAATTATAGTATGAAAGTTATTGACTTCAAATAAGTACAATGTGAATGTAGAATACAGTTGTTGCACAGCCTGGAGATAGGGGAAGACAAGCTGTGGCTCTAAGAATTTCAGGAGATAAGGCCATGTTTTATAGAGCCAAATTCTTAGGAGCTCAAGATACACTTTTGGATGACTTGGGCACACACTACTTCTATCAATGCCACATTGAAGGAAGTGTCGATTTCATATTCGGTTCCGCTAGATCACTCTACGAGGTAATGAGTTCAAAATACGCATTGATTTGATCTCTACGGTTGTTTGACTTATGATTACGTTCTTGAGGTTTATAAATTTTCGATTTGGTTTCCTTGTGGCCTCCAACTTCTAGTATGAGAATTGGAGCTTTGCCTCACTAGATATTTGAGGAACCTACGCTCGTCCCAAGGCTCACATCTAGAAGACAATAAGAAATTTTACAATTTAATGACTCCGTGAGCTTCAAATTTGAGATCTTCAAGAGAGCATATCTTGAAAACCTCGCCCCTTGGGCACTGCTCAAAGCCTAGTTTGGGAATTAGAGTTTTCCCCCACTGCATATTTCACGCACCTATACTCGTCCCAAGGCCTGGACCTAGAAGACAACAAATTTTTTTATAATTTAACTACTTGTGAGATTCCAAACTTAAATCTTCAAGGGAGCATATCTTAGAAGCCTCAAACCTCTACCAACAAGACCTCCTTTTGTGCACTACTCAAACACTAAATGAAGATGGGTCTAATACAATCAACCGAATAGAAAAGAATTGACTTCATTACGTAAGTAAAATGCGTGTGACATTTGATATGAAATGACTTGAAGCAATTCAAATAATTTGGAACTTTAACCTTTACCTTTTTTCATCTATGATAGCTTCTGATCATGTGATATTTGTTTTCTCTCTTGAAAACCAGCAATGTGTAATAACCTCCAGAGCAGAGACCTATGGAGCAATAGCAGCACATCATCGGGCCTCAGCGGACGAAAACACCGGCTTCTCTTTCCTGCGCTGCGTAATCAAAGGAGGTGGCAAAATATTCCTTGGAAGAGCATGGGGGAAGTATTCAAGAACAATATATTCTTACTGTTACATTCAAGATATAATAACTCCATTGGGGTGGAGTGACTGGAGCGACCCATCAAGACAAGGGTAAAAGACAAGTTAAACTTGTTTACTTTTCAACCCTCCCCCACCTTTTTGAGATCAATCGAGGCGAGCGTAAGCTAACTCGAACACTCAAAAATATTAAAAACGAAAAAACCATAGACTTGCATCAAGCAAATCTAATAGAAATTTTCAACTGTTTGTCTACACAGGACAGTAGTTTTTGGGCAACATAGTTGCAGGGGCAGAGGAGCAAACACAAAAGGTTGGGTGCCATGGGCAAAGACTTTCAGCTATAAGGAAGTGAGACCTTTTGTAGACAAAAAATTCATCAACGGAGAACAATGGCTCAACTTGTGAGTTAACAGGAAGAGTACTGAGTTTTGACACTTCTTTCTTCCCTCTCAAATACCAAAAAAAAAAAAGATACACAACAATTACATCACCAAAGTATATAAAGCCCATCCCCTATGTTCAGAACAGATTAGGATTCTTTCAAGTTAGTTTTCTTTTTTTTCTTTTTTTTTAAAGTTCTTTCAAGTTGTTCTATGCCTATTGTTCCTTCCTTTTTTTTTTGAGAAATTATTGTTCCCTTTTTTTGTTTTCTTTATTGTAAACTATCTTATAAAATAGGCATGAATTGAACTAATTTTACAATAAGAGGCAACAGTTAATCAGTCACATCAGTGTATTTCATGACCTAGAGATCATAGGTTCGAATTCCCCTAAAACCTTTTTTACAATAAGATAAGATTCTGAAAGAAAATAGAGCGACTGATCTTATGGGTAAATGTTCTTTTAATGTTCCAATCATCAAAAGCGTGCACACCTGAAGAGTATGATACTTATGATTAGCAATTTATTTGTATAATAATCATACTTACAAAAACTAAAGCTGAAATCAGATTCAAATACTGAATAGATCATTTTTAAACAATATCTAAACTAAAACTTATCAATCAAGGACTAATTAATTTGAATTGGCAAAGCTTGTTAATTGCCTTTCAATGCAGTCCAATAGTATTCTTAAGAAAAAAAATTCAACAGTAACAATTCTCTATGAAGCTCGAAAAAATAACAATTTCATAGTTAAAAGCAAAAAGAATCTTGTCAAAAGGGACAGACCTCCCATGACATCATGTATGATCCAATAACTAAGAAATTATGAGTTTGAATCCTGTTGTTAGATTAAAAATAAAAATCTTAGGTTCTTTTATAATCGGGAATCAGAACTATGCCCCACTACAAATCTGGGGGCAATCATGCCCGTCTTAAGACCTGGACCCAAAAGCAACAAAGAATTTTACAATTAAGCGCATCCACATTCATTGGTTTCAAACCTGAGACCTCCAGGTGCATCCTTTGAAAACCCCAAGTCAACAAGGCACATGATATTTTCTAAGGCAATGCCATGTTCTGGCTACAAGTTGAGTTGATCCAAGGAATGTAAAAGACATCAAACATAATTGCGTCGGTTATTATGGCTATTAGTAGAGAGCAATTTACACAAGTATATACTTCATAGTAAAAAACATGCATCAAGAAATAGATAGTCTCTTGGGGCAAAAGTAACAGAAGCATCCTAAATTTCAAAAGGCAAAGATGCTACTTAATTTCTTTGCTATCTAGCTAATCATGTAGTTTAGAAGTCTTACGAGGATATATCATAATCGTAAGCCTCTAAAGTGACGACATTTGGTCCTCGAGTTGCCACTGGCTGTCCACGAGAATATCTCAATTCACCACATCCTGAACAATTTCCCAACTTCACACTGTTCTCTAAGGTGTGGAATTTACTGACCAGAATTTGTTTTTAGTACCACTGTCATTTGGCTTTTCAGAGAAACAAAGCTCACATATCGGCGCTAGTGGCTGCACGACAATCATCATTGGCATGAGAAAGAAAAAGAAAAAGAGTGATAAATAATAAACACGTCCCTAGTGATATTTTAAAGTAAGGTTGAACGAACTTCAATGCAAATATGAAATTGATTGCTCTACATTGTTTATGAAGCAATGTAGTTCAATAAAAGGGCTTAGGGATGAACAGAACAAATCCTAGAGCTACTTTTTACCATTCTCATTGCAGCCCAAAATATGTATTTATGAAAATTATAGAGTTTGTACACAAATGATGATTCAAATTGCAATCAAATATATGAATCAATGAAGTTCACAATAAATACTGGATTCAGTAAGATACAATTTCCGCACTCCCACATGGAAAATTCTCCAGGATGAAGAGTTCCATCATGAATCGGCATTGAATTAAAGGATGAACAGAACAAATCCATTGAGCTAGTTTCTGCACAAGGTTGACGAAATGTAACTCTATCTAGCATTTTATGTCGGTTATTTGATTCTTTTTGGAGTCCATGTATTAAAACCCTCAAGTGATTATAGTCTATCTTTACTAATGCACAATGGAAGTGCTTTTTGTAATTTGCAACTGTTTCGATGGGATTCCCTTAAGTGCGCCACTAATTCCATTAGCTATCAACTCCTCACATTCCTAAATATTACAAAAACCATAAAATTAATGAATGATATCAAAATTAATTTTCCTAAAACAAAATATAGAAATACAACTCCGAGATACATTGAAGAATGTCTCAACCAAATAAGAGAACTATAGTCTTTTGATTATTGGCATGAATAACATTCAGTCTTTTTCAGACAGTTTAGACCCTGTTTGATAATCATTTTGTTTTTCATTTTTTGTTTGTGAAATTTAAGCCTACAACAACTTCCTTATCATAACTTTTTTCTTATTTGGATATCTACATCTTACCTATATTTTAATAAACAAACCCAAAATTTGGAAACAAAAAAAGGTAGCTTCCAAAAACGTGTTTTTGTTCTTGAAATTTGGTTAGTATTCACCTACTTTCTTAAGGAAAGATGACTATATTGTAGGAAAGATGGAGCACATAGTAGGAAATTTGAGTAGAAATAGATTTAAATTTCATAAAAAAAAAACCAAATGGATATCAAACGGGGCCTTAATTACAAAACCATAAATAAAACACCTTACCAAGTTCGTCTCCAAAGCTCGTAGAAACTGGCGTTGTGAGAACTAATGAGATTGTGGCAAAGCTCACGCTCATGTAGCATTGTATCCAAAACTTGATTGAAGGGGAAGAAATCTTCATCCCTAATTGGCATTTGAAGCCTCAACTTCACATGAATTCCACGTCCCACATTTAACCCCAAAATTGCTGGTTTTTAGGGCTGCAAATTAATCAATAAACGGAATGCAAAAAGAGAAATAGACACCACGATAGTTAAACTCAACCAAAACAACCGTGAGAAAATTATGATTTCCCCTTTCTAATCACAAGACAAAGAAAAAAAGGAATAAACCACACCTGTCCCTAAGCCACGTCTCGGGAGACATTGAAGGAATGGAGGCAGTGGGACCTTGAGAAAAGTCCTTAGAGAGGGACGGACGGTTTAACTTGGTTAAACAAACTTACCCTTTTTCATCATTCCTTGCAACAAAAACTAAATGAAATGAAAATTCAACAGCTTCAGTGTTTTGATTTAGTCACATAATCCAAGAGAAAAGCCCAAAAACTACCGTCCTTCCATTATAATGATCGAGAAACAACATGGGGTCCCCAAGGGGCACAACCCAACGATTCAGGCTAAGGACTCGAAGACATGCTTCCTTCAGAGATCACTGGTTTGAGGTCGCTGAAAAATACTTAAACAAGAATACCCTTCAAAGTATCCCAACGTCACAGTCTAGGCATGGGCTACTGGTGCCCCGGGTACAGGGGAGAGAAGCTCCAGTTTCCCGATTTTTAAAATAAGAAACAACATGGTGGAACTGGAAACTGGAAAGTTCACCCTTCCAAAAAAATAAAAAGAATAATAAAAACAATGGTAACAAAGCCCATCCCTAAGTTAGACACCTGGAGACAAGGAATGAGTAATGACAAAGCTGAGTCTCGAACCTAGGAACTTGTTCGACAATTTAAATCCGTGATACGAAAGATAACCTTAGGAAACGGCTATGGCGAAGTGGAAGAACTTGAACAAGCAATTAAGATCGCAACACTTCAGAAATCTGTTCGCCGTGATCACGGACAGAGCTGGAATTGATTTTGATGATTTGAAAGAATGATTGATTGAAGCAGATTTGGGTTTATTTGGAACACGAATCTGCATTGCAGAATCGGAAGAACATTGTTTTCCCTTCATGGAGAGTCGGCGGGAGACTTTGGATCGCTATTCCGGCGAGAAATTTTGATGAGGAATGGCGTCCTTGCGACGCATTTCGAAACAATTACATGATAATTCATTACATTAGAAAAATAAAATCTTTTTTCAAAATAATAATAATAAAAAAAAAAAACTTATATTATGCACAACAAGAGGATATTATAGATCTTCAAAATATATATATATATATATATATATATATATATATTCTTAAAAAACAAAGAGAGATGATATTATAGATTTTATTAAACTATTGTTTGATAGTAATTTAATATATGTTTTTTTTAAATAGTAATTCAATATAATACTATGGTTATGATTTTGATATTGAAATTAACTAAAAACAAAAAATTCTTTAAAAATCTCATCCAAACATCTTCTTATAGTACCGAATGGGTGATTGCAATAATTTAATTGTTTGGTTGTAAATTAATGCAACAATGTCACATATTCAATCTGGATAATTGATATCTGTCTCTTCTTACTTATGCTATAAAAAAAAATATCTTATAGTTCTCCAAACATGATAAATTTATTTATAATTCATATTCCATACTCAAATACATTTCAGATTTTTTTTACCTTTTAATAATTTTAAAAAACAAATAAAAATGTATTTACAACTTAAAAAGTTATGAATTTGATTTTTTAAAAACAATAAAAATTCAAATATGATACTCTCATTCGTTTTTAAGAATACAATTTTAAGCGGCAACTTTTTAGTCTAGTTATTATTGTTTTTTTTTCTTAAAAAATATTTCGATTCATAACAAATTTATATTTTTTTACATATTTTAATTATGTCCTTCATTATATTTGCATAGAATACTTATATGGTAAACTGATTGAAAGTAATTTATAATACTAATTGAAGATGAAGATGATCGATGATATTAATTAAAAATTTATACGTGACATTGAACGAAAAATATATACATTTATTGAATACTATGTTTTGTATTTACTTTATGTTTTTTTGTGTTTTTACCAGGTCCAGTCCAATTATGTACATTGATCAAATACTATCTTTTGTATTTTTCGTGATTTTTTTTTTGTTTATAAAACAAAGTTGTTACTCTTAGATTTATTTTTTAAAAAAAATTAGCACAGAAAAATCCTCTTAAATTTTGAATTTAGCTTATTTTAGAATTTACAAGAATATAAATAAAAAAAAAGTTGCAAGAAGATCAATAGATGCCCGATGAGTTTTGTTGTCCAAATAAAAACTCTATCGAATTCGCTTCGCTTCCAATCTGCTTCGAATTCGATTGAGATTTCGTCTCTGGATTCCTAAACTGAGTTCAACAATGGCGGGTCTAGCTATTGTTTTGGATCTATTACGCAAAAATAATACACCACAGAACCTCCACTCTCATGGGGCTTTCTCCGCCGCCGCCGCCGTCGCCTCCGCCGCTGCCGGAACCCCTTTTGCGTATAGAGCTTTCTTAGGGTATGTATTGATGCATAAACGTTTTCGATGTTTCTTGTCTTGATTTTGGTTTCTTCGTTATCGTGAAGACTGGCTGCTTTTTTTTGTTATTCACATTTATCTGCTGAATTTCTCTCTGATTTGGATTTCGTCTGTTGAGATTTATAGCCTTGATTAAGTGAAATCATAGCCGGATTAGAAATTTCGTGGCTGTAAAACTTGATGAATCGTTGGGGTTGTTAACGTGTTCGTTTTGTAATTTGAATTGAACTACGCTTTGAAATATTTTGTACTCTGGCTACTGTTGCTAAGCTTGTTTTCTCCTGTTTGTGCAGATCGATAGTTATGAGTTTCTAATCATTGTTTATCCTTTTAACTATCGTAGATTGAGGTCAAGTAGGGTTTTGAAAACCGGAAAGTTAGGCCTGGTTTTATAATTATTTCGTTTTTTGTTTATAGTTTTTCATTTTTGGTTTTTTGTTTTAAAAAATAAAAAAGGTGTATGTTTGATAACTCATTTTAGTTTTATTTTTTAAAAAATGAAAAACCAAAAAACATGTTTGATAACTGTTTTTTTATTTCAATTATCACATTTTGTTTGGATTTTTTAGTTTTTTGCCATTTATTCTTGTTCTTTTCCTACTCTTTTTAAAACAAAAACAAAAACTTGTTTTTAAAAGCTACTTTTTTTAGTTTTTAGGATTTCTTTAATATTTTTAAAATTTTAAAAACAAAACCAAAATCCGTTATCAAATAAACCTGTTTTTTAAAAAGTAAAAGCAAAAACAAAAAACAAAAAACGAAATGGTTGTCAAACGGGGTCTTAGATATTCAATTCAAGGTATTACATGGTAATTAATTTAAACATAAAAGTTATGGATTCGATCTATAGTAGTTATTTACATGGTAATTAATTTACTAAAGGTTGCTTTAACATTCAATGTTGTAGGGTAAGGCGGTTGTCTCTTAAAAGTAGTCGAGGTGCATAAGTTGGTCAAGACACTCTAGAATTAAAAAAAATAAATAAAAAATCATTGTTTATCCTTTTAGAACGTGTTTGCCTTTTCCATTTCATTAGCAGTTGTAAATGATTAGAGATAAGTTTTTTTGTTCCAAATTTGCACCCAAATCACGTTCTTTGTGGTGAAGTATGATAGTCATGCTTGTTAATCAGAGTTGAGAATCTAGCCCCCCAACGTTTTAATCTTCACCTTTGAACCTCCAGTGGTGGCTCTGGTGGTAAGGATTTGGGATTTTTAGAGTTATCTTATTTTGGATTCAAGCTCCAAGTAGAATGTTTGATAACTTAAACCATTGTTGTCTCTGGGGTAGGATTAGTAGAGATGGGTCATTAAGGAGTGGACCATCCATCCCCGATAACTCAGTTGTTGACTGGCTTAATGTTCATCGAAACGATTACAGACTCTTAGAAAGCTAAATATTTGACTTACCATCATCAGTCTTCATGCACGTTGCTTTCATTTTTAACTTGTGCTTACATATCAAGCTTCTTTCCAGACAGTTAATTAATCTATGATTGAATACTTAACATGGCTCGTCATGCTGCTACAGCAATTACAGGATTCCAGTAGCTCATTGCGATGCTGGTGTGGATGTAACTGAGGACTACTTATCAAATTTAAAGAGTGCATCGAGAAAATTCTTTGAGCATGAGCACGAGTCTGTTCAATACAGTACAAAGGAGTACAACCTCGAGATAAAGCCACTATTCTCAGCTTTTCAATGGAGGATGCTCGGTATGACAACCTTGAGGTCATTTTTATTGTTCTATTTGCCTCTTTTGGAGCCTCATGCGAAGCTGGAAGATGAGGACGACGAGGATTTTCTGAATGAAGCTCAAAAAGAGAAGCATGTTGATCTAGTTTCGCCCTTTAAAAAGTCAATCAAGCAAATCTTTCGTGAGGTCTGGTCATTTGCTCGTTCTCTTATTTCTTTTTCTTCTTTGACTGAATTCATGTTCTTTATCTGATCTAAATGCTTGGAAAAATATCCATTTCTTATTGATAAAATAGCCTATCATTTTCAATATGGTGAAAGAAATCTTATATATATATATATATATATATAATTTTCTTTTGAAGTTTAAAGAACCTGACTATTGAAAATTCAACACTAAAATGTTTTATTCAAGATATGATTCATTTGTTTATGACTATTCTGAATGCAAATAGAGTAGCAAAGTGAACAATTAATTCTTTGTGATTATTCATTTGTTTATATGCAAAACTATCGCCAACAAACAGATGTCTTTTAGACAATACCTCGAGTTTAAAAGCTTATATGAAGTCATGTAAATAATTCTTAACAATCCTTGAGTTTTTCCCTTTGTAGTGTTAGAACTGGACCATACTTGTACATCATTAACTCAGCTGCTTGCTACTGCTTGGCAATGATTTGGGGTCAGATGGTTTTAGTCTAAATCGAAATGTTCTGAGAATAGAATATCTTTCTATGTTTACCACCTTGGGTTGGTAACTTAGGTCGATAAGGACTATGCACATAACAAATAACTTAGAATGAATGGGTTCAACCAATGTTGGCTGCTTATCTAGGATTTAAAATTATGAGTTACCTATGTGAAATTGTTGGATTGTGGTGCTGTTAGAATTGTTGAGGTGCACGAGCGGGTGCAGACAGTCATGGATCTAAGAAAATAATATTTGATCTTCTTTCTCTCAGTTTCTTTAAAAGAAAAAAATGCCATCTATGATTGTTTGCTTCATGAACCAAGTGACGCTTCATTAGTGGAAGCTGTTTGATCTTTTGGTAATTACAAAAACTTGTTGAAAGGGAATGGGTACAGCATAATCCTCCGTTTCTTAAAAGTTAACTGAAGCTCTAGTTTATTGCATTCTTGAATAATGATATTATTCGTTTAGCACGTTCATTCTCCATGATTACACTTGAAATTGCATCATGTTAAGTCTGCTTATTTGTCATTTGCTGAAAAGTAAAATTCTGTTTGAGAATTTATTATCTTCTATTTTGTTTTCTTTTTTGATATCCGTGATTGTTCGGACCATCTTATATGCGTCTCTACTATTGTCTTAGAATACACTGCAGCCCTACAATATTTGGATATCAAGATTTTTTTATATATATTTATGAGCGTCCGAGCCAGTTTACACACACATCAACTATTTTTATGGGACAACTGCCTAACCCTACTATATTTGGTTGTCTTAAAAATCCTTAAACAATTAATTCATAGGCACCTCTTAGTTCTTTAGACTCTCTTGACCAGCTGGCTAACACGTGATGATTATTGATTAAGTAGTCTTAATTGATATTGAAATCCGCATTCTATTTTACGAGTAAATTTTGTTGGGTTGGGCCTCGAGCGACTAGGCAGCAATTTCTCTACCAAAACTACTTACTGAAACAGTATTATTGCCTTGTCTGAAACTCTTTCTTTTGCTTAGTTTTGTCTTTCATTTGTCTCTATATCTGTTTTTTTCTCGCAACATATGAAATCAAGTTAATTAATTGCCTTATTTGGATATCATCAGACTACTGTCGTCACAACAAGACGCGTTTTGGAAAGAATTGCTGTCCACTATGCTTCACAGAGAATTGCATGGAAGTTTCTTAAAGGTATACCTATCCTAATTGTTCCAAATTTTTGGATTTTGACATATCTAATGCAAGAAGTGTTTGTTAAAGAAGATTTGTAGATTGGTTGAGAAGATGCTTATGACATCATCTTAAGAGTACATGTTAGGTTCTTTCATTTGTAACTGGTAGCATCTTAATTACGACCTTACTTGAACGAGATCTGTTCTTTAGATTGTATAATTGTATCCTTGATTTGTAAAGTAGCTAGCAACGTATTGAAGTAACTTGTCCATATATTGATGTGGCAGATGTTCCCAAATCCGCTGTGCGTAAGGCTGGACGAGGACTGTCTACTCCAGTCTATTTCTTCAGAATTAGCAGGACGACTCTCAGAGGTTAGATTCCATCTACCCCCTCCAACTCTCAAGTCCTCGAATCTTGGATGCTTATTGTATTTTCATGATTGGACATGACAATGCAGGACACGTTCTAGGAGTTGCAGCTTCATGGCTTGTCCAAGTCGGTATCGAAATCTACCGACACATTTCTGCAAAAATAAAATCAAAAGAAGATGATATAGTTGACGAAACCGAGAAAGTTTTAATTCTAAGGAAGAAGATCGCAGGCACCACTCTTCGGTGTAGCTCGTCGCTAGTTTTTGCTTCGATCGGAGCAGGTATCGGTGCCACTCTCTTCCGCCCATCAGCAGGCCAGTGGATTGGTAAGTTCACTCACGCCCTTCTGAATTCATATCTGCAAAAGACATGTTCATATATAGCGAACAATCATCGATACCGGAGAGTAGCAACCCATTTCTTATTATCGGAAACTTTGATTTTGTATGCAGGATGTGCTGTGGGGGATGTGGCAGGGCCTGTTATTGTGACATTTTGCCTGGAAAAAGGTTTGAACTTGGAACTGTAGCTTCTGGGGTTTAATCTGCTACTGATTCTTTCTGAATTTCTGCTGATATATCCCCTGCGGACAGTTTTTTTTTAATAATCCTCGTTTTTTAGTTATTAATGAATAAACTCCATTTTTCTGCCCAAAGTCATTCTCTTGTTTCATGACTCTTTGGTTCAATCATCATCTTAGTCCTGATGAGATATGTGATATTGTATTTAGTCCCTTTAATTTTAAAGCTTTGAATAGGCATCGAGCTTCTGTTGATGTATCCACAATTTTACTTATATGTTCATTATAAAGGTGAATCAACATATCAATTATATCATTGAAAAAAATTAGTGTATTTTAACTCTTATATAATGTTGGTTAAATTTATGAAGTCTTCAAAAATTAAATTGTATTTAATGGGGATTTGTTTGTAAGTGTTAAACTTAGTTAAGAATATATCAAATTTAGTCAATTTTTACATATAAATTATGTAAATATAACAAAACGTTCATAATTAAATATTGTATTACAATTATATCCTTGATTTTGGCACACCGTTCTTTCTCGCAATCATTCCTCTCAACTCTCTTCCTCCTCGAGCTGTGCTCAATTTATTTTCTTCAATCGTTTATAGAATCCTCTGCTATTTTATTGCTGTTTTGTTCAATTGAAATTGGAACACATTTAAGCACATACCCAATTATCAATCTATCTATCATGAATCATGTCGGTTTAGTTGAAATTTATCTTAGGTATAACAAGCATACCACATCATTTATTTTCGTGATCCTCAATATATCATGACTCTTCACCTTTAAAATGTGAAAAAAAAACTCGTAACAAATTATTTTTTAAGTAGGAAGACATCGTATCTTTAGATCCAAGACTCTCTGACATTCATATCACATCAACTAAACATTAAATGTTTCAAAGAAAAAAAACATTGCTAGTATTACTGATGTGGACCAAATAGAATATAATTCAAATATTATTCTTTTTAAATTGAGAGACCCACAACAATACACAAATAAAATTTTGGGTAAATTCAGTGTTTTACCAAATTTGTCAAATTTTAAGCATGTGATATTTGGTGTCTCAATTTACCAACCACTTATAGAAACATCAACAAACCACATCGACATATCAAGTTCACTCGAACAGAATGACACGTGATAGAATTGCATTTAATAGCAAAAAGAATAAAATGTCTCAAGATTCAAATTACCAACCAATTGAATGTCAACTACTCTAATATGATATTCTGTAAAAAAAAAACTAGCCTAATCAGATATAATATATTTTTTTTAGAATCTTCGGTATCCAAGTCGACTTACGTATACCTCATAGAATATACCACATAAGTTTACAACACTAAATGTCAAGAAAACTCTTAAAATGTTATTTCTTAAACCGGTTGCCATATGATAGGTTGACGAGCCCATTAGGCCAATCCATAATGGTTCCTAATTTGATATATATACATGTGAATTCTTTTTTTTTTTTTAAATCAAAGGATTGTAATTGATTACTAAACTTGGACAGCCATAGCTATTCAGGAACACACGAACTACACAATCAAAACTTCACTGCCTAGGCAGAACAATCTCTTGTCCAGAAATGATAACACAGATAAGTTGCAAAATTTATGGGGGGTTATTAAAATTGAGAGAGGGAATAAAGTTGCGTACTGCTCTTGCTTATCAAGAAGCTGGAACTAATGGAATGTAGAAGACAAAAATCCATGGAATCACAATCTGAAGTTTCTTCTTGGCCCACATGAGGAAACTTGGCTTGTGTGTTTTTGTTTTTGTTTGACACTACAATTTCAATCAACTTTTTACACTGTTCTGATTTCAACGTTTCCATAATCGCCCCTGTTGTTTTTGTTCTTGCATCCGCCTGCATTGATAATTAAGATGATGATCAAATTAGAACGTGACGCGACTCTTAAGTGACATAAATATAATATTCCAAGAGTTCATAAATGTTTTTTTTTAATTAAAATATATATTGCACGCCTACTTGCGCGCACCCCAACTATTGTTACGGGATATATCAACTATTGCAGACCTGACACCGGGAGATATCGAAGGAGTAATATCACAGCTGAGTCTCAAACTTGAGGGGAGCATACCCTCAAAATCCAGGTCTTCAACCACTGTGCCACCCTTCGGGGACTAACTTTTTTCCCCATTAGACCATTCCATGATAGTTAATAGCGTAGATATCGAGTTGATAGATTCATAAAAGCACAAGAACTTAAATTAAAAAAAAAAAAAGACATAGAATACATATTTAAAATAGCCAAGTAAACGCAGTACAATTATAATTGAAATTGAGAGAGAAGAAAAATCAACATTTACATGGTTTAAAAGAAAAAGAAGAATCACCTTTGGTGCTCCTTAGAACGTCTTATAAATTCTGTTGGAATATCACACCCTTTATATGATTCTAGTACTTGTCGGATGTCAGGAGGACTATTTCGTGCAACAACTGCATAATCAAGTAAATGTTCGTGGAATCATGCATTTGTGATCAGAAATACAAATTTACACTAACCAAACAAATTCATCCCTAATCATATTCATCGCAAGAGCAGAATGCTTACATTCAAGAAATGGTATAAAATCAAGAAGAGCTGTATCATCTGCCTCACACTTCCATGGCTTTATTGGAACAGAGTTTTCTGGTTGTAGACTACTCTCAAATGCATGGCCACTCAAATAAATAATCTTCCTGGGATCCCTGTTAAGCTTTGACAGATCCTGTTTTTTTTTATTTATTTAAAAAAAAAACCCAAGAAAATGTGCATTATACAAGTGAATAAAATTCGAAATAGTTACCTTACCGTATTGACATATTCATGATATATTGAATATTGTTCACCTTTTTATTATATATACACTTTTTATCTGTTTCATTCAAAAGAATTTCTTGAAGGAAGTTCTCTAAAAGATGAGCAAAAAAGTGAGCTATAATTTGTGTATGTTACAGATGGAAATGAAGTAATGTAGAATGGGAAATTTTTTGGTATGAGTTAGCATTAAACAAACTGATCATGAACTTAAAGTCTTACGTTAATTCAAAATTGTAAGATCCAAATATCTAGAAAATAATTGATCAGAGAAAAAAATAATCATCTATAACATACTCTGCGATGTACTCCATTCTCGTACTTTGTAGCTGCCCTTGACAACCTATATCGTATGCAATGCTTGGGATCCAACCTCTCAATGACAGGATCAACATACTGCAATAGCAAAACAAAATAAGTAGAACTTTGTAGTGATTAAAATCAATAAATTTGTCAATCGTGCTTTAAGAGAAAAGGAAAAAAAATACCATATTTGATTGATCAGAGTATATCACAATTTCATAAAATTGGGCAAGATGTTCCAAGAAAGAATCAACTCCAGGTCTTTTAAACGTCTGCCAGCCTCTTTCTCGCTTTACAAGCATTAACAGTTGTTACAACCAAGGAAGAAAAAGAAAACCCAACAAGTACAAACATAGAAGATAGATACCATACCATAAATCCAATGATAAAAAAAATTCAAGAAGACCGTTAGGAAATTATTTTCTAAGTAGGTGAGTCGGTGACCACTATAGATTGAATTCATAACTTCTTGGATCCCCTAGGTCAACCCATGATAGTTCACTTTTTAAAGTTAACACCTTTTCTGCTAAAAAACAGCACTTACAAAGAAGAAAGCGAATACAGCCAAAAGGAAGCCATACAAAAAAGGCCAAAACCATAACCTCAGCTACCCAAAAAGATATTAAAAAAAATGTTATAAGGACTTCGAGAACACAACATAAGTTTCCTTATTAGCTGTCTTACCGTCCAATCAGAGTACACTAGAGTCTCATTTAGATCTAGAACAAGTGTAAACACATGTCGTTCCATGGGATGCAAATCTGGAAGAAGCATATCTGCATTGGGTTCAGTATAACCCTAAGATGAGAAAGAAACTTGTGGTCAGAGAAGAGTAAATCTACAGAGGATGATAAACATCCAAGAACATTGCCCAACAGAAACAACGTACGCACTCTAACTTGTTCTTCAATTGTCTTCCTCAAATCCAGGTAAACATCAACTAGTTTTGCAGGAACTGTAACAAGAGGTTCTTTTTGTCAATTAATAATATTATGAGTTACAGCAGCTGCCATATAATAAGTATAAAAGAGTAAAATGGCTAGTTTACAATACATTTGCAACTCTTTACTTGGCCAAGTAACAAGTGCAACATTTACTTGTATGAAACAAGACTTTTCTTGAGAAAGAATGAAAGAAAATACGGGCAACAAAAAACAAAAAGGGAGTTGAACTACAAAAAGAGGCTCCAATCAAGCATAATAAGACTAGTTACAAAAAATCCATGACACCAAAGCGGTGAAGCCTATCTAACAAGGGGGCAACACATCTCTATAAGATCTCTCTTGCTCCATAAAAGTTCTATTGTTATTTGTTAGTCATTACTCCTACCCATACATACCCACCGAATAGCACAAACTTCAGTCCCTCCCCAAATAAAAACAACCCTACAATACTAAAATCTTAAAAACTGACAAAGCTAGAGTTGAACACCTCAAAGAAACAGTGCCAAACAACACCAGCAAAATCACAGTTCCAAAGAATATCGTCAATGTCCTCCATCGCCCTCCTATAGAGAATACAAAAAAGTGACCTAGCTAGAAGGGGACCCGGGTCAAAATACGATACAAGGTGTTAGGTCTTCCATGCAAAACCTGCCACACAAAAAAACTTAACCTTCTCAAGGCTAAAGGGAAACTCACCAAGGAAGGATAATAAAGCAAGAAAATCTATTAGTTTCCTTATTGGTCAACGAACAACAAAACAAGGGAGGAAAGGCAGGGTCTATAAATGATATAGGATCAAAGCACCAAATGAATCCTCAACAAGAAAAAGGCATATGTTTATTGTAAGACCTGAAATAGCCCCACAAACTACCTCGCAGTAAGGAACACATCCATCAACCCATTAGATAACAAGAACCTGTCAATCCAGCTTCTATGTCTATTGTTAAACCAAGTGGATGTCCAATTAACTATGGGCGGATAAAATATAAACCAATCTTCAATCAGATTGTTTAAGACAATCCCTCAACCTAGTCCCTTTTCCCCCTAAAGCCTTCTTCTAAAGGCAACGGACACATTGAAGAGTCTTTCCAAAGACCAACGACAACAACAAGTGCAACATTTGGAAAATGTGCTTAAGAGCAAGGGCGTCAAAGGGACCTTTATGGAGTCGAGCATCACCTAAGCATGCACTTTGGGACAAGGCCTAGCCGCTGAGGCATTGAGGCACACATTTCACATTTAAATCCCTTGGCATAAGTGGTATGATTTAGAGCTTACAGTTACAATTATAAAATTTATGACAGAGATGATCTTTGGTCTCTCCTTATGCTATCTGTAATGGAAAGCCCAGCAGGCAGCAGGCCATATACCCCCTTCCCAATCTTCTTTAATCTCTCTCCTCGACTAAACCTCAAAACAGTTAATGTCTTTCAAATGATCCAAAAGGTAAACCATAAATGGTTTTCACCATATGATTAACACCATGCAGAAAGATAGCATTTAAATATGAAATATCAATAAGAAGAAAAAAATTAAAAGTTCCGTTATTCTTCTACCTAACATCATCGTCGAGTAGAGCATGCCTTGAACTTTCTGCAAAATACAAACAACGAGGAAAAGTTATACTTAGCACCACAGAGGATACAGAGAGACATAAATGAAACGCATAAGCACGGAACCTAGTTTCATACAAAAAACTCTCTTCTTTTTTTTTATCTGTGATTGTTCGGCCAGCTAGCACATCTCGAGACAAACTGTCTGACCCTACAACGTTTGGATGTCAAGGAAACTCGTAGGAAATTAATTCCTAAGTAGGTGACCACCATGGATTGAACCCATCACCTTCAAAATCTCCGAGGGTCCAAGTCCTAAGACACTCCACGATGGTTAAAACATGACTAATGAAAATAAATTAGGAATTATAACATCCCTTCCAACAAACGGGCACATAGTATTCTCCTTACAATGTTACGAACTCGATCATGCTCTAGTGTGCACATTGGAAATAATAATAACTAAATTAGTTGATAAGGAATAAAACATCAGACAACAAAAAATAACTTGTAAATGGCCAAACTCATTATCAGGCACATTGTCGCACTTACATCAACACCAGAAACATCGTCAGTGGAAGTACGACTTGCAGAACGACGAAGAGCTTTCGCCTTCTCCTCAATTTCTTCATAACTATAAGCTGAAAAGAAAATCACCAGTCCATTACACCAATTCACTCACTCATTCATTCATAAAAATGGAGATCAAATTCCATCACACAAAACGAGAAATGTCGAGTTACGAAGAATGGAGAAAGTACCATAGCTAGCGTAACCAGCAACGGCAGTAGCACCAGTGAGAGCACCGATCAAGCTGTACATCAGGAAATTCAAGGGCTTACTGGATGAAGAAGAAGGAGAAGAAGCGGGTTGAGGTTCGGGTGGAATCTGATCGGAGACGAGCTTCTGGGAGGCATTGATGGAATCCTTGGAAGCAAGGTCGGAGCTCAATAGACGTCCATGGCGATTTTTCAGCAGGGAAATGAGTCGGGATCGGGAAATCAGAGACGACATTTCTGAATGATTTTAGGGTTTTGATCAGTTTTTTTTTTTTTTTTTTTTCTTGAGGTTTGAAGGTTGAAGTAGGGTTTTGGAAAGGAGAGAGATGACGGAAAGAGGACTGGTTCGGAGTTGGAAAGGCTGTTTGGAAGTCGGTGCATGGCACCTCGGGTGTTTGTTTGACGTTTTTTTTTTAGATTACAACAATTAGGGGTGAGAGAAACTCGAACCTAAGATTTTTAGGTCATTAGGTATACATTGATGCCGTTTGTTTGACGTTTTAGCTATGAGTTAGAAGTAGGATTTATTAATTCTTTTTTGAAAACTTAAATCCAAACAAGTTTTTACCAGCTCCCCCTTAATTTTACTTTTGAAAATAACTCTTATTTATAATCATTCATTTATAATTACTCAATCATTTCTAACCACCTGTTTTTAATCATTCATTTCAAATCAATCAAAATAACTTATTTTTAACCACTAATTTTTAAATCAACATCCAAACAAGGTTTTGACTATAACTATTATACATAAAAACTACATCCAAACGAGTTTTTTGCACAACTCTCAATTTTTAACTACTCAATATAATTCATCAATATAACTTTTTAGCCTAAAAACTACCTAAATATGTCAAACAAACACCCCATCTAGTTCTAAAGAAGGATAATTTGTGTCAAAAATATATTTTTCTTTTTAGTACATAGAAGGGACAAATACTGATTCTTATACTCGAACTTGTGATGTTGGTAATAAATTAAAATGTGTGAGTTGGTAATAAGTTGTTTGTTAACATGTGTTGGAGCGGTTTGTTTAACATATTTAGGTAAGATTTAGCATAATGAATTATATTGAGGACTTATGTTAAGTAGTTAAAAATTTAGAGTTGTAACCAATAATTTGTTTTAATGTAGTTTTTGTGTAGAAGAGTTATAGTCAAAACTTTGTTTGTATGTAAATTTAAAATGAATATTTATTTTTAGTAGTTAAAAAAAATGATTAAAAATGAATTAGTTTGATTGATTTTAAATGAATGATTAAAAATGAGTGGTTAGAAATGTTTCAATAGTTATAAATGAATGATTAAAAAAATGGTTAGAAATGAGAGTTATTTTAAAAAATAAAGAGAAATTAGTAAAAAATCGTTTAGATGTAAATTTTTTAGGAGGGGTTATTAAATCATAAAACTATATCCTAGCTAAATATACCAAACAAACAACCCCTTTGGATGACTAAGGGGGAAATGTAACCAATAACTAATAATATGATAGTTAAATATCGATTTTCAATATAAAATTCGTAAAGATGTGGTTGAATTGTATTAATGTTTCAAAAACTTATAAAACAAGATCTTACTCAATTATAACATATTTGGCAATAAAACAGTAGTAAAGTCACATCAACCTACACAGTTTTCTCCACCCCAATTGTTGTCATCTAAAAAAAAAAAATATACTTTTTCCATTTATAAATTTTATATACGACAACGAATGAGAATAAATATATTATTAATAATTTGACAAAATAAATCAAAGAAAATTTATTATAGATAACAAATTTTAATATCTATATTTTAGTTATAATAATTCTTTTAAAAAATATTTTACATATAATAAATATGAAATATTTAATTTACTTGAAAATGATTAATTATGAATTTTTTTCTAATTAATTTTAAGTTTCATTGGATTAAAATTTATCAATTTTATGAGTTTTAATTTAACGTAATTGAATTATTTTTTTATAAAAAAATTGTCATCAATAAAATTTTTTATTTATTATTTTTCTTTTGTTTCTTATGAAAAATCACATTTTATATATACCAAAAATTTATTCAATTACTTTAAATAGATAGTTATAAAAATCAATAAGTTTAATTATAAGAGAACAGTGAAATAAAAATTGAAATAAATTGTCTTTACTCAAAGTTAAATATTTTAGGTTGAATCGAATATTTTCAAAAAGTTATTATAACTAAAATAAGGATACAAATTTATTAAATTAAATGGGGGATAGCGGTCATACATCCACACCCGTTATAAGACGAAGGTTCAGAAAACCAAACGCATTGAAGAAAGAAAATGGAGGGAAAACGAGGAAGCTCAGAGAGAATCGGCGTGCTGAGAAAAATCAGAGGTATAGCAATTTCATTGAATCTTCTCATTCTTACATTCATTCCAAATGATTTCTGCTATTTTCTTATAGCTTTTCAATTCAACGTTTTGCAGAGGTAACGAGATCTATGATCGTCGAATTGAGCAATGGAAGCTCCAAGATGATCGCCATCGATCGGTTCAAAAATTACTGCACCAGCTCCCAAGAACACTGGTTAGGGTTTTTGTTTCGTTTCTTTTTGAACCTGCAAATTCGTAGCCAAATCAAGATCAGGATCTACATGTTTTTATTTGATTTGCTCGATTAGGAACATTCATTTCACTCATCGTATTCGATTACAATTCTTTTTTCGTCACTGGTTTTCTTGGATCTTCTCGGAGGCTAGAACAACTGTCGTTTGTAAAATCTAGCATAATATTTGTAGATAAAGTTTGTAGCAAAAAGCTGTATAGTTCAACAGTTGTTCTGCTAATGTCGAAAATCACTTCTCCATTGTAAATTATCAGCAGTTATTTGATCACTTATCTGTTTTGACCTATTTTTTAGTCATCCGTTTCGTAATACTCGAAATATGAGTTATAAACACACAAAATACTTGCGCAAAAATTCATAAAACATCACACCAACACTAACAGGATTTTTTTTTTCTGGAATAAGAAACACTTATAAATGAAACAAAAGTGAGTTCTTAGCGAATACAACACAAAACTCCAAAAAATAAGCCAACAAATTATAAACATTAAATTGACGATACTGAAACGATTTAAACCCTTATATTATGAAGGATGGAAAAAAAGTAATACTACTCTCCTCATAATTCTATGAGGTGTAGGAACTATTGGTGCGTTATCATAGAGGCATAAGCCTCTCACATGTGAGGTGTAAGTTTCTTATGATCCAACAAAGGCATAAGACTGGAGACTAAAAGTTAGAGTCTCGTCATGTCTCAAGGCGTAAGTCTTAATAGCCTTAAAAAAAATTAATTAAAAAAAAAAAAAAAAAAAAAAAAATATATATATATATATATATATATATATATATTTTGTTCGATTCATATTTCTCAATGTGAAGAAACCACTAAGCTTAAAGTTATGCTTAGATTTTAAAGGCGATAAGTTTTCTACCGATAGAGATGTTTAGACGATTATAGCCAGTTTCTATGCAGTTGTTGCAGGTTCGATTTATCTGAAGGGAAGGAGATTTTAACCCTTCAAAGGGAAAGCCATGTCCGTAGACTAGGTGATTTAGTTATGTCAATGAATGAACTATAAAATCATGATCTATATAGGCAATAGAGAGCAGTTGTGGCTTATTCGATATTATTTTGCTCTTTCAGATGCCTTGCTTAAAGTTCTACTCATTGTCCAGCAGCTTCTTCAAGAAAATCGACACAGCTCAAAGAGAGATATATATTACATGCATCCCTCTGTATTTAAAGGTAAATCTAACCTACCATTTAATCCGCTGACACCATTAGTTTTGTTCTAAGATGCAACATCTTTCAAAAAGCAATGAGCACTCAAGTTCAGAAGAACAAAGTTACAACATATCCTTCAAGTTTAAGTTTGCAGCAGGAGATTTTTTCCCCAAAATTTCTTGTTTAACATGCGAGTTTTAATGACATCGGCTTCTTGCATAACGATGAGTATTTGCAGATCAGTCAGTTGTTGACCGGGCAATCAATGACATATGCATTCTTTTGCAATGTAGTCGGCACAATCTTAACGTGGTGGGTGTTGGATTCCATTTTACCTTTTTATTCAATTTGTGTTTACTTTTCTCCATAATTTTTTATAATGTGTTGTGCATGGGATCTAATCTCAGAATGTTATATATGGTTGATTGCGTATCATATCCTCGTGACTTTGCTTATTCCAATAAAATATTTTAGCTTTAAACGTATAGTTGTTCATATCTGCTAAAAATTTTTTCTATAAGAAGTTATATTTGCAAGCTGTTTCTGATGGTCGATTCAATTTGTGTCCTTTCTTCAGGTTTCTGTTGGTAATGGGTACGTAATGAAGAAAAGATGTGCTCAGTTCAAATAAGAAGTGCATAATGCAGCATGCTACTAATTTTCTTAACATGAACATTTACCAGCAATCTGTATTATGTAACTGTTTGTTTTGTGGGTTGATTCTATACCGTTAGATTCTGTTACAGAACAATTTCCTCTTTCTGCTGCTATCTGTTTCATGGAGGAAGAAAATTAAAAACTGAACCTTGACTTGGTCCCTTTTTATAGGTTAGTGATGGGTTGGTTGAGGTTCTCAGAATCTAGTAGGAGATTTGATTGCGTAAAGAAGCCTAACAGTGTAAGAATTGTTCTTAATTGTTCTTCATATAGCATTTGCCTCTTTTATGACTCTTAGCTGTACCTGATCTGGATATATGCATTTCAATCACTTCCAGGCCCATTCGATTCCCGTTCAAGTCGAAGAAGTCACAGGTATGTACATAAATAACTTGCCAATCTGTTAGGTTAGTGCTTAAACTAGACACTTATTGGAATTATATATTTGGTCTGTGGTTACGGATTGTCTAAGCTGTAGTACTCTTCTAAAGTTTTATATGAAATTACATGGTTCTCATCGCATTCCTCCACAATCTTCAAAGCTTTTTTTACCGGATCTTGCTTTAGCTTATGACTATTTTTTATTCGTACATGCAGACATTGCAAGTGCTGCAGATTACATACTCGTTGTTGAGAAAGAATCAGGTGAAGGCTTAAAATCTCGTTTGAAGTTAAAGAAAGCTCAATTTTAAGTTTGACCTTGATCAGTTAAAGTATTTGATTTGATTTTTTGAACGTGCAGTTTTTCAGCGTTTAGCAAATGACCAGTTCTGCAGCAGAAATCGGTGTATTGTAATCACGGTGAGCATCTCTCATGTTCTGCAACTTGAAATTTCTTATATTTAAATCTAGCTTTCTTTGTCAGGGACGTGGATATCCAGATGTTCCCACTAGAAGGTAACGCAAATATGTTCCCACACATTTCTGGATCTTTATCTTATTTTCCTTTTGATGAGGACTATTTGAGTCACGAAAATATGCATGTATTCGCCAGGTTTTTGCGGCTTCTCGTTGATGTCTTGGCATTGCCAGCATTTTGCTTGGTAGATTGTGATCCATATGGTTTTGATATTCTAACGACATATCGGTTCGGTTCAATGGTTAGGCACCTCCATTGAATAATTATCTTTAATTGTTTATTTACACAATTATGTGTGAAAACAACAAACTAACCGGTAGCAACTATCATAGATTGGTCTAATGGTCAAGAGGGTGTTGAGGTTTCAAACAGGTTATAAGTTCACGTTCAATTTATGGTAGCTACCTACTAAAAATAAATTTTCTACGAATTTTCATAACAATCAAATGTTGTAGGGCTATATGGTTATCCCATGGAAATAGTCGAAGTGTGCGTAATCTAGCATGAACACTCGTGGATATAAAAAAAAAACGAACTATAACTGGTAACATACACCAATGAGAGCACGAGAGGGGTATTAATTTTTTTATATTTACGAGTGTTTGTGTCAGCTTACCCATCTTTATTATTCTCACGAGACAAACCACGTGAACCTTACAACATTTGACTGTCAAGAAAATTTGTAAGAAATTCATTTTTAAGTAGGTGGTCACTATGAATGAAACCTATAACTTATTTGGTTCCCGAGGCCCTCTTGTGATCACCAAGTCAAACCATGGTGTTTTTTTTTTTGTTAAAGGATAAATTCGTTTCCTGATAGTGATCCTCACTCTTTTCTTTTTTTCCACAAGCAAATGGCGTACGATGCAAAGTATTTAAGAATCCCACATCTACGCTGGCTTGGTGTTTTTGCTTCAGATTCTGAGAAATACAAACTTCCAGAACAATGTCTCCTTCCATTGACTTTGGAGGGTGAGCAAAAAATACATACAAATACTCTTTTCTCTGAGCAGTTTCAGTAGTGGTAGCCCTTTATGACAGATAAGAGAAGAACTGAAGCCTTGCTACTCAGATGCTACTTGCAGAGGGAAGTACCACATTGGAGGTAAACTTCTGTCAATAACTCTAATTTCATATCTTCCTTGTTTCATTTCATGCATTGCCATTTTCTATTTAAAAAAAAAAAAAAATTGATTATTAGGTTGGAATTGGACTCCATGCTGCAAAAGGGTGTGAAATTCGAGATTGAAGCACTCTCTGTGCACAATCTTTCTTTTCTGTCAGAAGAGTATTTACCCTCCAAAATTAAAAGTGAGCTTTTAAAAAGAGGAGATGTTTTAGGGTGTTAAGAGAGCTTTTAAAAAGAGGCTTGGTCTTGCTAGATTTAATGCTCTTTTTTGAAAAATGTTTCTAAGGAATCTTGCAACTATTCGTTAAAGTTTAATCAGGGTTCTTTGGAAAATGTTTATAAGTACTACTTAATTTCTTCTTCTTCTTCTCTTTTTTTTTCAAATTTTTATTTATTATTATTATTATTTTTTTTATATAAGTACTATTTAATTTCCTTAGTTTGCCCTTATGTTTTCAAAATTCATGTCAACTTTTGAAAACTAACAAAAAAAAAGTTTTATGTTTTAAATTTGACTAAAAATTTATGTATTTCGTTAAAAAAATATCGTAGCGAAATGAAGAAAAAACAGTTACATTTTAAAAATAAAAATGAAATGGTCGAGTCTAGTTTGATAACCATTTTAATTTTCTTTAGGTTTTTGAAGTTTAGGTATTTTTTCTCAATTTCTCTATTACAATTTTCTTAAAGATTCTCAAGTTTCATAAACAAAAACAAGTTTTTGAATATTTAGTCAATCAAAAGAAATTAGTGATCTATTTTTATTTGTATGTTTCTTAAGCTGATTTGTAAGTTAAATTATCAAATTCTTTAATGATTATTGATATTGTATATTAAAGGCAATGGCATGATAGCTAATAAGTTAATAAATTTTTTTAATGAAATTATAGAAAAAAGAAAGCCACATAATAAAAAGAATATGGCTGGAGTTAGTAATTTGATTGAAGCGCATAAATCTTATAAATAAGAAAACATAGTTAAATATGATAAAATGTTCAGTTCTTATGGTTGTAAATTCAATGTCATGTTATTCTCAAAAAAAAAAAAAAATTCAATGTCGTGTTTACCAAAAAAATAATAAATTAGAACCATATTTTGAAAACTATTTAATTTTTTAATCATATATTGTTACGATATTCTTTTTTCCTTAAAATTATGACTACACAATACATATGTCACTCCTCAAAAAAAAAAAACATCTGTCACTCTTATAACTATTAGATATATGAATAAAATATATATTTGAATATTTTTTGACTTGCATATTTAATATCTAATATTTTAAGTGGCAACACGTCGAACTATTTATTTGTGGTTACGAGAATGGCATCTGCATTGGAGCAATCATTTTCAAAAATTTCTCAATCTAAGAGGACAAATCAATCTTTATAAGATTTGGTTATACATTAAATAACATCAATTATAAGGTTAGAAGATGGTTGTGATGTGGGTCAATGGTACAATCTTTGGGAGACAACCACTAGATTGTAGAACTGAAAGCTAAATAAATAAAAACTACAAACCACAAACTAATTTATGTGAATAATTAAAGATTTTTCACTTCCTTCTCACTTAATTTCAAATTGTAATGCTTAAAGAGAACCCCTTTGCAGAGGTCAAGTGGTGTCTATTAGTTTGGTTTTGATGTCAACAGCCATGTAATAAGACTCAAATTTTTGTTTTTATATATTTATTTCTTTGTAATTGTGATTATCTTTTCACATTTTCTTTAAATTGATTTTTATCTTTCTCTAAAGAAATATTTTAATTTTAAAACAAAAACAAGTAGCTTTTAAAAACTCGAGTCCTCAAATACCTCGTACTTTCACCCGACTTTTCTGATTTAATATTTTCTTATATTTTCACATATCATGAGAAAAATTTGAACGCTAATCAAACCATCTCTCAAAAACTAGTTTTTATTGTTAGAATTTAAATATATTTTTAAAGAAAATTGTGAGAAAACAAACCTTATTTACAATAATTCAATGATTATTAAAGAAGTCTTATTATTATTATTATTTTAGTTTTCAAAACATTTTACTCAGATAGAATAAATGATCTTTATAAGCTTTAGTTTAAAAGCTAAAATAAATCAAATTGTTATGAAAGAGGCTACTTGATCTACTATTTATTTTAATTATTTTTTGTGGCAAAATATGAGTTGTTTTGCTCATTAAGGTAAAAGAGAAGACAAGAAAGTCTGTTTAGTTTTTAAAGCCAACAAGAATGGTAAATTAAAATCTAAACGGATTTTCAGTTATATATCTCATTTGTGTACATTTATAAAATTTTAAGCTATGAACTAGTGAGGATTCTCTTCATAATTAGTTTTTTTTATTGATTGTTTATCTTATATAAGTTTTACTGTAGATTTCACCGCAGGCTCCATGGGGTAATACATTGTTTTTTCTTTCAATCCAATAGTTACTACTGGAATGTTATTGCAGCATTATAATGGGTAGTATGAGTAGATTCATAGATAAAAAAATATAGCTATTGAATGAATTATAATAAATTATAAGTATAACGATGAAAAATTATAGAAAAGAGTGACATTCTAAAAGTGATAAATTTACAACGAACTACAACATATAGAGATAAAACTAAAAGTAGATGAATTTAAAGAGGAATGCATACATAAAAGACATGTCTTGGAAGAGTCTTATAGTTCGAGAAACAAACACTAAAATATTTCAAAACAACTCAATGCTCACTTGGAAAAAGCTATTTTGACCATAAACAACCAAATAAGTGATGAATAGCCGTAAAAAAATCAAAGTATAATAATTGATATATAATTTTAAGGAAGAAGTCATAAATGCTTAGATTTTTGTAGAAGTTGAATCTACATTATATAGTTAGTAGGTAGAAGGGGGATAAATATTAATTTTTAAAATCAAACTTGTGGCGTTGATGTTGAACTGGTTTATATTAGAGAATATGGATTCCACAAGATGAGTATCTCTAACATGCCCCCTTCAAGATAGCGGCCATGTATTGGGAAATGCTATCTTGAATTGGATGCGAATTTGTGGCCGAAATACCTGCTTTGACTTACTTTTTGCCCACTTGGGTAGGGTCCACACCCGCTTTTTTGAATCTAAAGCCTTTTTGGGTTGGATTGGAATTTGGGAGAACAATAACTCACATGGGCTCTGATACCATATTAGAGAATATTGGTTCCACATCAAAACCAATTGACAATGAGGAGAGTAATTCATATCCCTTATAAATGTGTTGAAGAATCCTCATCTTATCAATATGAGATAATTGCACCACAAGGTGAGTATTTCCATCAGTTTACAACCAAACAATATAAAATTATTGCACCATTGACCTATTTAATATCTACCAATTTTTTCATGCTAGAGTAAATTGAAAAGTAATTTTGGATAGATAAATAAAGCCCCGTTTGATAACCATTTTGTTTTTTGTTTTTTGTTTATGAAATTTAAGCCTATTTCTATTTAAATTTCCTACCATGTGCTCCATCTGTCCTACAATGTATCCATCATTTCTTAAGAAAGTAGGAGAATGGTAACCAAATTTAAAAAAACATAAACAAGTTTTTGGGAGCTACTTTTTTTTTTTACAAATTTTGATTTTGTTTATTAAAATATAGGTAAGATGTAGATATCAAAATAAGAAAAAAAGTATAGTAAAATAGTTGTTGTAGGTTTAAATTTCATAAACAAAAAATAAAAAATAAAATGGTTATCAAAGCTTAAATAATTTGTTTACCGTAAAAAGAAAATGTTTTGTCAAAGAATTTGGGCGGTTAGTGTTTTCCTATTAGAAAAATGATTCTAAATAGAAACACTTCTAACCTAACAATTTATCTAATTATCTAGAAGGGGATATGGTCATGCATTCTTACACAGCGCCATGCGAAAGTTCTCGAACAAGCTAGAATCTCAAGTAACTTCTAGATCATACACGTATATATTTCTTAACTATTTTAGAAAATTAACTTTTGAAGAGCATTTCTCTTTGTATTATTACTCTTTCAAATGAACTTGTAGTAATAAGAATCCAACATTGAAACATGAATCTTATAACCTTAAAAAGATATATATTTTCTCTAATTATCAATTAATGATAATTAATTTTAAGATGAAATTATGTATTTATTTAATATATGCTATCGAAATTTATATAATTAAACGAATATTTGTCTCAAAAAATTGAGATCGAACTAAAAAAAAAAAGATGAATACAAAAAAGCAATAGAGTAAGAATCTCATATAAAAAATGTGAAGAAGCTCATAATATTTATAAGAAAACTATTTATCTATGATGAAGAGATGATAATATAAATATTGTTTTGAATATTAACTTTTGTTGAAGATGGAAGAGGAGACACTTTTGGAATAGAATCTACTTTTAAACAGAAAGAGAAAAAGATCACCTTTTATTCTTTTACAACATGAGTGGCAAGAATCCATGGGTTCTTTGCCCCCACAACTATGCTGGACAATTTCATTCGATGACAATTTCTTCACTTTTTCACAATTTAAAACCATCTTAGTTTCCTTCATGCCCATTTTTTAAAATATAGCTAAAGGTATATTTTGGTAAAATAAAAAAACAAATAAATAAAAACGAATCTTTAATCTTCTAATACTTTTTATTTCAATCTTTACATGTTGATAACTATCCTTTTGTTTTAACACATTCGTATCAATTTACATGTAATTTAACTAATTTTGTGGAACAATTACATAAGAGATTTTGTTGTAAAAAATATTCTAAAAAATTTATTCTTTAATGGATGATTACCATGTCACTTTTTTTTTTTTTAATTCTTCAAAAACAAATTATTTTTAGACTAACCTAGCTATGATAGTTCACATGATAACTTTTATTAACAAAATAGAGACATGACATTAGAAAACACATGATAATATCATCATCTCTATTTGTTGATTTAATAAAAGGAAAATTGAAAATAAAGAGATCTACATCAAGAACAAAATTATACATTTAGCATATTTTTGGTGCCTTTAATGTATTTTTATTTTCGGTGGCATTGTTGTAAATTTCGCCTTACATCCATATAAAGGCAATTCATCAAACTTAAACCATAAAAATTTTGAAAGAAAGAAATTCATAGTATATGAGATTCTTGGTCATCTATTTAATTTGTTTTGTAATAAAAAGAAAAGAGATGTACATTTGGGATTTCAATTGTTGATCAAAGATTTTATCCATGAAAAGCAAAAGGCATTGATCAAGATGTTGACTCTTAAAATATTCACTCCAAATGCTTCTCTCTCTCTCTTTTTTTCCTTTTTTTCTTTTAGGCAAGAATCAGAATATTGTCCCCATTTCACATCAATTTCTTCTTTTGTTTTTGTTTTTATTTTTTGTTTTTTGTGTGTGTGTGTTTTTTTTAATTTCACTTTACTTTGGCAAGAAGAAAACCTTTTGGATTCGTATGCACACAAGCAAAAACATTTGAAGATGGTTTTGATGTGTTCTAGTAAAAGTCGAAAAAATTAGGATTTTTTTTAGTTTAATGATGATTGAGGGTGGAAGAATTCGAATTCATAGTCTTTTAGTTTGTGACTACAATAATGTTGTTGAACTATTATTTTATTAGCCAAAAAATTTATGTTTGTATAATAATTTGAATTGTAGAAAAACGTAAATGTTACATAAACTTCAGTTTGTATATCTTATATTTGGTTTCTTAAGTTTGTGATGCATATAATTTAGTATGCAATATCGAATTTGAATTTCTTTATGATGCAAGAATTTATGTATCACATAGGATTAAAAAATTAATAAATAGGAGATACAAAAAATATAAATTTAACTTCTTAATTTTAGATTATATTAGTCTAATGTGTGAGTTAAACACTTTTATTGAGAGTTAAAGTTTATATTCAAAAAGTGTATATACATTTAAAAATTCTTTGTTAAATTTTATATTTAAAAAGTGTATATACATTTAAAAATTCCTTGTTGTCACAAAGTAATCAACCAAAGCATGAGAATCTAAGTGTTGACATTGATTGATGGCTACTAAAGTTTGTTGTGAGTTTCAAAAAAAGAAAGAAAGAAAGAAAAAACTAAAGTTTGTTGTGCTTTGCTCAATCCAATAGGGAAAAGGCTTAGCTAATAAATTAGGTTCTTACAAAAGGTTAATGAAGTGAAAAATATAGCTATTGCTATTTGGCTCTAATTTGTTCAATCAATGCATTGAGTAATAGAGGAATTTTTAAAAGGGGAATTTTTAAATTGAAAAACTATTTACAATATTAGAAATTTTTTTTTTAGTAATTAAACCTTATTCAAATTATACGGTACAATTAATACATAATACTGTATTAATATATAATATTGTACAAATAACATATAATATTGTATTAATAATACATAATAATGTATTAATAATACAAAATATTGTTTTTTTTAAGAAATACAAAATATTGTATTAGTACCCTAAATTATACTACCATATCATAAATATTAATTATATCATACATTTGATTATAAATATAAATATTTTCGAAATTTACCTACATCTACAATTATTTTGTGAAATTGGACTATCGGCCACCATTTCCCTTTTTGAAATAGACAACAGAGAAAAATTCACAACTTTCAAAGAAAAATACTTAAGTGATTAAATACAAGTTGTATACAAGAAAAATTCACGAATTTAGACGGTATATTGGTAATTTTTTCTTTTTTTTGAGGAGCGGTATATTGGTAGTTGAAGTAGTCAAGTTAATTATTTTGAATTTTAATGTATTTTAAGTTAGGTAGATATTTTGATTAACGTGTATACAAATTAGCAAGATTAAATGAACCCTACATGGATTTATATCTTGTTTTTGGATTCTAATAGATTTTTTTTAAATCCCTTTAACTGTGTTGAGTATACTTCAATAATTGGGAGAACGGTTTATATAATAAATTTTAACTATAGTGAGTTAGTCTAATTGTTAAAAAGAATTTTAAAGATTTAAGAAATTATGAATTTAATTTATGATCATTTATGTATAATTTTTCTTTTTATAAATTTTTGTGACAAGTCAAATATCACATAGTCTCGTGATTTGTTTTATAAAAAAAGTCAAAATATACTTAAGTTGACCTAATTTTTTAAAATTAGGAGTAAACTCACATATATTCTTCTCTTATTTTTTAGAAGAACTAGGTTCTTCAAAAGAAAAAAAAAAGGTAGCGAATTATTCGAAAGAATAAAAAACCATGAAGATAACATTGAACTAATTTAATGGCTATGCCTATTTTTATAAATTCAATTTATAGGTTAATTACGAATTCACTTTATTAGCCGATAAATATTTACATCGATTTGATATATTTTTAAGCTTATGTGTATATGATTATCAAGTTGTAAATAACAATATTCTCAAACCTAAAATCTTGAACAGAAAAATTATATGATAAATAAGAAAATAACATATATATTACAAACATTTGTCATAACATTTTTCTTCCTTTTTTACATTTTATTTTAATAAAAACAATTACAAATTAAACTACTACTAGAGTCCTTCGAGAATCAACAATGATTTCTTCCTTCATTCTTTTGATGAATTCATCAAATTTTTTGTTCAACTCTTCATCACTCAACACTCCACCATTCCCTTCTTCTTCAGTTGTTGATTCATCCTCTTCCACTCTTTCAATTGTGAAAATACTACTCCTTAATTCATTGTTTTCCTCTTCAACATCATCACTTTTCGGATCCGTTACGATTCTTTCTTCTGTCTCTATGTTGAGGATCTCACTTGGAAAACATGGAGAAACTGCAGCCTTGATAGTTCCTCTCTCGATCAAGGGTTTCTCAACCTCTGACAAGATTGAATCTGACGAAGACTCGAATTCATATACTTTAAAAGACTCGTAATTCCTTTGCGAAGTAGATAGACATTTGAACAGACCGGAGTAGTTTGCGAGGAAAACGAGGAGACCGTTGCAAAGGAGAAACATAGAATTCTTGTCTATCGGTTGGTTGAAGAGATGAAAACGCAACGTGGGAGAGTTTAAATTGAGAGAATGGAAGAGGTGAAAAGGGAGCCAAGATGGTAGGGCAAAGAAGAAGGAAAACAAAGAGATGGAAAACAACAATTTGGTTACCTTTTTAAGTGTTTGGTAGTTCTTTTGTTCAGCCATGGCCTTTTGCTCTTGGAGTCCAATTTGATCCATTTTGAAGATAAAAAAAAGCTGTTTTTCTTTGGAGGAAAGAAGAAGTTGAAGTTTTTTTTGGGAGAAAAGTGGATATTATGAGAGAAAGGCATTATGCCCACTTTGCTTTATATAGAAATTTTTGGACTTGCCCTACCATCATGATTTTACCAAAATGCCCTTTTGATTTTGAGAGCAATTAGTGAGAGTTGAGCCTTAATTAGTAAATAATGCTCACTTTAGGGTTTTGTGATGATTGAGGATTGCCCTTTAAGAAGGCAATTTGAATGCTTTAAGACTTCTCCTAACCCATAAAGAAAATAATAAACAAGTGACTATAAATTAAATCACAACCATAGAAGACCTGTAGAATAATTTATAATTGAAAGTGAATTAATTAAATCAAAAAATCTCGAGATTTTGTGATATGTGAAGGAATCATAACGACACAAAAAAAGATAGTTTAATGAAAATCATTTCATGTTCTATGTTAAATGATAGTAAGAAACTCAATCGAAAGCTATATTTCCTTTTCATTTGTTGATATTTTTAGAAGACTTAAGCTATTTGTCCTATAGTCACCTTCAAATTAAATGGAATGATTTTGAGAGGAGAGAGATGTGTGTGGCTAAAGGAGATGAGAAAATGGGGGTTATTGGTTATAGTTGGTTGAAAACTAATTTAAGTGAGAGGGAAATTGTGGTTGGCTTTGTTGCCAAAAAACAAACAAAAAAAGCTTTAGGTCTAAGCATTTCCCCATGATGAGTTCCTAACCCCAAAAATGGCCCAACTTCTCATAATATTAACTTTGAAAAGCTTATCTTAATAACAACTGCCACTTTTTTTTTTAAAAAAATAATAATAACAACTACCGCTTTTCCTAAATAAAAATTACCCTTTACAATTAATTACTCTAGATTATAATAAAATCATTTGTGCTTATAATAAAAGAAAATTTTCATGAAATAAAAAAAATTCTATGAATAACAATATTTTAAAAAGTTTCGTGCATGGTAAAAAATTAGGATAAACCTAGTTAAAAGATGAAAAATTCATATATTCGATGCCTTGAATCAATACCATGTACAATAATTTTCAATTAATATAATAAATATCGAATGAAAGGACGTGAATGATCAAATTGAAATATACAAAAACAAAAAAATCCAAAATTCTTGAATGAAATATTTATAAGCAATTATTGTGATCAAAATAGATCACTTCAAACTTTGTCCACCAGCAAATTTCCTAAAATAAAATCGCTGTGTAGGCGATTGTGCATCTTGACAAGTCGCATTTTTGTTTTTTTTTTTGTGGAGAATTTTGATTTTTTTTTTTACAGTTTAATAATTGGTGGTAAGATTATGGGCGAGGTTTAGCTATTGCACTGGAATTTTGTTTTTGACGTTATATATATATATATATATAGTTCAATGATTAAAATTAATAATCTTTTAGTTGACGGGTTTATATATAATCTAATAAAGGATTAAAATTCATAACTTTATAGTTTACGTGTTTATATATAATTTAATAAAGAATTAAAATTCATAACTTTTTAGTTTACGAATTTACACTAATTTTATTTATTTATTTATTCAAATATTTACACTAATTTTATTGATTGACTTCTTTTTTCTTCATATATTTGGTTATTGTTTAAGTTTTTTTTTTCCTGAAAAAATGTATTTTTATAAAATGAGATATGTTAAAGTCTTCTTTAGCATTTAGTGGGAATAATTGTAAATTTGGATGCTTTTACCTAACAAACAACAAACAGCAAAAACTTTTTGGAAAGGGATTAGAAAACAAGTTTCAAATGTCCCACCAAAACTTCTTATTGAACAAAGATCATAAATATTTTTTGCAATATTTTGATTCTTATCCTAGTTATTAGATAATATGGGGTTCGACCTCAAAACCAATTGGTAATGAGGGGAGTAACTCATATCTCTTTTATATTGATGTTGGATTCTCCACTTTTCCAATGTGGAACAATTGAGATCTCAACATGACCAAAATTTATGAACGGCAGTTTATTATTATCATCATTATTATGGTTTGTGTTTTGTAAGAAGGATTGACATCTATTTTAGTTATTTTTTTCAATTTTATCTTTAATGTTTTTAGTTTGTTGAAATCAAACTACATGACATTATATTATACGAATTGTAAATTTTAGATGAGAATTTAGGACTAAATTTCATCTCTAAATTTGTAAGATGTTAACGAGAAAAAAAATGCCAACATTTCTCTATTAAAGTATCTTAATTTAAAGTGATGAATTCAATTCATAATAACTACTCATCTAAGAATTAATTGATTTAGCATCGAGTTTAAATTGAATCATTACATTTAAAATTTGAACAAATTTATTTTTAATATTTCAATAACACTCTTTCAATCTTGAAATGACAGAATCATTAATTATATAAAGTAATATTGACTTATTTAATTATTAGACTAATTTTAATTTTCAATATATTCATGAAGTAATTATTTTAATTTTTAAATAAATATAAAAAGAAACTAAAGCATGAACATTATTGAATTGATCCGTTTGAAAATATAAATACCAAATTTAAATTATATCTCAAACTTCAAAACTAATTTTACGACTAATTCACTAGAATTAAGCCAAAAGCTGACTAATTCAATAACCACAAAAGAAAAATAGTCGGTCGAGGTCGTTTTTTGGAGAAAACCGACCTTTATAAACGACATATCGATTTTTTAATAATAAAAACCGAAAAAAATTTCAAATCGAGAATTCCGACCGAGGTTAATTTTTTTTTTTTAAAAAAAATCAATGGAAAACCATGAATGTTACTCTTATAATTTAGTTTTTTTAGAAAATTCTCCGACCGACCGTTAATTATTTAATTTAACCGACTCCGACCGACCTTATCAAAAAATCGACCGACCGACCTTGATTCGGTCGATTTTGGTCGGTCAATTTGGTTTTCGGATAAAATGTGAACACCCCTAGTCACAAAATGTGACTTAATTCAAATAAAAAGTCAATCCAATTTTTATTTCTTTTGTTCTTACTTTTTCCCTGTTTCTAAATTACATGGGTTGCCTCTACATTTTGTCTGAGTTCTTCCCGTGTGTTGGAGGTGGGGGCTCTAAATTCAACCTCTAATTTCAACTAAAAGTTTGGGCAAAGTGGAATAGAATCTGAAATGGGTATATCTTCTCTGCCATTTTTACTCTTCTTTCCACCTTGTTTCTTCTTAGCAACTGAGTTTTTGTTTTGGTGCTGATTTTGAATTACCCTTTGTGGGTTTGTGCTTCTTTGCATTTTTTACTCAATAGTTGAAGTGGGTTGTTCTCTTCTGTTTGGGATTAATTGAAAACGTTGCTGAAATTGACATGTTTGGCTTGTGTGGCCATCGGTTTACTTCGAAACCATTCTGAAATTGAATCACCATGGTGTGGTCTAAAGTTGAACCGCGGTGAAGAGTGTAATAAGTAACTTTGAGTTGATAGATTCAATCTATGTGGCCACGGGAATAAGGGTTTTCTTGATATCGAAATGTTATAGGGTGAGATAAGTCAAGATAGGCGTAAACTGATCCTGACACTCACACCTATAAAAAAAAAAGAAAAGAAAAAACATTATGAAATAGAGGGCGTTTTGAAATACGGTAACCATGCATATCTCTAAGACAAGTACTGGAGACATTGAATGAGTAATGTTACAGGTGACTATTGAATCTGGGACTTTGAGAGGAGCATAGCAGCATACCTTAGAGCCCAAGTCTTCAACCACTGCGCCACCCCTTTGGGGACCGTAAATAGTGGACGTTTTGAAATGTGTTGCCTTTGTATTGTTTGTTTAGCCTTTTGTTCTAACTTCCCATATTGGGCCATGGGAATTGAATGATTTGAAATCTGCTTTGAATTTATTTGCAGATGCTTGTTTCTTGTTGGAAAGAAGTTGAAAGAATGTTACCATTTTAAGTTGTTCAAGACTCTAGATGATCTTGGATAGTTACTCATTCAGTGCTTTATTTGATTTTTCTTTTAACAAGTTACAAAACATTGATGTATGGAAAAGAGACTAATGCTCAAAAGGTAACAAACTTGTTTTTAACTTTTTCCAATGTGGTATGCTCATATTTAGGGTTTTGGAGGATGAGTAACATGAAAACAGAGTTGAAAAAGGCTTGGCAGTTTATAAGGTCAATAGAGTCTTGGAAAATGGCAGTGCTGTGGAATCTCTCTATCCTCTACTCGTACTTGCTGCTATTTTCTCGAAGTTTTCTCGCAATCTCTATTAACCACAGATCTGAAACATACTACTCCTATGAAAGTGCTTCCCCTCGCACGTCGGAAACTGTCGCGCCCCTTTGCATTATCACCGGTGTAAAGTTGCTCGACTTTGATTGAAATTTGATTTGAATATCTCTCTTTCTGTGTGCACATGTGCTTTTAATTCATTTAACATATTTGCTTTGAAATATGTAGGCTACTTCTGGATTGGGTGCAGCTGCTGCTCTTGCTCTTTCCAAACGCGGTTTCTATGTAATCCTTGGTTGGTTCCTCGTACCATTTTATTCATTTTTTCAACTTCTATTGCATTTTGGGTTTTGATATACCATTTGAATCTAGCAGTAGTATATTAACGTTCTTTGTAAATATGATCGGGCACGGTCTTCATTTCCACAACATCAGCTTATATAATGCTTCTTGTTCTCGTTTTTACCTTTAAACTATTACTGACTCGAATCTTCCCTTTTGAGTTGGACAAGGTTTTTGTATGAATTTGAAATGTGGTGATTGTGAGTATGATAGTTTGGGCCTTAGAGGAATTATGGATAATAATATGGGGGTATATGGGCATTTAGCTAGGTAGTTAGTTGGGTTATTTGGTCATAAATAGGAAGGGATAGGTAGTGATTTGTTATCAAAAAATATTGAGTGATTACACTTTGGGCTCAAGAGAGGATTCCGTAGAGAGAGAGGTTCCAAGTCCTATCAATACTTGACTAGCTTGTAATTCTTTTTATCTCTTATGTTTTCATGTTTCATTACAAAGTTTGGGTTCTAGATCTTGGATCCTATGAGAGTGATGGTAGAAAATATGGTTAGTTTATCTACTGGTCTAGAAAAAAAGGCCTTGAGCAATTAACTAGAGTTAAATTATGTTTCTTTATACTGTTTTATATCGCCAAATTACATCCTTTCTTTAGGTCTGAGTCATGTCAATGAGCCTTTTAATTTTTACAATGTTATCTTCAACTTGCCATTAGTTGACACCTGACAGTCAAGAATGGTTCCAGTTTTTTTTTTTTTTGGGGTAAATGCACCCTTTTGGAAACTTTTCTACTCTCTATTTCGCACACACACATTGTTGGTGAAATCACTGCATGTCATCAATCTGGTATCTGTGGTATTTTTTGGAGATCAAATCTATGGGGCTGGGAACTGGTTTAGGCTGATAAGTTGATAACAATAATTCAAATTTTTTATTTTTAAACAAGGTAATGGTATTCTTGGAAGTCAACCTCATTATTGTAGAAGAAATGTTAAACTAAGTCCACTTTAGATGCAGTAGGATCCAAAATTACAGGATTATAACTTATGCTTGTGTTTTTAAATTTGATCTTCTACATGCAGCTGGACGGTCAAGGCATTTGTTGCTGAAGGTTTGCCTCATCAACTGTCTTTTACTTGGTGTTATCACTTTGCATTTCATGTATTTTTTCTCATTTTGGCCTCTGATTATATTATCTCAGACAATGTCAGATATTAAAAGGCGGAATGAAAATGCCCTTCTTAAAGCTTTTCAAGTCGATCTTTTATCCGTTCAGTCAATCTTGAATTTCAAAAATTCACTTCAGCTTTGGTTCCAAGACTCTAAAATGCATCCTTCTGTGCAACTTTTGATTAATAATGCTGGGATATTGGCAACATCATCTAGATTCACATCTGAAGGCTATGACCAGTTAAATCTCTATTCCATGCTTTTGTTCTAGTGTTTGTCTTGCAATTATGCAGTGATTGGAATGCTACTGTACTTCTGAACTTTAATATAAACATTGCTAAAGTTAACCGTAAGGAGGGGGCGAGGATCTACTTCATTTTGGTTTATATATACTTAGTGGTAAAACTGTTGTTGAGCGTGTCTAAGTGTGTAACCCTCGTGACAATAGTCAAGGCGCGCGTAAGCTCGTCCGGGCAGTCATAGATAAAAAAAAGAAAAGAAGAAGAAGTTTTATACTCTCACATGCCTCCATGAACTCTTGTTCACTGTAAGATAGTAAATTGTTACTGTAATGAAAAGCTTTGTATGTCGAAAAGGGGTTCTTCTCTGTGGATATTTTTGGTTTTACTTTTTTATTTGGATTTTATATTTTATTTTTCCATGACGTGTTACACCTTTAAGATATTTTCAATCTTTCTTACCTTTATAACTTCTTATATTCTCAGGATGATGGCTACAAATTATGTTGGCCCATTCTTCTTGACTCAAATGTTATTACCACTCCTGAAGAACAGTCCTTCTCCATCTAGGATAGTAAATGTCTCATCCTTTACGCACAGATGTGGCAAGTATTTTCAATGCTTGAATAATAATTGAAATGAAAGCTTTATATGCTTTAGTTTATTTATCATGTTCTTTTGACAATACGTCCCCATAGTTGAGACTTGTAGCTTTCAAGGCTTGCTTTTTTGGAGGCCTCAAGTTTGAGCCGTACGAGTGAGCTTAATTTTAAAATCTCTCGTTGTCTTCCGGGTCCAAGTCTTGGGATGGGCGCGAGTTTTAAAGGAGCGAAGCTTCGATTTCATAGTTTCAGAAAAAAAAAAAAAAAAAGAACGAAAGAAAAAAAAAGTTCTTTTGACAGTAAAATGCTTGTGTGAAACTACACAGACATGAATTTCAGCATCTCTGGTTGATTTGATATCTTATAAATGGCAGTGGTAATATAATTTCTTCTAGTGCTTGATCTGTTCAGGAATAATAGACTATTTATGTTTTTTCCCACTTTGTTTAAGTAGTAGTCATAATATTAGTGGCTTCACTGTTTTCTGCAGTTTTTGATATACAAGTTGATGAGGATACTGTAAGTGGGAAATGCTTCACGGCGTTGGATCAGTATCCATGTGCCAGTATCTACGAGTATACTAAATGTAAGAATTGATGTTTTGAAAGCAACTTATGATACTATTCTTCGGATGGACCTTGGGACAAATGCAGGTGCCCCAAGTATATGGAGCGAAGCTCTAGTTCCCAGTCATAAAAGAAACTATTCTTGTCTCTGACTAATTATCCATTTTCTGTTACAGTTTGCTTACTGCTGTTCTCCTATGAGCTTCACCGAAAACTTTCGTTAGAGAACGAAGCTAATAAAGTAACGGTCATGTATGGGAACTTCATCTTTGTTCCCTTTTATTCTCCTTGTTCCATACTAACTAGCTTTCGAGGCGTCCGATATGATTATACTGATTGATCTTTTTTTTGGGTTAAATTTGGATTCTTGATTTTCTGAAGTGTAGCGGATCCTGGAGTAGTGAAAACTAACATCATGAGAGAAGTTCCTTCATATGTTTCTTGGGTAGCATTTACAATATTGAGGCTTTTGAGACTTCTACAACTGCCTGAAGATGGGGTCAGCTCCATTTTGGATGCAGCCCTTGCATCACCTGTGAGTGAATCTTTTGTTCTTGTGAGATAGTGTGTTTGATAGTTCTACTAAGATCTTCAATTGAGTAGCAGACTAAACTTTCTTGTGTCAGGAAACATCTGGGCTATACTTTTTTGGTGGAAAGGGTAGAACAGTCAAATCCTCTGCTCGGTCATACGACACGAAACTTGCCAAGGAGCTTTGGACAACGTCGTTTAATCTGTTTTTGAAGTCCCAGATTGCTACTGAGGAAGGAACTAGTTCTTAATTCTAACCACTGGAGTATTCCAGTTCAAATAACTTCATTTTTTAACACATTGTTAAAACTAATGAAATCTTGATATTTCTTGCTCATGATCATAATATTTAGGTCTGTTTGATAATCATTTGGTTTTTGAAATTTAAGTTTATTTTTACTCAAATTTTCCATAACGTGTTCCAAAAGAAAGTACGTAAATGCTAACCAAATTTTAAAAATCAAAGCAAGTTTTTGGAAGTTACTTTTCTCTGTTTCCAAATTTTGATTTTATTTTTAAAAATATAGATAAGAAGTAGATATTCAAGTAAGAAAAAATATATGGTAAAGTAGTTGTCGTAGGCTTAAATATAAAAAAACTAAAAACTAAAAACAATAGAGTTATCAAATGGGGTCTTTATAATCCCCTCCTTTTCAGTAATTTTTTATATTTAATTTAAAAATATTTTGTTCCATTTTCGTTTCAACACTGGGCTGATTCTTTTCCTATTATTTTATTATTTTCTTGTATTTTGTTCCATTTATATGGTACGTTTTGAGTTCTGTTGGAGGAAACTCTTGTTTATTACATTTTGTTCCTTTTTAATTGTACTTGCATATTTCTATGTACTTTGTTTTCATGGACGATTGTGGTGTCTCCGTTAAAAGAAAATGCATTTCCATGGACGATTCTACCATCAAGTCGATAAAGAAAACGGGAACAACCAATAAATAACAGTTCGATGTTTTTTTTTAATTCAACAACATTTAGAGTGGGAGGTTTCAAACAAGTAACCAAGAGATTATTAAGTCGTACAAGATGTCACTGACTGTTCAATGTGCAGATCTTCAGTATGGCCTGTGACTGTTCGAGCCACTGACCCCATTCTTGCCTTACTTTCGTGGCGAACACCCGAGGAAGAAGACAAAGCCCTTCTCTATATCAAAGAAAGTTTCAAGAAACGGGGTTGTAGCCGCCATTGGCAATAGCCCTTCAATTTTATTGCATCATATTAGTTCTCCGAGGACGTACAATGTCTTCTTTTTTGAATACCAGTCTCAAATATTTGTATAGCTGCAGAAGCAAATGAGCAAACTTTAAAGCATAAAAAAGAAGAGCAACTATGCGTGAAAGACCAGGAACATATTGATTATGAGGGAGAAACCCAAGATTCATTTTTCTAAAGTAATTGCAAAGGTGGTTTCTTTGCTGATCAATTCGAAAACTTTGGCGAATTATTGAACCAGAGATTTGGGAGCAAACTGGTGCAAATGTTGATGCCGTCATTGCAGCTGTAGGAACGGATGGCTTAGTGGCTGGTGTTTCCAGGTATAATTTGAATTCCTTAACCTTTTAAACCTGTTTTTATCATTTTCTGAGGTGAATGTTAGTTTTCTTCGACTCATTCGACAGGAGAAGAATCCGAATGTTAGGTGTTTCCTTGAAGAATCCGAACAAACTGAAGGATTTGGAATCAATAGATTACCAGTTAACACACAAACGTTTTTATGGAAAAACTCGGCGGAAGCAGTTGAAATGTCAAGGTTAGGAGTGGCCATTGTAGAACTCATTTCTTGATGTTTTCATCTCTGAATCTACTGATAAACTACCTGAATTTGTTGAGTTAATGAGGTTATTTGTAATGCCTGCTGTCTTTTTTCTCACATTACATTCTCCTTCAAACGACAACACATTGATGTTTGAGAGTGGAATAAAAATCTTCTCTTCTTATTCAATCCAAAAAGTGGGTATTCAATGGCCAGTCACTTGGTACTTATGGTTGAATTTGAGCCACAACTAATCATTCTTTCTCTTGCTATATATCAGATATCCGTTGAAAAATGATGGGCTCTTTCTTGGGTACTCTTCGACCATATTTTCATTGACAAGATGAAAGTATTACAAGATTTTGGAGTAGGTTCGAGTTATCTATCCAGTTTTTGTGACAGTAGAATGAGGCATCCAAGCAGGTTTTTCAGGGCATAGTATCTGACGCAATACGATTTGACGCCCAGGGCTATCAGCTTAGAATTTCTAGAATCCAGGTGAAAAGGTAGGTCCGTGAACCTTAAAATATCATATTAAAGAGCGTGGAGGTTCGAGTTATAACAACATACCACAATACTCACATGGAGCAACAAAATTTAACCATATTCATGTTTTTTTGGTATATATGTTTATGATTGCATGAACGACTATTTTCATGAAATATATTGGCCAACCCAATATCGTTCGGAGACCATATTCATGTTGCAAATCATCTGTTGAATATCAGTAATTTCATCCGATGATTCAATTGTGTTAGATTGAGGAAATGTCGTTGGTAAGATTTAGAACATTCAAGGATTAGCTTCATAAATATTCTGCTCCGTATGCAACTATTTCAATTATACCATCAAAGTTTCAATACAAAACTTATTATAGTTATAAACTCCTTGCATATTAAATTACCAAAAATGTAGAGAAGGTAATATCCATCATAAAAGAACAGTTAGTAGACTAGACTTTTGCGACAAACAACCTATCAGATCTTTATCATGAAAACTATGCTAAGTTTCTTAAGTATCTTATAAATTACTTTGATCTCTGTGGACATTACTTCTCGAACTGAGCCTCGTGACAATGTGGGTCAAGCCAGTCCCTAGAAGAACCTTTTGCCATATTGGTGCTTGATTTTCCACCACCTACAAGCTCTCTCAAATTCTCCAACTTATTCTCCCTTCCTGCCATGGTCCTCCGATCTGCTTCCTTCAATTTCTGCTTTAACCGTTGTTTACGATTCCCGGGGTTCAAATCTTGTTGTTTCGACTGTGATGGTGGCGCGCCATGTGGGCCAAGATAGATTGTCGTCTCTTCCGTAGCCTGAACAAGAAGAATCATAAATATGAACATAAACAAAGCATAATACAAACACTATCGCCTTCGTCTGACAACTAGAATCGGCGTTGAGTTTCGTTTACAAATGATATTAAATATCCTAGCAAGTGGTCATACAATACAACTGAAGTTAATAACTTATCTTCTACTTCCTTGGCCAATCTCAAAGTGAGATGTAATAACCATAATGAATTGACCTACTAATCACAAAGGATCTCGAAGATCCAAGAGCTTAAGTTCATTCATAGTCGCCACCTACTTAAATAATACTTTTACAGATTTCTTTGACATCTAAATATTGTTGGGTCAATTCATATCTCTCATGAGAATAACCAAAGTGTTCATAACCCAACACTCAAATATATAAAAGAAATAATAAATAAATAAATAAAATAACAAACAGAGAAGAGTTACTAATAATTACCTTTGGAGGAGGTTCATGGATTTCTACCTTTGGAGAGCCAACTTTAGTTTGGTCCGTGTCTTCAATTCCCAAGCTGGGAATCACGAATCCATCGGTGTCTGTTGCAAAAAGTTACCACACATTACAGTGAGTGCCATTCTTTTCAAGAAGACTATTAATGCAACTAGAGCTTTAGTTTTTATATTCTTAAGGAAGCACTTGGATGCTTTTGAAAGGAGTATTTATATAATGATATTTTGAATCTTCTTCTCCATAACAAACAAGAAATAATATATAATCTTAACAAGCAAAATAAAAGAGACAAAAATAGAGGTATATACATAGTTGGAGCGCTCATTTTAAGAAATGGGTGGAAATTCTCTTGAGGGAAATCATTCTTGAAAAAAGAAAAAAGCTAGCTTAGAGTTGAGGCAGAAAAAGGAATCATGGTAACTTGGTCATGAGCATCTACTGTTGAAGCCCACAGTGAAAGAGACTGTTCATAAAGCATTCATAGAAATCAAGATATTATCATTCAGAATCTCAGTAATTGTAAAAGAAAACATCTAGCCTAGATCGTTCAAATAAATGTAAGAACACAATCTATATAGATTCCCCTCATTTATGCAAAAGGTAAGGTTCTATAATCATTGCATTTTGGCAATAAAGAAGATTTAGTCTGGAATTTCATCCTACCTGAAATAGCTCACTGAGAGAATATATAGACATGGTATCGTGGGGAATGGTTCATAGTCATTCACATACTGAGGATTTTTGGATTGAAAACACACATGTACAGGTTTCCCTCTTCATCCATCTGAAAAACTTTTTAACCAGCTCAAAAAACCTAGGTATGAAGGTGGAGATATCCTTGACAGGGCATCCCTAACACATTATTTTTACCTAGTTTTCAGCCACTCAATAGCACGATTAATCGACACGGCTGCTAACTCCATTTGGCAGTTCATGCTCGCTCTCTCTTCGTTGATCTAGTAAATAAAGACAAAGTGAGGAGTTCTCCTAGGACTCCTAGTCTGGAAAGCTATTTTGCATGACAAATATCCAAAGAAGGTCAAGTTCCTATGAAAGCTTAGTTACCAAAATAAAAAATCCCTACCTAGATTGTTCTCTTTGCAACAAAGAAAAAGTCAGTCACAAGGGAATCTCTACCTAGCTTGTTCTCTTTGGCAATAAACTTTTAGAATAATAATTTCTCCACTTTCTATTGGTTTGTGGCCCTCCCTATGGACACAAACATTCTTCTGTCATAGTGGTGCACCCTTTTAAAAGAGAAAAGGAAGTTCTTAGGCTTCAAGTCACTAGGGAATTTCTCTTTTAGAATTTTTTGGCTTGAAAGAAACACCAAGGAGAAGTCCTTTGATCCATTTTTAGATTCTCCATCTTTAGCAGCTCTTTCTTTGTATGCTTTTGGTACTTGACTCTCCTCCCTTCTTTTGTAAGTTCATATCAAGAGTCTAATATAATATTTATCATTTCCTTGCCAATGCCAACACATAATTTGAAACAAGACTCTCCTCCCTTCTTTTGTAAGTTCATATCAAGAGTCGAATATAATATTTACCATTTCCTTGCTAATGCCAACACAATTTGAAACAAGGGTAACCACGTCCATCTCTAGGCCAGGTACCAGAGACATCAAAAGAGTAATGTCACAGATGAGTCTCGAACCCAGGACCTTGAGGGGAGCATACCCTCAAAGCCTAAATCTTCAACCACTGCACCACTCCTTGGGGACGTATTCATAGAATAAGTAACTGTGCTAAGTTTGGTCAGTCTTTTTGGCCGCTTAACTCTTCTGCAGTTGGGTTTCAAATGTCTGTTGGCTGTATTTTTGGGTGACCTATGAGCTGATTATTCAACAATTTCTTGGAAAGTTACAAAGAGGATAATAGTTTACCACTCACCAAAGTCTAGAGTTTAATTAGATGAAACCAAAACTTTCAAGACTAAACTCGGCTCAATTCCCTATGTACACAAATGTGTAAATAGTGTGACCATTTCTCCAAAAGAGCAACAGCTTAGATTTCACTCAGCCAAATCTCAGATTTCAATACTCAATAAGTCAAGTAAAGGTAGAAAGTTGGAAACGATAAACAAAGCCTCAAAAACAGGGAAAACAAATCTTCCGCCACAACAAAGTACAAACCACCAAAACCCAACAAAAACAAAACAACGAATCTTCAGTATAGATTATCAGACAAATTTCCAGCAGAACTCCAAACGAGAAAAAAGAGATTAAATCGATTCAAAGACAAACAAAAACAAACCCATTAAACATTAGGGTTCATAAGCATATTCCGAAAATCCGATTACAGATTCGAGAATTTTGCAATCCACAGAAACCCAATTGAAGAAACAAACCCAATTTGGAATGGCGATAATCGAAGCGGGAATTGAGATGAAAGATTCAAAGAACAAAGCAATTAGTAATTAGTAATTAGAAATTAGTAATTAGTAATTACCCCACTCATCTTGTTCAATTGGAGAAGCTGTATGCACCGAGGAGGGGTCCATTGAATACTGACGATCATCGATTTGAGTAACCACAGGGCGCCAAAGCCCACAAAGGAGAAAAACGATCGCCACCACCACCCGACACGATTCCCAAACAAACTTCAATTTTAAAGAAGAAAAAATAAATGAACAAAAGAGAATATATTTCTTTTTTTTTTTAACATAGAGAATAATTATTTTTTGACATTCAAAGAGAATAACTTTTAAATAGAAATAAATAAATAAAACTCTTGATTGGAAATTGTGGTGATAGTCAAATTTTACAAAATAGTTGTGAATATAGGTAAATTTGAATTTTTTTACATCCATAATCAAATTTATGTTACAATTAACATTCGATCGTACCATATAATTTAGATATTAATATAGTATTTTGTATTATTAATGCACTATTATGTATTATTAATACAATATTATATGTTATTAGTACAATATTGTATTGTATATTAATATAATATTATGTATTAATTATACCGTATAATTTATGTATGATATCTATGATTGCTAAATATTTTTTTCTTGTCTAAATATTTTTCTAATTTGGCTTACTCTTAAAAATACTCCACCTCTTATTGAGGGGTGTATAATAGAAGGAGAAAATGTTAGGTGATGTCTCTTATGGGTGTAACTAGCAGATAAGGTCGGACAACACTTGAACCTAAGACAAAAGGCCTGATAAGGTCCAAAGGTGGAGAGACGGGCCTCTCATCGAAAACCCTAATCCAAGCCCATGTGATTGGGGTCGAGATACACTTGACCTATGTGGGTTGGTGCAGGGCTGTCCACGGGTCATACATAAGTCAGGCACGGCCTAACCCAATATTTGAAGGGGTCGGACACCATCTAATAAATGACGTCTCTTTCGACTTAGTAAACCTCCAATCAGCACGATGCTCGTGATTGGACAACTTCCATGCCTTTCTTGAATAGGGTAAAGTGAGAATCACACTCTTACATGTAATTCACTAGCACGTGGTAAAAAAAGATGGGAAGTGGTTGTAAGAGTTCAGCCTATAAAAAGCCAAACGAAAGATAGAATAGGTAAGCTTTCCGAACCCTTGGAAATAGTACTCTACTAAACTTTTTTTTAGTCTAAATCTAACTTAAGCATCAAGGTCACGTGGCTCACACCACATTGATGTTTAAATCATTATTTATTTTGTTGGCGATCATTCCGTGTAAACTTTCAAATTCTCTAAAATTCGACATCAACAATATCAATACATTACCTAAACTTTCATACCTTCTTATGTGGCTCAATTTAGATTGCATTTTATTTTATTTATTTATTTTCTAATTCTTTAAATTTAAAATAAAATAGAATTAAATTAAATCACACTTATAGATATGAAAATTTAGATTATACATTTACATGACCTAAACTTTTCTTAAATTAAAATATCAGCAATTCGAACAAGTATTATGTTAAGTTATAATTTTCTTTCTTTTTAAAATTCCAATTTATTTATTATATCCCCAACGAACCTGGGTGAGAATCAAACTTGTTTTTTCTTTTTTCATTGTGATTCGAAATTACCCCTGGTATGTGAGTGGTAGGTGTGTGGATGTTAGTAATAATTTTGGGGTATTTTCGTCTTTTCGTAGTGGGAATTTGGTAAGCTTGAGATCGGAAGCAAGTGACACGTGGCGGGTTAATCTGGTGGATGTGTTATCAATAGAGCTAACCTGATTTTTTTTTTTTGCCAATAGAGCAGTTGCTCAATAGACATCAATGTATACCTAATGATCTAGGTTTAAGAGGTTTTAATTTCGAGTCTCTCCCACTCCTCAATTATTATAATCTCAAAAAACAAAAACTTTTAGTTTTTTTTTTCTGAGATTATTTTCACTTTTTACTACATTTTTTAAAATTTTTTTTTAAAAAAATGACACATGAGCCATTATCTTTTTTTATTAATACAAACAAAAAAAAATTGATGGAAAGATTGATTTAACATTTTTAAAAATAAATAAATAAAAATATATGATACATGTGATAAAAATTATACTTGTTAACGAATCGGTAAGTTTTGCTCATTTTAAAATGTCATAAAAAAGTTATTAACATGAAAATTGTGTTGTAGTATCTAAGGTTGAGCTTTCTTTCTAAAAAGAAATTGCTAAATTCCTAAGTGCAATATAAAAGGAATTTTCTGAAATATTTTTCAATAAATATTCAATCCTAAAAAAAAGCAATTAATTTAACTTAACTTAGATATATGGTTTATGTCTAGAACCATAAAATTAAGAGTTTAAATATTTCATTTTTAATAATTAATAAACTAATAATATATATTTACAGGTAATTTAATGATACTTATCAAGGAATCCAATATATATCTACGTCATTTAAGATAGCAAACATGCTTTATTTCAACAAAAAAAGAAAAAAAAAGGTAAGCATGCTTACAAAATCAACTTACTTTTGTTAGAGCCTATCCACATGAACTAAAGATTTTTTTTTTTTTTTTTTTTTAAATCTTTTTGAAATAGTCCACATGACTAGATTGAAAGTTAATTATTGCTTAAAAAAGTTGAATGTTAATTAGAGACAAATTTAGGAAAAGAAAGATGGCTTGACTAAATGTTAAGAGATAAATATTGTTTGCTTCATTTTTAATGCATGTTAACACAAGTCAAAGATCGAGATGGCGAGACGCGACATAAAGAATGATCAACTACAAAGAAACTCTCATAATGGTGTATTGTTGTATTCAAAATATTTGATATGTTTTGTTGTTGTACTAACCAAGAAAAAAAAGTAAACCAATAAAAATATAATTCAACCCACACAAATCTATGTTTATGATCAATAATTCATGCTTCAAAACTCTCAAATAATATATTGTTTTCAAAGATTGGTACAGTGGTTGAAAACTTAGGTTTTGAAGGTATGCTCCTTTCAAGGTCCCAAGTTCGATACTCAATTATGACATCATAATTTCAATAAAAGTTTGAAATATATGACTAAATAAAACAATATGATAACTTTTTTCTTAAATAAAATGATTATTAAACTAGTTCCAATCCTAAAAATCTAAACCTTGAACTAACTACTGGCTAACTTTATAGGAGTTGTTTTTTTTTTTTGCTTTTTTAGTACATATTGGAGGAAGAGGGACATGAAGATAAATAACGATTCTCGAATCAAACTTATAATATTGATATTGAACTGATTTACAACTGCTATGCCACTATTCCTATTGGAGTTTTGTTGGTAAAAAAACATGGAGAAAAAGCAAAAGCCTTACAAAGACAACATGGGTTTTTACATTTCACTTTCCAAACTTCTCTCTACCTCCGATAATGGAGAAGTTCACAGAACACTGCGCTTCACTCTGTTCATCTTCGAAGAAATCACGCTTCAATTTCGCCATTGTTTCCACTCTTCTAGCTTCAATTTGCTTCCTCACTCTCCGATTCTCCCCTTCCTTCCTCACTCTCCTCCTTCTAATCCCTTCCTTCATCTTCCTCACACACAAAAAATCCGATTCCAGCCGCGATCCGCTCATCTCCGCCGTCGACCACCGCCTGTTCGACGAAATGCCTCAAAGAACGGCGGAAGAGCGATACGCCGCGCTAATCGGAGCAGACATTTCTTCCGATGATGGAAGTAGTAGCAATGGCGGATTAGGAAGTAGCGTAGATTTCGACCACCACCTGTTCGACGAAATGCCTCAAAGAACAGCGGCAGAGCGATCCGCCGCGCTAATCGGTGAAGAGCGTTCTTCTGACGATGAAAGCAGTAGCAATGGCGGATTAGGAAGTAGCGGAGATTTCGAATCCGATCTCTGGATGTGTTTGGACGAACTGGCTCGGAATCCTTCGTTTTCTGACGATTCGAGTTCCGAAGACGACGATAGCTTGATCGAAATTCCTCTTCTCACAAACTCGAGCGCGATTCGAACGGATTCGAACGGAGAATTAGTTCGAAATCTGGAGATGTTTTTGCCTGATTTGTTAACGGATTCTGTTTTGAAACAGCTCGGATTTGTGGAGCTTTTGGAAGAAATCAATGAGGAAGATAACTTGATCGAGATCGATTTTTCCGGAGGCTTGAATCCAGTTTCCACCGCTTGTAACTGAAGGATGAAATTCAGGTACAAAATCTGAGAAGTTTAATCGACACTTTTCGTCTGTAATTTGATATTGTTCATCTCTTTTTTTTGTAACTGTTTTTGTTCTTAATTTGATTGTGATGATACTTTATTAGATTAGTGGTAAAAGAGCTGTTTCGATTTAAGTTAAAGAGTTATGTTAAGGGGCTGTTTGTTTGACATACTTAGGGAAGAAGTTAGTTCTAGGATTTACTAACTTCTCTTTAAAAACTATATCCAAACGAGTTTTTATTAATTCTTCCTCATTTTTACTTTTAAAAATAACTCTTATTTCTAATCCTTCATTTTTAATCATTCATTTATAACTATTCAATCATTTCTAACCTCTTATTTTTAATCATTTATTTCAAATCAATTAAAATAACTCATTTTCAACCATTCATTTTTAATCATTTCTTTTTTTACTACTAAAAATAGCTACTCATTTTTAAATCTACATCCAAACAAGGATTTGTCTCTAACTCCTCTATACAAAAACTACATCCAAACGAGTTTTTGACATAATTCTCAATTTTTAACTCCTCAACATAACTTCTCAATATAACTCCTTAACTCAAAAACTACCTAAACATGTCAAACAAACGGCCTCTAAGTAGTTAAAAATTGAAAGTTGTGTAAAAAAACTTGTTTGGATGTCATTTTTGTGTAGAGAAATTAGAATCAAAACTTTATTTGGATGTAGATTTAAAATAAGTATTATTTTTAGTAGTTAAAAAAGAAATAATTATAAATGAATGGATAAAAATGAATTGTTTTGATTAATTCGAAATGAATGATTAAAAATAAATGAATACAGATGAAAGCTATTTTTTAAAATAAAAATGAAGAATAATTAATAAAAATTCGTTAGGTTATTTATTTATTTATAATTTTCTTCCGAGTCTGTTAACTATAAAGCATAAAGTGAAGGAAATCAAGACTTTTGTGATTTCAATTGGTTGTGTAATGATGATGTTTGTCAGCTCCTAGAAACTTTTTTTTTTTGATTGAGTTCAAGGGGTGAGATTGGAATTCATAGACACATTTATATTTGATACTTTTGCTGCTTTTTAGTTTAACTATATACCATCGGTAAAATTTAAGTTGGTTTTCTTTTTTAACTTGAAGCCAAGAACATCTACTTTTGTGAAATAATAAAGAAAAATGCACCGGCGGGGAATCAAACCCAAGTCTGTACCGTGGCAGGATACTATTCTAGTACTAGACCACTAGTGCTTGTTGAGAATTTTTTCTAAAAATTGCATACATCAACTTCGTAGTAGGATCAAGAGAAACTTGAACCATAAACTAATAAGTGTTCATGGTTTATTAGCTTATACTAATTCTAATGATATAAAATTCATTTTCCTTTTCTTTATAAAAAGATTTCATACCCCTTGAGCATGCACACAACCACGAACCAAGAGTATCTGAATTTAAAAAAAACAAAAACAAAAACAAAAAGGCTGAGTTGTTATTACAAGATACGTAATTTCTAGATTGATTTTGATAATTAAATAATGGCAGCTCTTTATCAGGTTTCAAATCGAACTTCATTCTCTACCATTGCCGTACACTTTCTAAAAAGTGATAATACCAAATTTTGAACAAAAATTAGGGTTTAAGGTTTAGGGTTTCACATTAAGCAACTTGTAGGTTCAACAATCCCCGAAGTAATTCCTTGGGCATTTTTACATGAAGCTTTCGGGATTTGATTCTTGTATGTCAACTTGATGTCGTCCAATGTTAATCGAGTGCAAGGATTTGTTGGGCTACAGTTGAAATTTGTTGCAATTTCACTAGTCGATGTTCCATGGATGTCTTGGTATGTAATGTCGCTAATTTTGACCCCAGAAGCCTGTTTCACAAAAAAAATAAAAAACAAAAACAACAGTTATAAACATTCAATAAAATAGACACGTTTCATTTTTGGGAATAACATTTTTTCGATCCTACCTTTTGAATATATTTTTTTAAGTTCTACCACATCTAGATTGAAAATTCGAATATGTAATCTCTTAGTCGTTAGGTATATATTGATATTATGAAATATTACTTTTATTCATTTTTCATTTATTCTTAAAGTTTCAAAATGTTACATTTATATAATATCTAATTTTTCGTTGTTTTTTTTTTTTAAAACCTTAGAAATGTATTTTTTTTTTTTCCGTTATTTTTTCTCTTATTATTGCAACTTGACTTTTTTTGTTTTTTAGGAGATAAGAACATTGCGACTTAGACTTATGATGTAATGTCAACCTTCGTTTTTTTTTATTACATGTACAAACCATAAACATAAATTGCACAAAATCCAACCGACAAAAACACGATATTTATGTTATCAAAATACCAAAATACAATGACAATAATACTCAAATTTAAACTCTATTTCATAAAAGTTAAAAGTTAAAATTAATTTTTTTTAAAAAAATGTTTGAACATGAATAGAAATAATGTAGAAATGTACCTGGCCTGGGCAGCCTTCTTCATGTGGACAATAATTTTGATCAATAATGATAGGGTTTTTCACATTATCCATAATAATGTTTTGAAAAATAACGTTTTTAGCGAACCCATGGCTTGGCCTCCCCCATGATTTAATCCTCACTCCATTCCGAGTCCCTGTGAAAGTAGCCGTTTTTACCGTCACGTTTTTCACTCCGTCTTCATCGAGCACCTTCCCCAAGCTCCCGATACTACAACAATATTTTTCACGACAACGATCAAATCAACAAATTTCAAAAGAAGAATAAACCGTAACGTATTTTTTTTTATTAACATTTAGCGGTCATATTATTACAAAAATTAAAAGTATAGAGACTAAATTGTTACGAAATAAAGTTCATGAACTAAATTGTTATCTATTGTCCAACACTACCTGATACCATGACCAGGTCCACATGCAATACTTTCCATCCACAAGTTGGAGGTGCCCGGGCCGATTGAGATGCAGTCGTCGCCGGTGCCAATGATCGTACTCACGATGGTGACGTCGGATGATTCTTGCACATGAATGCCATCGGTGTTCGGACTGTCGCCCGCTGAAGATACATGGACTTCTTGCAGTTTCACGTTTTGGCAACTCATCACCACAATGTTAAATATTTGGCTGTTGAGCGAAGTTAATCCGCTGATTTTTACGTTTTGTGCCTCTAAGATTCGTAGACTCTACAAATAATTCAAAACAAGCCATACTAATTATTACTATCAAGTTAAATATTTGATATGGTTTGCTTCACTCTCTTAATCTTTAACTTCACTTGAAAAACTTTAATCACTAATTAATGTGGAGAAAAGGGTTTAATGACAAGTTTAATTAGTCTCCAATTTTTCATATTTGAGTTTATTTTTGTACATGGGCTTTAAGAAGTGGAGCAATTTAACAAAATAGAGCATTTGTAATAAAAGGTTTTTTTTTTCAAACTATTTAGGATGGGCCATTTTTTCTTTATCTTTGAATGGTATAGGTTGTTAGTTTGCTCGTAAGAATTATGATAGCTAAACGGCATTTCGATGTATTAATAATCACGAGATTTGTGGTTCAAACTCTTCAATCCCTTACCAACAAATTTTAAGACGCCAATGCATAATGACAAAAAAATGTCCTATCTTTCTTAAATAGTTTGAAAGTAATTTGTTTTCAAAATTAAACCATAAGTTCTAAAAAGTACTCTATTCCATTAAATTATTTTAAAAAGTGTCTAACATAAATATATGAGCCTTTTAATCTATATCAAACTTAATATCCTACTAGATTTATAAAGTGTAAAACCTTATCATCGATCGTGAGTAGCTTAATGAATGAATTAATAGTCGAAGTACGTGTAAACTTAAATTTTATACCGTGCCTCCGAAAGGGCAATTCTGTCCAGTCTTTTTGCAATCCCATAAGCTGGCTCCTTGGCCATCAAGAACACCACCAGAAATGGAAAGGCCATTTAGGTTTTTAAAACAAATCCAGGCTTCAGACTTTGCAAGAACATGAAAATCGGAAGAAGCTACCAATTTGCCATTGATTAGCACTGTAATGTCATTGTTCTTACAAGGACCACTAAACTCTACCTTTTCAACATAGAACGTGCCACTCGGCACGTATATAGTGGCCAACTCGGTCGAGCCACATGCACCAGCCCATGCAGCTTGCAATGCAGGCGAGGCGTCCGTCGAGCCGTCGGGCTTCGCTCCAAGACTAACAATGTCGAACATCGGTCCAGCAGCCAAGGCGAGGTCTAAACTAATTAGAAGGAGAAAGGAAAGAAGAGCCATTTGAAAGGGGAATTCTTGGAAGGTTTGTGAAAAGATTGAGAGAAGAAAAGAAGTTATGGGAAAATAGAAGAATTGTTGAGGATATTTAAAAGTTTTTTTTTTTTTTTTTCTAAATTAAAACCATAAAATTAATTTATTTTACCATTCAAATATTGCTTAATTTTTAACTTACTAGTTAAAGAGTTATATGAAATAGATTATTACAATTCAACAACAAAAATATACAATAATTTGAAAAATTATCAGAAATATGTATATAATATACAGCCAAAACAATGAGTAAGAAAGTAAATATTATTGCAAAAGAACAATTTTGTTGCCTTTTTTGTGTTGTTTATTTTCTGAAATTTTCTCAATATCCTCTTAAATTAAGACTTTTCTACTTTTCAATTAGTTGACAACGTGAACATAACTCAGTTAAATTTTCAAAAAAAAAAAAAAAAAGTTGTTAAAGTATATTTATGATAATGTCATCTTTATTTCAAAACAAATGTAAATCAATTGCTCGCGAAACCATATTTTGGGTTTAAATGTTAGCTCTCGAAAACTCTTTTTGTTCATGTACTTTATTTTAAAAGTTCATATATACGAAAGTTAATAAGAACAATAGCTCACTGAGATTAACCTCTTTATTATGTTTTATTATTCTAAATTTTGAACTGCAAAATGCCACTTCAAGAACAATAAAATATATGGTAATTTGAAAACGTAAAATAATAATTTGGAGAAAGGACAATAGAAGTGTAATCATAATTTCGAATTTGTTATTTAGAACACACCTCAAAATTAGGTAAACGAGTTGACTTGCATGGTAACGCACATATTTCTTTGAGTTAATTGCTTTCTTTATTTGCAATATAGGTTGTTAGTCAAAATACTAGAGAAACCACTAAATAGATTGTTGGTTTTAAAGAATTTTTTTCTTTTTTTTTTTTAGTTTAAGAAAAATACTCTCACGTACCAAAATTCAAACTAATACAATTCTCTTGAATGAAGGAAGCAATATGACCCATAAAAAAATACTTCACATCCTTAAAAAAATGGATCTTCCCAATAAAAGAGTCCAATAGAAAAGGAAATGACTTTGAACTAAAAGAAGTCAACTCCCTATGTTTGGCAAGGATGAGTGCTAGTTGAATTATCTTAGCTTTCTTTCATTACTCCCATATTTACCTTTTTTTTACTAGTGCGCAATCCGACACTATTGTCACTAATTATACCGCCACTCTATAACATTTGGATGTGCAACCTGACACTATTGTGACTAAATATACCGTCACCCTACAATATTTGAAAGTCAATGAAACTCATGGGAATCTTAAGTAACGACTAATAAGTTTTAACTCGGAGTTGTACTTATCATATGATACGAGGCATATACCAACGCTAAGGAAAAAATGATCTCCTTACAAATGTTAAGCTGATCAAGGTTGTATATTCATAGAAAACGGTGTAACATTACATATTAATGAGCAGAAAACTCAACTAAGACCTGGTTTTATTTCCTATATGCACTTTCCGTGAATCAAACCCAGGTCTATACTGTGGTAGGGTACTATTCTACCACTAGACCACTGATGCTTGATGAAAATTGCATGATCTAAACATTCTTTGCATGAACTTCATAATAGGATAAAGGTAAATTTGAACCCTAAAAAATGAATGATCAATCTACTGATATACTAATTGTGAATTGACCTATTAACTCAGTTGGTTAGAGCATTGTGCTAATAACGCGAAAGTAGGTAGCAGTTCGAGACCTGCATATGCCATTAAAATATGTGTCTTTTCAGTATACTTGCTAGGTGAACAAAGTCGAGTTCAGCAACATCAATATTACACTGTTTTGTTACCCTAAATTTGAACAATAATAAAATATATGGTACTCTTTTCAATATACCGAAAATTTGAAAAAAAGAATGCACCAGCCGGGAATCGAGCCTGGGTCTTGCATGAACTTCATAATGGAATAAGATAAAGTTGAACCCTAAAAAAATGAATGGTCGATCTACTTGATAAACTAATTGTAAATAGCTAAGTTGGTTAGAGCATCGTGCTAATAGCTTTTCAGTATACTTGTTAGGTGAACAAAGTCGAGTTCGCTATCATCAATATATTACAGTGTTTTATTACCCTAAATTAGCCTATTAGCTTAGTTGGTTAGAGCGCCTAATAACGCATTCTTTTGTGTATACCCAAAATTTGAAAAAAAGAATACTCTAGTCGAGAATCGAACCCAAGTCTATATTGTGATAGGGTATTGTTCTACCACTAAACCACTAGTGCATGATGAAAAATGCACGATCTAACATTCTCTACATGAACTTCATAATAGGATAAAGATAAAGTTGAACCCTAAACAAATGAATGGTTGATCTACTTGATAAACTAATTGTAAATTGGTCTATTAGCTCAGTTGGTTACAACGTCGTACTAATAATGCGAAGGTTGTAGGTTCGAGACCTTCATAGGCCATTAAAATATGTGTCTTTTGATATAATTAAGAAATTGACATCTTTTCAATATACTTGCTAGGTGAACAAAGTCGAGTTCAACAACATCTTTTGTTACCCTGAATTTGAACAATAATAAAATATGTGGTACACATTTCAGTATACCCAAAATTTGAAAAAAAGAATGCACCAACTGGTAATCGAACTCGAGTTTGTATGGTGGCAAGGTACTATTCTACCATTAGACCACTAGTGCTTGATGAAAATTACATGATTTTAACATTCTCTACATGAACTTCATAATAGAATAAAGATAAAGTTGAACCCTAAAAAAATGATAGTCGATCTACTTGATAAACTAATTATAAATGGCCTATTAGTTAAGTTGGTTAGAGCGTTGTCCTACAAAGTCAAGTTTGGCAACATCAATATATTACTGTGTTTAATTGTCATAAATTGGCCTATTAGCTCAGTTGGTTAGAGTGTCGTACTAATAATGCGAAGGTCACAAGTCCGAGACCTACATAGGCCATTTAAATATATTACAAAGTTGAGTTTAGCAACATCAATATATTACAATGTTTTGTTACCTTAAATTTGAACAATAATAAAATATATGGTACTCTTTTCATTTTCAGTATACCCAAAATTTGAAAAAAAATAATGCACTAGCCGGGAATAAAAAAAAATGAATGGTCGAGTTGGTTAGAGCGTCATGCATATCTTTTCAGTATACTTGTTAGGTGACCAAAGTTGAGTTCGGCAACATCAATGTATTACAGTGTTTTTTTACCCTAAATTTGAAAAATAATAAAAATATATGGTACTCTTTTCAGTATACCCAAAATTTGAAAAAAGAATGCACCAATCGGGAAACAGACCCGGGTCTATACCATGGCAGGGTACTATTGTAGCACTAGACCACTAGTTATTGATGAAAATTGCATGATCTAAACATTCTTTGCATGTAATTCATAATAGGATAAAGATAAAGTTGAACCTTAAAAAAATGAATGGCCGATCTACTGATAAACTAATTGTAAATTAGCCTATTAGCTCAATTGGTTAGACCGTCGTACTAATAACACGAAGGTTGCAGGTTGGAGACCTACATAGACTATTAAAATATTTGTCTTTTATATAAACATCAATATAATGTGTTTTATTACCCTAAATTTGAACAATAATAAAATATACGATACTCTTTTCAATATACCCAAAATTTGAAAAAAGAATGCACCAACTAGGAATCTAACTCGGGTATGTATCGTGGCAAGGTGCTATTCTATCACTAAACCGCTGGTGCTTGATGAAAATTGCATGATCTAAACATTCTCGGCATGAACTTCATAATAGGACAAAGATAAAGTTGAACCCTAAAAAAATGAATGACCGATCTAGAGAGAGATTAGTATTCTACCTAACAAACTCTATGACTTATAATATTTTATTGTCAATGAAACTTTAAAAAATAAATAAAAACTAAGTCATAGAGTTTGTTAGGTAGAATAGTGGAGATACTCTAAAAATACACTCACGAATATTATATATAGAGAGAGATTAGTAGACTCGTTTAAGTAGCACATATAAACTTACTAATTTGAGATTATTTGGTGTGTTTGGAATACATGGTTGGATTGAAATTATACATGTATATATATAATTTCAGGTGATTTTTAACTACAATCAAAGAAGTTAGAGACATATACCAAAGCTAAGGAAAAAATTAATCTGCTTAGAAATGTTAGATGACCGAGGTTGTACATTCATACAAAACGGTGTAACATTACACATCAATGAGCAAAATAACACCAAATAAAATCTAAATGGTTGTATCGAAATAAATGATACTCTTTTTCCTAACCTTGCTTTGATTTCTCAAAATATCAATGCCTCAAATTTGAATATTTAACCTCTAATATTCTAAATTATATTTGCACCCTTACCCTAAACAAACATACAAACAAACAAGACAGAACCAGCAAAACAGAAAACTGGAAATTCAAACTGAAAGTAGCCTGTATTCAACTAGAGACTGTAGGTTGAAATCTCATAACCCATATTTGTTTAAGATAGAAAAAACTTCTCTCATCTCACATTCTAATCCACACTAAAATCTCTCATTCCAATTCCTCTTCCAAACAACTTTATCCAACAACCTTATTCAAACAAAGGTTTTTATAGAAAAACTTTATCCCAACAAAGTTTTCTTACTACTAATTCAAACACCACATTCAAACCACTCAATTCTTTCAATTCCTCCTAACTTCCCCAAAATCAAACATCAAACATACCCTAAAGAGGAAAATGAAAAAAAAAAAACCCAACATGGATGGGATAGATAACCCAACATGTCCCGGTCCCAAAAAAAAAAAAACAAGAAGCTATTGAACAACATTCCATGACAAGATCTAGTCAGATGATAACAGCTCATACAAGTATTTGTGTGTATATACAACCTCTGAAAACTACAACCAGTCAAATCAATAACAGGCTCATACAAGTACTTGTGTACATACATACAAACAGCTTCTCAAACTACATCTAATCTATTGCTCTGAAACTACATCTAACCAATTGGTAGCAGGTACATACAAGTATGAGTTATACAACCTCTGAAACTACATCTAATCAAATTTGTAACAGGGTACATACAAAAAAGGTATGAGTAGATACAACCTCTGAAGATTAAAGCAACAGCTCTAAAAGAATGGTTAGCTCTGCATCTTCACAGTAGAATGACTAAGGTGTGGTATGAAAGAAAAAAAATGAAAAAAAAGGTAGGAACATATGATACAACAGAGCTCATAAAACAGAATAACACAGATCACAGCATCCTCCAGGCTAAGATACTAAAACAACATAGAAAAGGCATTACAAGTCTTAAAAACATTTAGACTGTCTAGACAGACTCCAGCAATATATAGCCATTACAACAAGAATATGAATGTCATCAAGTGCCAAGAAGTCAAGAAACATCATTCAAAAGAAACGTCAGAAGTTCAAACCAAGAGTTTCCTTATCAAATTATTAGAAGGAGAGTAGGTATTGCCATGCATGGGCTATGTCTGCACATACGAAAATATAGACGTCCCAACTGTTCCACTGAATGAAATCCTTATGTATCAAAAGCTACAAAACAAAAGAAAACAAGAGGTTCTTCCCATCAGAAACAAACTTAATGATATGCTTTCCTATTGGTAATTAGTATGAGAACATTAAGCAAACATAAAATAACTGGTTATTGCCAGCTGAAAGTAGACGAGTCCGATTTGACATCAAACATCTAAAAATAGAATAACTGGAAATGTTTTATTTAATAAAGTAAATGGAACAGATGAGAGAAAGAATGGAGATCCAGAAAATAAAAAAAATGTAGGTCAGTTCAAACAAAAGAATCGAGCAACTCATTCCACACATTTGAATATGCGGTTGACAACTATTGAAGGCGTGAACTAATTTTCAACATTATAAAAGAATTAGTTGAAAAATAATCAATTTTCACCCTTAATGGTGAGAAAACCTCTTCGATAGAAAACCTATATTCGGCTTTTCGTTTTCCCAGCATTTTAGAAGTGAGAAGGACTTGTTGGTCGTAGATGCTTGGGATGAAGGTTCATGTTCTTGAAGAGTAACTACTAACTGTGGAACAAAGAAGTTTAAGGGACAAGAAAGTAGGCAACTCTTGTAATATTTTGGGATGATTAGAATGGATATCCCTCTCTTCTAGTTGTTCAAAATAGGCTTATGTTTTAGGCAGTGTTTTAAAAGGCACGCCTTTTGGCTCCTTACATGAAGCCCCGGGCGCCAAAAGGCACGCGCCTTGTGGGCTTTTGTGTTTTCGAAGCGAGACCCCCGTAATAGTCATTCGAAGCGCGACGTAACTGATTCAAGACATTTCAATGCCTTAAATAACTTAATTTTTTAACTCACAAGACAACATTAGCTTAAAATGAAAGCTTAATAGTTGAATCTTATGTATGTTTGATATAGATTCTTTGTTAAACTTCATTTCTATTCATGAATGAAGGTTAATAGTTAAATGTAATGTATGTTTTATATATGATTCTTGGTTAAAACTTCATTTATATCTATGGAAATGTTTTTATTGTGTATAAACACACATATACATATTTTTTGTGTTTTTTTATATATTGCGCCTTAGGTAAAAAAATCCCTCGCCTTTTGGTGCGCCTTGCGCCTCAAGCTCCAGAGGGCCCTTGCGCCTTAGTGCGCCTTGCGCTTTTTAAAACACTCGTCTTAGGGTAGTTGGTTTGTTTCGAAAATTTAAACACAGTGAATAAGGTTCAAAGGAAGCATCCACGGTGGTCCTTGAGTCCAGGTTGCTGTCCTTCATGTCATAATAGCTCTAGAGGGCATCATTAGTTTTTTCATTGTTTTAATAGCAAGTTCTTGTGGGAAGTTGTTTCAGATCTTTCATGTTTCTTGGAAGTTCGATTTCAGGGTAAGAATTGACATCTTTAGTCTTCCTGGTCAGTTCTAGAGGACAAGCAAAAGTTCTATAGGCCTGCATTGCTAACCCGTAGTTTGGGAATTAGTTTTGACAGAAGCTTTTTAGAGAGAGAAAAAGAGTTTATTTGGGAGGAAAACTTGGCATGACCAAGACCTCTTGGCTTTTTGGAGTGATCTCTCTCTCTCTCTCTCATGTTTTTCGCAATTACTTGCTTTGGAGAATACTCTTATTGCAAAGCCTAACTATTTTTTCATAATAAAGCTTGAAAGTAATTATTAGTTTAGGTTTTGGGGTTTGGTAGCAGTGGTTTTTTTTAATGAAGATCCAGACGTCCATTGAGAAAAAGAAGGAAAGAACAATACAAAGGACATAAAAAAAACGCCCCAGGAAACCACTTATAAGATGACTCCTAGAGAATAATTACAAAATAGAAAGGAAAAAATTGTCGATTAAGGCCCAAAGAGAAACCATTGAGTTCTAACAAGCGCCAATATATCTTTCAAAAAACTCTCCACCGGTCTAAAGATTCAATTAGTAGTTTCTAATCCTAAAATAATTATTTGAAAAGTAAAATTGATGTATTGACTGACATCTACAATCTTCATTAGAAAGCAAGTTACAACCATCATGTAATGGTCTAGTGGTGAAGAGGGCCTTGGAGAATTAAAAAGTGATGAGTTGAATCCATGGTGGCCATCTAAATATCCATTCTCCCTTATGTATAAAATACAACAAGTCAAGCCCATACAAGAAAGAACATTCCTGTATGTCTTTACATTCACAACCTACCAATTAAGTAACTTAATCTTTTTCAAAATTTTCACCTCCAAAAAATCTGAAACATCCAAAGGATAGGAAGAATAAACCACACCGATAAAAGGATCAAAAAGAAAACCCCTACGTTGGGTTAGAACCAGCAACGAACATCGCTATGCAAACAGCACAGCAGAAATTTCCCACAAGGTCAATAAGAGTAACCAAATCAAGCGTCTCCCAAATGAATAAAGACCGATTAAAATCCAAAGAGATGGAAGAGTGAGGACAGGGAGACACCTCAGCAATAGGGCAACGTTTCATACTAGATAAATGAAACAACCGAAGAAAACTCAAACGAAAAGGACCAACTCCCAACCAAGTCTCCTCCCAAAACAAAAACCCCCCAAACTTCATTTTAACCCATATTTCAAGATGAAAGAAGGCCCAAACCATAACAGGCTACCAAAAATCAACTCTTGAAAAAACTTTTTCCTTCAAAAACACGCTTCTTTTCCCTTCTTTTCCCCACACTCCATCTTGCAGCTCAAGTTTCTTTGTCTTTCTAGCCCTTTTGAGATGTCTTTTTAACTAATATTTTGCCTCAAATTGGAACTTAACCTGCACCATCTTCCCCTAGAGCTTCCTTAACATACTCCAAATTTCCCATTATCTTTAGAAGTTTCAACAACCTCTTTTGCCAAAGAACCAGAAACAGAAAACTAATTTCTATTGTGGCACTGTGGCAATAGATTCTTATCCGAAACTACAAGGATTGAATGAAGTAACCCAGTCCCATTCAAACAAAGAGATCTCTTCCACGGCTTTTTTCCTCTCTTTTTTCCAATCTAATCATGATCATGTACTCTATCGTCCCTACAAAAGCTCCCCTCAGACCTGATTTTCACTAGAATGTTGGGAGCCTTGATAACGGAAGTACTTAAAGACCCTTGATAATGGAAGAATTTGGAAGCCTCATGTGTTTTTTTAGTTTCTACTTGAGTACACTAAAATGCCTCCTTCAAACCATCATGGAATGGCCTTAGTAGTGATCAAAGAGGGCCTTGAAGTGCTTAAGATAATGAATTCAATTCATGGTGGCCACCAACCTATAAATTAATTTCCTACGAGTTTCCTAGACATCCAAACGATGTAAGGTCAAGCAGTATGTCCCGTGACATTCTAGAGGTGCGTGCAAGCTGGCCCAGACAGGCATGGATATAAAAAAAACTAAAATGTCTCCTTCACTTAAACTGTTTTTTTAACAAGGATAATCACGCTCATCCCTGTCAAGCACAAAATTATTGCACCATACTGTTGGAACCCTCATTTGTAAACTTCCTTCAGCTTCTTTTGAAATAAGGGTAACCACGCCCGTCTCTAGGCAAGATACCGGAGACATCAAAGGAGTAATGTCACAAGTGTAGACTTCCTTCAACTTACATTCATGACCAACTCAATTTTAATATTTAGGATGGATTAGATCTTTCTTAATCACAGAAACTAATGTAGAACTTTTACAACTAAAGATAAAATTAGAAACAAGGATAAACAACAAAATTATACTGATCTTTTGACTTATTCCAACTTCATAAATCATGGCACATTACATAATATCTCACATAATCTTTAAAAAAAACCATTGAAATGTAGAAAAATTTCAAATATAATAATCACTTCTAATACCAGAGTTCTTAACGCAAAAAAATTAGGCATAGCTCACGGAGCATTAAGCTTATATTATCAACCTCATGGTCAGAGGTTTGAATCCCCAACCCCACATATGGTTTAAAAAAAGAGCCCCAACTGACCACACATATGGTTAAAAAAGTGTCATAACCATGTCTCTGTCCTAATGGCTTAGATAAACAAGTGCTAACCTTTACATTTACGAAATGGAAATGTAAGACTAGTGAAAAATGAGAGCCAGTAAAGCACCAAACAACAATAAAAGAAGAAAATATGGCAATAAAATCAACAATGATATCCATAGAATAAACATCCATTTCTAAGAAGAATCAGTTTTGAAAAAATTCATTCGTTAGCATGTTCGTATTTAAAGACCTTAAAACAACATAAGTGTACCAGATGAAGCCTACAAAATCCACCAGAATTTAGTTTTAAAATTTGGGAAAATGGAAATAACTGTAAAAACATACCTTTTTTTGCAACAAATCATACCATCCTCCAGTAGGTAGAAGACAAACGCCGGAGTTCAGACAATAAAACAGCATAGGCAAAAAGGCAATGATGAATCAAAGAGCCCATAACATCAAAAGAGAACCCAAATGAACATGGAACCATACTCTCTATAGTTTAAAGCGTGTATGCTGAGTGATTCAGCTACTCAGAGGTAATCCTCCGCCTCTTCCCATAATCAGCATCCCTTGATCTGGAACGATTTTCTTCTTCTTGAGACAATCGCGACTTGCTATGAGTCCTTGACGACCGTCCCCTATCCCACTCCTCCTCGTGCTCTGGTTCACGGTCTTTGTACCTATGATGATCAGAATGTCTGTCCCTGTCTTCCTTGTACCTATCACGGTCACGATCCCTATCTCGGTCACGATCCCGGTCATGATGGACACGATCATAATCTCGAGATCGTTCCCTATCTCGATCCCGTTCCCTATCCTTATCCCTTTCTCGCCCTATGTCTCTATCATCACGTGGCCTTCTATCTGGCCAATCATGATCAGGCCCTGGATCTTTTTCCTTGGACCTCTCCCTATCATATCCTATATCTCTATCATCCCGATACCTTCTATCAGAAGACTGTGACCAGTCCCTTTCAGAGCCTCTATCTTTCTCCTTCCCAGAATTTGCCCACGCCCCTCTATCATGACTGCCTTCACCATATTGTTGGTCAGACCCAGCTTCTTCTCCATAACTAGACTCGCCAGCTCTTCCTCCACCATGGTCTTCACTGCCCCATCCCCCCATACTTGGATCAGACCACATTCCCATATTATGCCCATCAACACCTGATGTTGGCATCATCCCCATTCCATTCATAGGCATGCCTCTTCCAAAAAATGCTGGATTCACATGAGGAGCTACTCCAGGAAGGCCAACACCCCCACCAGGGGGAAAAGACGATAAAATTCCAGAGAAAGGGGGAGCCGGAGCTCCAGGAAAACCACCATACGTGCCCATTCTTCCCATGGGTGCGCCAAAACCTGGATCAAAACCTTGACCCATCATTGATTGAGGATGCATTAGAGGAGGGGTGGCACCAATTCCTTGCCCAAATCCATTTCCACCATTCCCCATTATACCTCTGCCACCCATCCCACCTCCCCTACTCCTCATTGGGCCAGCTGGTCCTCTACCTCCCATTCCATGTGCATTACCTCTTCCCCAATTACCTCTCCCAGAAACTCTGTTGTTATCACCACCTTGAAAGTTACCACCACCTTGATAGTTACCACCACCACCTTGATAGTTACCACCACCACCTTGATAATTACCACCACCACCTTGATAATTACCACCCGTTGCAATGTTACTTCCACCAATTTTACCTGCAGCTTCAATAGGACCTCTTCTTGCTTGAGGATTAGTGGCTAGAGTCCCCTGTTGGGTCCTACTTACTTGGGCTTCTCCCATCCTCTTAACACTAAAAGGTGATGCAAATGCAACAACACATGGCCGTCCATTAAACATATGCCCATTCATTCCCTCCTTGCAAGTTGTGGCAGCAGAAGGGTCATAAAACTCTACCTGGCAGTAGCCTTTTGATTTCCCACTAGCTTTCTCATCAAAAAACTTAACTTCCTTCAACGGACCATACTTACAGAGTTCCACCTCAAGTTCCGCATCTGTAGTCCACCAGTGTAAATCACCAACAAACAAAATCGTTCCACCACCGCCACCTCCCCCTGCATTCCCCATACTACCAAACCCGTTTCCACCCACACCGTTCACTTGTACTCCGCCACCTTGCCTTATCAAGCCATCATTCTCTACATTCCCAGGATTTCCTAAAACTCCGACCTGCGGTGGTTGGTGCTGTTGCTGCAGCTGTTGTTGTTGCTGCTGTTGCGGAGCCTGATGCACAGCTACGTTATTACTACTTCGCTCCTCCAACTCGTTGGTTTTACTCCCTTGCACTAATTCAACCCTAATCCCACTTCCACCCACAGGCGGCCCTGATCCAGCCCCACCTCTAGCAATATCATTCGTTCTTACATCCGGAATCTGATTATAACCCTCGTTTACTCTCTCCTGAGCACCGAGCCCGCCATCTCCTAACCCAGAAACTTCAGCCGCACCTCCATCAACCCCAGGTATGGAAGCACCGGAACTGGGCACGACAGCAGCAGGAACCTCCATCTTGGGCTCCTCTTCATTCTTAAATCCCACATCATCGTTCTTCCTCAACGACTGAAGAAACCCCTCCCCAACATTAACATCATTATACAGATCCTCGTACTCATCCTCATCTTCGCCCAAGAACCCATCATCCGCCACAGCAGAAATCGCCTCATTCCGATGAAACTGATCAATCTGATCCACACCCTCGCCGAACCCTCTCTCGCCTTCATCCATCTCTACCTCGTTCAAATACCTCTTCTAGCGAATCATGAAAAATTCAGAAATTGAATGCAGGAAACATCAAGAAAGTAGAAGGAATAACTTACAAGATGAATTCAAGAGTGGAACAAATAAGTTAAAGCGCAGAGATCAAAAGCCCTAATTACGGAACAAGTGCAGAAGAAAAGAGGAAGAACACAGAGAAAACCCTAATCCGGAATCGCGCGTGAAACTTCTGGAAATTTTTTTCACGATCAAAAGATTTGGAATCACTTTTTTATCATTTTGCTAAAATCCGCCGTTTTAACCTTTGACGCTCACGATAGCCAATTTGTCGATTTATAAGAAGTTACTAAAAGAAAAATAATATCTTAAATAAAATATGGAATAATTTTAATTTAGTCGCTGTATTTCAAAATTTAATAATTTTATGCTCACTTTTATATGCGATATTACAAAATCTTACTTATCGACTAAAATATATATATCTAATAATTAAAAATGAGTATTATTGAAAAATAAAGATAATAAATTTTGAAATATAAAAATCAAATTGAAATTAGATAACGAACCTTGACTGAATGAGTTGGTGGTATGTTGGTGTTAAACCATTTCAATTTTATGACTACGGGTTGGATCTTGAAAATTAGTATTCTTATCTTTAAGAGTTATAGTATTTTTTATGTAGGATTTGTTGATCTTTTTCCCTCAAATTTGTACTCAAAAAAATATATCAAACCTTAGTAGTAAAAAAAAATATATCTTTAGTTTTCTATATTGAATATGTTTTTTTTGTAGTTCAAAACAATAATAATATATCGTGATCGCTTATTTGAAACGCGTAGATATTGATTGAGCTTGCTCGAGTTGCTAAACTGATGTATCCTTCCAATTCTAAATTTTATGACATTTCTTTAATTTCAGAAAAAGAATGTATAATTACTGGAATTTAATAATTTATTAGACAAAATATATTAGACTTGCCAAGTTGAAATTATCATCCTTCCAACAAAAGATGAAAATAATACAATTAATAAGACATATACTTGTTAAATTAAAATAGTTAGTTACGTTATATCAACAAAAAAATTATGTGCTTGAATTTCAGTACTATTTGAATAACAAACAACATAAAATTGTTATTTTATAATAATAACTAGACATTTTCAACAACAAATTCAAATCTCTTACTTGTTCATGTTAAACTAAATGTCACTAAAAAGTTTGGTAGCATGTTGATTTTTTTATTTGGAGATAATTCAGTATAACACTATAATCACGAGTTTATTCCTAAAATCGATATTTATTTCTCATTCATTTTTTAAAATACCAAGAGTAAGGCAAGACATTAGACTTGTGCCTTCAGCCTAGAGCCTAGGTGCGTGCTTCATAAGCCTTTCAAGTGCATAATTAAAACATTTTTCAAGCATTTCAAGGATATAAATAAAAGAAATTTCAAAAAGAAAAAAACATATAAACAAAAGAAATTGAGCAGTTGAATCTAAGGAGAGGCCTTTTCCCTCCATTTCCTTGAGAAGATATAGAGCAGCCTTTGACTGTCCTGCCTTGAAAAAGCCATCAATCAAACAGATATTGTACACAATTGAATTCAATATGTTGTAACTATAAGGTAGAACATTGTTCTAAATCATGATCTGTCAAATAGATAAACTGTTTCCTAACTTGTTTATTTCAATAAAAGTGAGAAGAATGAGAACGAGAATACAAAAGATATTGGTTCCTAACGACACACTAGTTGAGCGCTTGAATTTTAAGGGTATGCTTTCTTTCAAATTTTTAGATTCCAATTGACCTTCAATTTTGCTTCAAAAGTAAAATGATGATGGAGACATTTACCTTGTTTGAGGTGCATTTAATGACTATAAGTGGAACATTTACTTGTGTTGAGGCGTAGATTATAAAGAGAATAAAAAGTAATTATGGCGAGACTAAAGAATGGTCAGAGGGGAACGAAATTATGAGAGGAACGAATAATAAAATGTTCTTAACCCATCTCCTTCATTTGCATATCCATTTATGATACAATCAAATGTCACAGAATTAGAAACAAGACCAATCTTACCTCATGTTATGTAAAATTTCCTCTGCTTCTACTAGTTTTCCATTTTCGTAGCAACATAGAACTTCATCGCTTGATTAACATTTCTAACCTTATCGGATTTTTTTTTTTAATTACCGAGAAACTATTTATGAGTACCCACTACCCACACCAGTTTTCAAGGTTCGAACTTGAAAGACAACAAGAGATTTTACAATTAAACTCATTCGTGAGTTTCTGACTTCAAACTTCCAAGATAACAAATCTTAGAAGCTTCCATCTTCTACCAATGAGATCGCTTCACGGAGACTACCAGAGTTGTATATTTATGAGGAGAAAAAAATAACATTGTTTGGAACAAGTCCTGCTCTATACACTTAAGACAACCTCCTTTGCCTTCATGGTAATACTCCTAGCTTTGCAAAATCCATTTATAAACACTGAAAATGTTATGATATAAAAATCAACACTATTCTTACACATCTTACTTGGTAATTGAAAGGCTTAGTGAGTCTTCCACAAGTAAGCCCTTTCTGCATAACCCATCAATAAACATGAGAAATCTGCAAAACTCATTCATTTTCTTCAAAACTAATTATCCTTGTGCACGTATTACTTTTTCTGCACAAAATATCAATCAGCATGTTGTAAGTAGTCAGCATGAGAAGTAGTAGCTTTCACTAGTATTAGTATACATTCAAAAATTAATTAGGCCATGTATTGATAATCATTTGGTTTTTGAAATTTAAACTTATTTTTACTCATATTCTCTTCAATGTATTCTCTCTTTCGTACAACTTTCCTTTAAAAAGTATGTGAATACTAACCAAATTTTTTTAAAAAAAAACAAAACTTTTAAAAGCTACTTTTTTTTCTCATGTAGATATTCAAGTACGGAAAGATCGTTGTCGTAGGCTTAAATTTCATAAACTAAAAACTAAAAAAAAATGATTATCAAATGAGATCTAAGAAATCATATTCTTCGCCCTTAATTATTTTTAAACTAAAAAAAAGTACACACATATGCTTGAATTAATTCGCATTCCATCACATGAATAAGCTCATGTGCCAATGTCATTTACGCGAATTTTGACTATTCTCGCATGACATACTATTTGACGAAAATTATTTTTTTTATAGGTGATCACCATGGATTAATTAAACACATTATCTCTAAGTTACTCATGACATTTTTACCATTAAATCAAGTCAATTGAGGGAGGGGACCACAAACTTCAACTAAAAATACGGCTTGAACTCATGACCGTGAAGTTGAAATGAATTAACAATAAACAAGATAATTAACTGTGTCACCAAACCATTTAATTATTTTATTTTTGAGATTTTGATTCTAGCTTGTGTGATTAAAAATTAACCTTGATGAGTCGAGCACAATGTCGTTACCCTATTCTTGCATTAAGTTTTATATTAATTAATTATAGTTAATTGATCGACCTATTTAATTATCTATATACTTTTCTCCTAAGTTTCATCCATACATCTTTTTTGTCATTAAATGGTAATATTTTGCTAATAAGTATCAACTAGTTTACTATTTAATTTACCATATTATTAGAGTGCTACTCCATTTAGAAGTAAGGAATGACTTTCTTTTATTCAGTTTATTTTTCCAACTTGTTGAATATTATATTATTTTGAGATAATTATGAGAAGATGTCGTTCACACATAAATGTTATGTTATTTAATTTAGCCCAATTGTATAACAGTTGACTCAAAGTTTCGATATAAGATTCAATGAATCAATTTTATTACGAACAAAATTATCATATTATAATTAATAATGCACAAAAATTTTATCTTATAAAAACTTCAAAATAACAATTAATTTTGTTTATAGAATATTTTTTAAACTATATGTTTTTATTAATACATTAACCATATTCAAAAATTGAAGGATTAAAAAATGCTATCTTTTTACAAGGATATAGATAGCGTCAACCTAATTTAGCTTATAAGTTATAAGTTTTTTTTTTAAGAAGCCTATAAGTAATAAGTTAAATAAATAATATAGCTCTTAATATTGTGATTTTTTAAAAAACTTTAGTTCCCAATCTTTACAAAAATCAGTTTTCTTCTTTATGGTTTAAATTTGATTCAAGCCATAGATAAGGATATGGCTTTAGAACGTAGTAATTAACTTATGATGAAATTCTCTTGTTTCAAAAATTAAAAGTGCAAAAAAAGAACTCTTTTTATCCATTTTCTTTTTAATAGAATAAAGTTAGGGATTAAAAGACCTTTTTGGTTAAACAAATATATGATAAGTCAGTTGAACCTTACACAATGTTTACTTTGACTTTTCCCAATTGTTTTTGTTTAAACGATAAAAAGTTTAACCGATCAATTATAACGAACTATGAGCTTATTGTGAAATGTTGCGGTTAAATTTTAATATTTGCATAATTATTATAAAACTTTTATTAGCTTGTATAAAATATAAATAATCATGCCAACAACAGCAATAGTTCAGCTTTTGCTTTACATCTAATGATCAAGAAATTTTGAATTCGAATCTTCCCTAATTTGTTGTAATCTCAAAAAAAAAAAAAAATACAAATGATCATTTTAGATTGAGGCTACATTTTCTATAAATTAGAACCCAACGTTACAATATTTTATTAAACATATCACTCTATAATAACCATTTAATACATTTTTTTCCCTTCATATCTCTTTTCATCAAGCTTATTATTATAAGATCATCATAACCTTGTCAATAGCAAATAAAATACATCTATTTTATAAGTGTATCAACAATTTTTAGAGTTGGAGTATTCGATCTACGAGCTCTTATATATCGATGATACATATTGATTATCACTACTCCCTTTAACTTTATTCCTTATTTAATAGTTATAAAAGTGACACAACTTGCATCGTAACGATCGAATTCGTTTTCGAATTTTAAGCATCGGACCATGTGACAGGTTCTTCCCCCACATTTTTGTCAAGCCCTAAAGCACTCCACACCCCATCTGATCCATCAACAATATTATTACGACACGGTCGTTGACCAGCATGCTCTTCATCACAACCATTCATAGAGTCACACTCATCCACAACTTTAGCCATCACTGACCTTCCATTTTGGGTTGTGATTCTAATCATCTTCCCGCATCTCGAGCCTCCATTATACCAACCGGTCGAAAGCGCTACGATTAGCTCCGAGTTATCGTGGAAGCTTTCGTCACACTTCGATTCCGCTCCCCCATCGCCTCCTTTGCTAAAATCATTGTTTGTAAGAGTAGCTTGAGTCGAAGAAGACACCGGTGGCGAGCACTCGAACGTTGGGAAGGATTGCCCGTTGCAATTAAGGTTTCCATTGGACTGGCAAGTGCTGCTTGGAGATGGCGAGGATCCTCCCTTGGAACATTGGTTAGTCCCGATATCGGGATCGTCGTTGCACACGCCGTTTATGCAAGTCAATTGGCCTTCGCAATCGTCTAGGGATTGACATGGACCATTGCAAGAAGAGAGAGCTTGGGAAAGGTGGGGAAGAAAAACAACACAAAGAGAAAGGGATATGAAAAACACCAAGTTTGCCATGGAAATTTGTTCAAGGTCTATATGGAATCCTATGAATACAGAGGGAGGCTTCTTGCCCTTATATAATGGAAGTATTTATCATTTTAATTCCTCTTCTGTCAATATAATTTTACTATTTAGCCCTTTAGGGAGAATTGGTCTTTGCTTAGATATGGTCAACTTAAATTAAATGGACATTTATGTGTCTATACAAACGACTTGGAAAAAATAAGCATGTATTGACCTAGAATAAATTAGTGATGGTGAAAGCGTGCATAAATCAAGCCTGTAATAACCCGTTGATTATGGATTTGAGTCTTAATGTCGTTGAAGTAAAAAATATTTTATTTTTTTAAGTCCAATATTACTTAGGAGTAGAACTTTAAACTTGTATTTCTCAAAAAAAAAAAAAAAAGAGAGAACTTTAAACTTGTAACTTTTTTATTACTAATTATACACAAAGTCAGTGGAGCTCTTATTCTTTCTATATTTTCAAGTAATTTAACTATAATAAATTATCAAACTAAATAATATGCACCCTAAAAATGTTAGAAATATAAAACAATTTTATTAACCATGTACTATATTCAAATAAATAATTCAATAGCGGATATTAAACGGAATAATAGAAATGACACTCAACATTTTTTTATTGGTTTCAAAGTTCTACTGCTATTCTCCAATACATCTTTCGAGGGTATTTTCGTCCTTTGAAAAGTGAGAGCCAAACTTTTTGTCACTTTATTTTCTGAGTTAAGAGTCAACAAGTTGAAAGAAGAGATGTCTTGTTAGAGGTAATCAATTATTTGAGTTTAATGAATGTTTATGTTCTTAATTATTTGTTTGATTTCATTTTACGTTCTTAAGTTTTGAATATGTAAGTGTATATGTGTTTTATGGTGAGTTTTATATACTTGGACTCGAATATGCATGTTTCTAATGGGGTAAATTGTGGGTTTAGGTTGATTTTTATAGAGTTAAGTTTGAATATATAAATTTACAAGGGTTTAATGTCAATACTTTTAATTAGTTTTTATGGTGTTGAGTGATTTATGTTAGTTGTATTTCACTAAATTATGTCTATGAACTAAATATAATCGAGTTTGAACTTTATCCTTAATTATTGTTGATTCAAGATGTGAGGATGAGAAAATGATTAACTCTAATATCATGATAGTTTTAGAGAAAATAAAGTTATTGTCCGAGAAAAGAAATATTCATTTTTTTTTTTTTTGAGAAAGAAATATTCATTTAAGGAGAAGAGAGAGTTTGGTGGAGGCTACATTGTTCTTCTCCTTATAAGAAACTAGAGAGAAGAATAATGGGGAGGATAAGATGTTTTTTTTTTCTTTCATTTTTTAAGGATTGAAGATAAAATGGCGGAAGACGAATGGTGATTGTTGTTGTTGTTTTTTTTTTTTTTTTTTATAATGAAATTAGAAAAATAGAAGGGATTGGAGAATTAGAGAAAGAAAAGTGTGGGGGAAAAAAGAATGAAACTTAGAGGAGAGAGGTTACATTTCTTGAGGTTTGAGGTTGGATTGCTACTGTCGATTCCTTCGATTGCAGATTGTTCATTGACGCTTCTTTGAAAGAGAGAGATTTGGTTGTTTTGCCAATATGAGGTAATGCATTGAGATGAATGGAGAATTTAATGGTAGTATTCGTTTTAAAAGTGACACTAATATTGAACTGATTTACAACCAAATAATGAAATTATTATGCGACTGACTTAGAAAAAATATTGTTAAAATATCCTTCTTATCCCACATTAAAATAAATAAGAGTACTTTAAACATTTATAAAATAAATAAATTACTTATTCTCATGTCATTTAATTTTGAAATAGCACTCGAATTCAAAATCATAACGAGAAATTAAGAAATGGTGAGTGTTGGTGGAGAGATCCTATGGACGAAGCATAAACCATGCCTTCATCTCAACCGTACACGTGCCATCCAAACTCAGCTTTGGTCTGGCTGGCATTTTTATTAGACCATATTGCCCTCCACTGTTTGATAAAATTACGAAAAGGCCATTCCAGAATGTTTTCCAAATCGCCGGGTCAAACACAACTGACAATCTTTCATATGAAAATAATTAATGTACCCTTTTGCAGTTATTTAATCATTTGATTTTTTTCTTTTTTAATATTAATTATATATATATCATTTATTCAAAAATCATTTGTTTTTTTAAAAAAAATTAAATATTTTATTTTATTTTTGTTTGTAAAATTTAATTAAGAATTCTTTTTTTTAGACAATTTAATTAAGAATTCAAGTGTATTCTAAAAAAAGGTTTAAAGTTAGCTTCATTTTTCTTACTTTTTAAATTAAACCTTACCAAAAATATTTAACCTCTTAGTTAAGAAATATATGAACAATTATTTCATGAAAAAGAAAAATACTAAAATTATTGTAGAAAACTTCATTTTTTAAAACCAAACGATTGAAAATTTTGAACCTAGACCAATGATTTATTTATTTATAGTAAAATAAATAATTTAAACTGATAAATATAAATACCAATTAAATTCAATCATTGGTCTAGGTTTTATAGAATTAAAAATTAGCTGCATGATTCTCAAAAAATACTAATAATAAAACAACCACATGAAAATATTTTATACCATTATAAAAATGTGGGACCCCATAATTTGGGGAAAATCTGTTGATTCTATGCTTGTGATTCGGTTTAGGTTTTTATTTTCTTCTCTTTCTATTTTCCTTTTCCTTTAAAATTATGATATACTTTTCGTGTGGGTTAATGTTTTCGTGTAGCTGATGCTTGTGCCACGTGATTTGATTTGTTCCAAATTTCCACTTTAACAGCTTTATTCTAGAATTTGTTTTTGGTCAGAAAATTTATTATTTATATCTTTTAATTGAATTTATTGTCTTTCAAAAGTTATTTAAAGTTAATTAATTACATTACTATTGGTTAAAAGGTTTGTTTATTGTAATGGAATTATCATCTTTGAAAAACCTAATTTTCTTTTTTAATTTTAGGAAAGAAAAGTTGTCTTAAGAAATAATCCTTCAATTATGACTCTCCATATTCATATTCTAATTAGTACTATTGATTTCATTCAATTATCGTATAATATGTAGTTAATATTTTGAATCTAGAATTTCTTAGAAAAAAATTTGAATCTACGATTTGTTTGTTTGTCTTACATTGCAAATTTGTTTTAGTTCTATAGTAATCTAGAAAAGGAATCGAATTCATGATATTGAATCAATGGGTATACACGAATGTTTTTGAGTTATAGTTTGTCGATCTTACCAAATGTATAAAATAATACATTTGAGGATGATAAAATTCTATTAATAAACTTCCAAAAAGTTAAAAAAAAAATCGGTTCAATTGATGAATATTATTCCAATCAAAATGATGAATTTTTATATTTATTAAATCCAGTAAGGTTTGTTATTTGACTGCCAACTAAAATAGTAGTTCAAACCCATATTATATTGCTTAAAATAAATTTGTCTTTATATATTTCAAGAAAATAATGATTTTTTATTCTTAGAAATTCAATTTCTTTTCTCTCAATTTGACTAGTAATAATTTTCATCTCTCAAAAATATATTTAGAATATGAACTAAATTTTAAAATACATTTTTTTTTAGGAAACTACTTTTTTCCAATATAATTTGGTTTTTCAAAACATAATTAGAAGGTAGATAACAAAATAATTAAATCATAGATAAAAAGAGCATTAATATATACAATTAGAACATATCTCAACCATTCATAAAATACGTATGTTAATGTATAGGAAATTTTGAATTTAAACCTAAAAATGTAAAATTTATAAGTTTAATTTAAAGAATCAAATGGTAATTAAACCAGTCAATAGAGCAGTAGCTCAAGCGGCATCGATGTACACCTGATGACTTTGAGGTCTTAGGTCCGAGTCTCCCCCATCCTCTAATTGAGTAAACATGTCTCTATTTCAAAGGGAAACAATGAAATATATATTTCTTAATTTTAGATTGAATACCATTTCAACCTTAAAACTCATAATTACTATTTGGTACATATATAACTAGAGTACTACTCTTTATTACAATAAAATTAATAATTAACAAGAAACATAGTCTATAATTAACATTTTATGATTAGCTACCTACTAACGATGCAAAATGACATAAGAGTTACCAATATTGTGTCATCATTTTGAAAGAATTTTGTAAGACTCTTACTTGACATATGAGATAGACTAAAACAACGCTATGATGATTAATTTTCTATTATATTATGCAACATAATTTGCCAGATAAAAATAATACTATAAGTAGATTATAAAATTGGATAATTCCTTCTATAGATAGTTGTAAGCTAAATGTAGACTCTTCTTGGTAGGCCCTTTTGGGAGAAAGAGGACTGGATTGAGTTATTCATCATAGCCTGACAAACTTATTATTGCATGAGCAAGAGAAGAGTTTTAAGTGTTTCTCAAAAAAAAAAAAAAAAAAAAAAAGTAGAGTTTGAGTGTTACTTATAGCAAGTTGCATGAGAGTGATCTTTTAAGTATTTTGAAAATCTCATAATATGTTACTTTTTACAATCTGATACCTCAATTGTGATCGACTCCATTTGTAGGAGATTTTTAAAAACTTGTATGAATTTCAAAATTTTGTTGCCATATTCGTTATCTATTCTTGTTGTTGGGCTCTTTCATCTTCTAAATTTGTCTATTTTATTAATTTTTTCTATAATTTTGTCAAAAAAAAGTTTTCCTATCATTGATTTTTTCATTGATTTTTTCATTGATTTTTTCTCAAAAAAAAAAAAATCATTGATTTATATGTATAATTTCAACAAATTAGACCATAACCCTATCTACCTAAAATATTTATTCTATAATTTCCATCAAAAAATTAAGCAAAAATTTCATGAAATTAGTCCAACATGGTCAAGTTAGAAAATAATTATTAAACGAACTAAAAAAAAAAGCGAAAAAGAGAAAATAAAACGTGGGTAGGAGTCAGAGAAAACATGGAAGGAAAAGAAAAAGATACAAAAAGCAATTACTTAGAAGAAAAAAAAATACAGTGGCATGTTTGTAATAATCTCCATCTCACATCCCAACTTCTTGTTTAAAACCCTCACTCCCTCTGTTTAACGCCAATCCTTCTCATCTCACGCTATTTGCACCAATTCACAGAAATTCTGTTTCCAAGTCCACAATGCAGCCGCTCCGCCGCGGCGCCGCCGCCGGAACATTGCTCTCCGCCGCCGTGCTCCTCCTCTCAATCTCCGCCGCTATGGCTCACAACATCACGGAGTTGCTCGCGAAGTACCCGGAGTTCTCCACCTTCAACCACTACCTAACCGCCACTCACCTGGCGGCGGAGATCAACCGGAGAAGCACCATTACCATCTGCGCCGTCGACAACGCCGCCATGTCCGATCTCCTCACCAATGACCTCTCCATCAACTCCATCAAGAACACTCTCTCGCTCCACGTCCTCCTCGATTACTTCGGCGCGAAGAAGCTCCACGAGATCACCAACGGCGCCGCTCTCGCCGCCACGATGTTCCAGGCCACCGGCTCCGCTCCTGGATCTTCCGGATTCGTCAACATCACCGATTTGAAAGGCGGTAAGGTAGGTTTCGCGGTTCAGGACAGCGACGGAATCGATGCGATTTTCGTGAAATCTGTGGAGGAGATTCCGTACAACATCTCTGTGATTCAAATCAGCAAGATCCTGCCGTCGGAAATGGCGGAGGCTCCATCTCCGTCGCCGAGCGAGATGAATCTGACCGGATTGATGTCCGCTCACGGTTGCAAGGCCTTCGCCGACGCGCTTCAGATCTCCGACGCTGTGAAAACGTTTGAGGATAACGCGATCGGCGGATTGACGGTGTTCTGTCCCGTCGACGACGCTTTCAAGGCGTTTCTGCCGAAGTTCAAGAACTTGACGGCCGCCGGTAAGATCTCGTTGCTCGAATACCACGGATTGCCTGTTTACATGTCGATGACTCTGCTTAAGTCCAACAATGGCTTAATGAACACCTTGGCTACCGACGGCGCTAGCAAGTTCGATTTCGTCGTGCAAAACGACGGCGAAGTGGTTACGATCGAGACGAAGGTCGTAACCGCCAAGGTCACCGGCACGATTCTCGACGAGCAACCGGTGGCGATCTACACGATCGACATAGTTCTGAAGCCGATTGAGCTCTTCAAGGAGGATGCTCCGACTCCGGCGCCGTCACCGACGCCGGAGAAGAAGAAGAAGAAGGAGAAACCTGCCGACGCGCCGAAGGATCATTCTCGTCCGCACAAGGAGCCCGAGACTCCTGCAGCAGAGTCACCGGCAGATTCGCCGTCCGATGACGATGCGGCGGATCAGACGGCGGAAGGGAACGGAGCGGCGGAGATCGATAGATGGAGATTTGTTTTGGCCGGAATTTCAGGATTCGTAGCGCTTCTTCTACTGTAAGGTCGTTTTCTTCAACCGGCGGTTATACTTTCTTTTTTTTTTTTCATATCTTTATTTTCTTTTTCAATTAACTTTTTTTTGAGGATTTGAATAATTTTTCTTCCTTTAAACAGTAGAAATGTGTCGTAGTAGTACATTTCTGTGGGTTCTATGAGTGTTTATTTGTTCTTTCCTTTTTTGTGTTTTTTTTTTAATTTTTATTTTAGTTTGGAAAGGAAGAGAAATTTGTACGGCTGTGATTTGTTTGAAGAGTGGAAGTATGAACATTAATTATTATTGTAAATCACTTGATTAATTGTTGTAATTCAGAAAAAAAATGTGATTTGCTAATGATAACGGCCTTTTTTGTGTTGTTCATTTATCTCGTTTTCCCTCTGCCACGTGGAAGTTTCATTCATCGTCCAATTTTGTATTTATTTTGCTTTTTTAATTGAACCAGTGATTTTATTTCTAGATTTCGAAAGTCCCAAATTTCAATCTTGTAAGATTAAATAAAAACAAGAGATTTATTTTTTTAAAAAAAAGAATATAAAAGAGAATTTTTGTATTAACTTTGATTCTCGATTTTACTTTAGGAATAAAAGAACAATGTTTCTTTTAGTTTCATAAAGAAAGAAACTAACTTATTGCTAAAATTTAGGCCCCATCAAAAAGTATTAAATATTTACAAATTTCAAACTATAATTTGAAACTCAACCAATGTTTTTTATTTACGTTAATTTGATAGTTTGTTAAGATTCAAATTCGAATATTTAATTTTTTTTTTGAAAAAAATCGAATCGTTATTTAGAAAAGATAAAAATATGTAAAAAAAAAAAGACAAATCAAATAATTGTCCAATAAGGTGTATGAAAAAAAAATTCATAGAAAAAAATTAAGATACCTGCAATTGAAGGCTTGATTGATCACTAATTTCATGTCGTGGGCGAAATCTCATTCAATGGTAAAAATGAAAAAGGGATTGTATGCCAATAAATTTCATTCATGAAAAAGACAACAAAGATTTCTAAATACGATAATTAGATAAATACTATTTATTGTTAGATATTTGAAAAGGAGAAAGAGGGTATTAATGGAGACTTGGCTTGCTCCAATTTTACATATTAAGGTGAGTATGTATATAATAACTCAATCATATAAATAATATAATATAAGAATGAACTGGTTAAATGTTTGAATCATGCCCTCTAGCTATTAAAAAAACAATAATAATAGTGGGTTTGGGCCAACAATACTTACCTACGCATGAATATCTAGGGTTAGTATATTTGTTACTTATGTGACACAAGTTTTTACCATATGTTTATTTTGTTTTCCAATGTTTTATTAAATTTATATTTTAATATGTGGTAAAAACTTGTGCAACATAGCAAGAATACTCACTTTACACATTCATGTGTAGTTAAGTACGACTCGGTTTGGGCTAGTTGTTGTGCTTCTGCTTTATCATAATTTTTTTTGAATAAAAATAAGTTAAAATTTAAAGACAAATATAAAGTACGAAAAATAGCTAATTAATATGTTCTAAAAAAAACTAATTAATGATGTCTATACAGTTAATATTGAATTTTATGGTTTAGCCTTATGTAATTTATGTGGTATAAAAATAATTAATAATTCATATAAACCTAAATGAATTATTTGTTCCATAAAAAATATCAGTTATAATAGATCAACTAATATAGATTAACAAACATAAATATTTATACATAAATCAAATCATAAAGTTCTTTTTTGAATTAAAGAACTTTTTAAAATCAAGACACCATACTTTCAAACATTACATTTTGTAATCTAGAAGTTTCTTTCAACGCAAAAGAAGTGAACTATAAAGGGAATAAGATTTTTATTTTAATTTATTAAATTAAATCAAACAAAATAAATTGAAATGAAATATTTCTAACTTAATAAGCAATAATTTAAATCACTCAATTCCTACCATTTTTCAATATATATATTTTTTCATGAATAAGCCGACAACACCACGGATATCTTTATTTTATTATTTTAAACTCAATTTTTTTAGATTAAATTTAGACATTTTGAAAGATAAAAATTTAAATGTTGGAGATATTTATTTTATGACAATTGTTACACATTGTTGTGATTTTTCAATATTTTTATAAGATATATGAGTCACTCTCTTCCCCTCATTGGTTTGGTCTAGTCTGTTATTTAGACAACTTTTGTTTCACATTTTACATAAGCTTCTTCTGTCCAATGTTAACTATTTGTGGCTTGATCAAAAAGTTCGCTTATGATTTCTAATTTTCTCCACAACTTCTTCCAACTCCATATTCTCTAATACCAATTTTAAAATGTTTGATATCTTATTTAGGCAATCTCTTGGTAAGTGATAAACACACCTACATACCTCCTCATATGCCTCCTTATCTGCAAACGTAATAAACAAACCTGTTTCACATTTTACACAGAACCCTGAGTCATGCTAGCCTCCTTCTGCAACAAAGCCGTCTACTTGGTCGACTGCAAAATATTATTTCTTCAAACTTACAATTTCTTCACAGTTTTTGTAAATGGATGTAGAATGTTACCTAAAGAATAACAATGATTTAATTAATTGTTATTATTCGCCAACCAAAAATAATAGTTGAGGAGTATTAATATATATTAAATGATAAAAAAAAAGTCATGAATTCGAATACTCAATTCTAAATTATTGTGCAATTTCTATTTTAGAAAAAAATAGTTATCACTTTGTTGAATAAATTCATAGCTGTAGAAAAAAATGGACTTACTCATACAACTTTTTATTAATAAAAATATTTTTTCTTCTATAACGTTTTGAATTATAAATGACAAGCGGAGAAAGTGAAGATAAATAATTTTTTAGTTGAATAAAAAACTGTTATGTATTATTCAAATTTACTTTAGAATTTAAATTTAAATAATAGCATAAAACTTCTACAAAAATAAATGAAATTTTGTAAATTAAAAAATCCAAAAAATAATGTAAGAGAATGGTCCAAAGAATCTTGTTGGTAGAAGCTTAAGTGTGTTTGTTTGACATATTTAGGTAGTTTTTAAGTTAAGGAGTTCTATTGATGAGCTATATTGAGTAGTTAAAAATTGAGAGTTGTGCCAAAAACTCGTTTGGATGTAGTTTTTATGTAGAGAAGTTATAGTCAAAACCTTGTTTGAATGTAGATTTAAATTGAGTAATTATTTTTAGTAGTTAAAAAAGAAATGATTAAAAATGGGTGGTTATAAATGAATGATTAAAAATAAATGATTAGAAATTAGAGTTATTTTCAAAAGTAAAATTGAGGGAGAGTTATAAAAACTGGTTTGGATGTAGATTTTTTAGGAGGAATAAATAAATTCTAATCCTAACTCCTAGCTAAAAACATCAAACAAACCGCCTCTTAAAGTATACGATATATACTTTCTTGAAGGTCTCAAATTCAAAACCCATAATTAAATTTAGATAAAATATTTTGTTGTCTCCTAAATTCGAGTCTTAAGACGAGCACCAATTTTTTAGTATGCAGTAATAAATTTATGAGACCCTACCATAGTCATTCTATATATCCGCCAAACAAAAGCTATTTAACCAATTTAAATAAAACCTCCCCCGCCGAACAATTTTTTATGGTCGCCACTTATCTACAAGTTAATTTTCTATGAATTACATCAATAATCAAATGTAATAGAGTCATGCGACTAATAATTGAGATATACATAGACTATCCAACACACATAGATATTAAAAAATAAGTAGATAAAAAACAAAGCATTTGCCCATAACTACACAAATTAGTAATGTAAACATTGAATATAAAACATAGCCCCCAAAATGTACTAGCTTAGGGTAGGGTACCCATAATTCCAAAAGCTATAAACATAATTTACCAGCACCCAATATTATTTCACACTTGACCTATGTACCATATTATAGATTCCAAAGCCTTGAACTTAGAATGGTTAGTTGAAGCCTACCAGTAACTGTCCTAATTATGGAGACCGAGTGTCATATCTAACAAAATCCAGTCTCCATGTAATATATATTTTCAGCGGTTGGACCAATAATGTATAATATGTACAATGTGTACTTTAATATCTAGATCTTCTCTTCTGTCTTTTTGATCGCTTCCTTGATACTCTAGAACCGTTTATACTATCTCGTTGTCGTTTGAAATCGCTGTTACCAAGTAAATCTAGTAAGCTTTTGGTGTACCTAGTAATGTTGGTTACGATGGCATATACGGTCACCTCGCTCTTTGGGATCGAGATGGCTTTTCGCTCGATGACTGCATTTTGCCCGCAGAATGAATCTTGAATCGTCGTCTCATCTCGCAATCTCTGAAATACTACTTCCTTATCAAGACTCAAACAATCTGCAATGACCTGCACGGCAAGGATATGAACTTCCCGTCGAAATAATGAAAAGATACAAACACATTCGTATGAAACAAACTCCCAAAAGGAAGTGAAAGAAAACTACCAAAGTAAACTAGAACAAGAATCCTAGTATTGAAAAATAAAAGCATCCCGATTCATAAAAATATCATTAGAGGAATTGAAAGCAAACAGATTAGATAAAAGAAACACCAAAGAGAGGCTTAAAGGAGAAATTACACAGATTGACAATTTGATGGTTTGATTTGTCATGATAACCATCGAAACATACAACAGTCCGAAGTCCAAACTTTAGAGTCAAAATTGAACTTTACGCTAGGATGTCAAAGACATTATTATTATTTTTATACATGTGATTGTCCGAGCCAGCTTGTGCACCTCAATAATTCTCACGGGACATATCATTTGACCATACAACATTTGGATATCAAGAAAATCCGTTGAAAATTAATTCATAGATAGGTGACCACCATGGATTGAACCAATCAAAGACATTATTAACTAGACTTGCATGCGTTACCAATCAACGTCTCACCTGAAAATCAACGGGGACATTTATTTCAGCATACGAACTACCACAGCCTTCGCTGAAATTGAGCCTCAAAACCAATTCAAATGATCTTGTCCTACCTGTTCTTCTGATAAATGCCAAAACGTAAAAAGAATTGAGTTTGAGCATTCTTGTGGCATTGCACTAAGCTACTTTCAAAGTTGAAATCATCAAATACTGAGTGAAACATTCAACCTATAAAACCAAGTTTATATAAATAAAAATGAGTGTAGCCAAATTTAGAATGCCGGAAAGTGCATAAATCTGTTAGCAGTCAGGGATGCAAGAGGCAATCATTCAGAGAGTTAAATCATAAAATACCAACCTTCCCACTTTGCAATCGATCCATACCTTACTAAGAAGATGTTAGGATTGCTATCGAGTATTATTAAGAATATTAAGTAGTATATTAGCAATTAGTTAGAGAATTTATTAGCCTTAATTATATTTTATCAAAAAAAAAAGAAAAAAAAAACCTTAATTATATTAATTATTAACATGAGATTCACTATTCTTGGATCAGATTTTTTTTAATCGATACTTATTTGGGCTTTTTGGGCTCTAATACCATATTAGATTAACCGATAGTTTCATCTAAAAACAATGGAGAACTAGAGGAGTACCCTATGATTTTATAAAGGTTGTGGAGTCTCCCACCTTTCCCATGCGGATCTAGGCTTGTTGGTAACAAATAGTGGGGTAGGCCATTTCTTGATGGTGAATTAGAGCTTGAGAGAGATCTCAGGAAGGAAGGTCCAAGTACCTTAAACATCATGATATATCTTGCAATTTTCATTATCTTTTCTTTTATATCAGTATATAGGGTTCTATAAATTGGTATAAAGTTGTTCGGTTTTGCTATGGAGTTAGATGTATAAGAGTTTTTCTTGAAACGTAGGAATGCAATTATCGATTCATGCCAAAAGTTGCAGTGGAAGGAAAATTCCAAAGAATTTATATATGTATGGATTGTGTCAATCTGTGATGAAAAATAGCTTTAGGGAAATGAGGGAACGTTACAAAAGAATAACAAAGTGTTACAAAAATGAAAGAGGAGAATGTATTGGCAAGGACAAAGGAAACAAGGAATCCATGGAGAAAAGTAGAAAAAGAGCCATGAATCAAACGAAGAAGAGAATTAAGGCAGGGCTGTGGAAGAACACCAAAGGTACTGTTGAACAAACAAGACAAAGTTGGTTGATAAAGAAAATATGAAGAATCACGATTGACAAAAAAAGAGGTGTACTAAGTAAATAAAGAGGAAATCTTGGAGGTGACTCCACAGGGGCTTGAACTCAGGGCTACCGCTCTGATACTAACTTGAGTTTCAAGGAGGAGAACATAGTATTTTCATTATACTTTTCTACTATACAATTGAGTGAGAGTTTCTTTTAAATAGGAAACCCCAACAACTAATGAATGAGATCTCCCTCAAAATATGAAATTTAAACTACATTGAGATATTTTAAAAAATAACCAACACAAGCAACTTTGTGGGTAGCTGAGGCCAGAGAAGAAGACGACATCGGGTGAAGCTGCAAAATGATATTGTGTGGGTTCTACGATCAAACAAAATTAAGCAGAAGTGTTGAGGCTGCAACTTTGCTTTGAAAAAAAAAATTGAAGAGAAAAGAGAAATTCTAGAATGTGGGTTGTTATACTTTCTTCTTAGGCTGTATTTTAACAAGTCTAGATCCCTTTTTTTAATAAGAAACAAAAGGTGGCTGACCTATTTGTTATTAAGAAAAAAGTTTTAACGTGGTAATGAAAACCAATATTTCATTTTAAATTTTTGTTTGCGGGTACCTTGAATACAAGGTGTGTTAAATCATGGCCAATAGAGAGGGGTCTAGGGGGCCATGACCTCCCAATTTTTGGAGTTGTTATATTTTTTATTTTAGAATAAGTTTTTATATTTTGTAGTTAAAGTGGACCCAACCCATAATTTAATACTATTTGTAGCATAGATGGTTCCCCAAATCTCGTAATTTGTTATTTTTGTTTTATTTTATATAAAAATAGATCTCACCCATAGTGCTAAGTGCCTTCTCAAATATTGGATTTTGTGAGGTTTTTGTACATAGAAGTTTGACCTCCCAAAATAATTTAAATCTATACCAAGTAAGTTTTATGATTCTGTCCCTAGTTAAGATTGTCATTAGAGTATTATTAAAAATATCAAGAAGTATATTAACAACTAGTTGGAGAGTTTGTACGTAACAAGTGTTTTAGATAAAAGGGTAGACAATGAAGTAGGCAGACAATTATTTGGTGGTGAATTAGGGCTTGAGAGCTTGAGTTTATCTTGTACGCTTTATAATCTTTTATATTTCACATAAGCATGTCATGTTACCCATGCAGTAAAGAAGGAACTCATTGATAAACCATTTACCATGCCAAATGCATCGGGCCGTTGTCCATGTGATATGAGATTAGATAAGCACATACTCAAAATTAATAATGTTCGAAATAATTTCATGAAAAGATTACACCATAAAGAGGAAGAACATAAAGTTACCTTTTAAGGAGAAACGGCTGGCTCTCTAAAGTAGCAGATTTGAAATCTTGATTATCCAAGAATGAAACCTGGGAAAATGTGGCAACTACTACTTTAACGTATGGTATGTTACCGATATCCCAAAATCATCGATGAAAACTGAAAAGATGAGTTCGATAGCACAGTTTGTTGTTTGGGTGTATTTTCTAAAAACTGTTATATGAACTAAAATCCAAACCACCTACTTAGGACATTAAGATCAAGTTTACTAAAGATTAAATATTGTACCTGTACGGCCAAGTGGTTATTCCATAAGATCAATCAAAGTGTATGTAAACTGGCCTAAATATTCATAGGATCAATACTTTATATATATCCGTGATTGCCCGAGGCCAACCTGTCGCACTTCAACTACTGTCACAGGACATACTATAAGACCCTACAACATTTGAATGTCAAGAAACTTATAGAAAATTAATTTCTAGGGACCTACTCCTTGCATTATGATCAATAATAACTTTGTTTTGATGTATAGATTAAACAAGCTTAATTTATAACTAGAAGGTGAGGGATCTCCTCCTTGCATTATGCTCATGACTCATCCCAATGATCCGTGGTTCGTCCACTCCAAGACCAGCTTTATGTCTTTTGCTATAGTATGTTCACTTTTTTCTTCATATTTTTTCTTAGAAAAGCTATCTTCCCTGCCAAAATTTCTACATACAAAAATTGTTGCAACATTATTTAATCATTGGCACCATCTAATGTAATCGATTATCTTTTTCTGTACTTTTTCATATATCAATGAAAAGTATCTGTTGCTCATGAAAAAACATACAAAAATTGGTTTTGCTTTAAAAAACAGAAAGAAAAATAAAACGATCCGCCTTGCAAACAAACCTTCAGTCACTCCAAAGTGCCAAAAATGTCTAGGTTTTTTTCTTTATATCTATTCATGGCATTAGGCCTCACCCCCATTATTTTACAAGCGACTTTGTGCACTATAACATTGGCTTCTGCTTCAGCATGAGAGGAACCTTAGAGGAAAGAAAAGAATATTGTGGAAATGCACAACCTAGGCACTTGTGTGGAAGATTTAGAGAGAACGAAATAGGAGGATTTTTTTAAGATAAGTCTTTATTTTGTTGATTTTTGTAACAATGTTCAAATTACTTCTTCTATGAAGAGAATTGGACCAGTTTTTTAACTGTAGGCTAGACTGCATCCTCAAAAATTTGGAGGCTTTGTTGCTTTAGCTGCTGTTTGGGAGGGGCCTGACACCAGTTGCAAATATATATATATATACACAAACCTTTGCCATCATCACCAAGGCTTCCCTCTACGGTTGTCTAGAAAAATCTAGGGGCCAGCCATAAAAAGAAAAGTGGAAGACAACTATAACTTCGACCATTTTTCTAAAAGAACACAAGTCCCCAACTATCACGAATTGGAGTTCAAATGCAAATATAAAGGGATAGAGAGATAAGCACAACAGTTTCAGAAAAATCACCTCAACAGATTTGATGAATGGCAATGGTGCTTTCTGCCCGTGTACGCTTAATATACGAAGAGTCCAGTTAACAAATTTCTTATCTGCAACAATAAAAAAATTGAACATGTGATAAGGCACGAAATATTGTCAGCATTCTGATCCATGAGATTCACTTCTTTATGTGGATGTCAAAAGAATATAAACAAGGATCATTCCAACAAATTAAAATTAAGGCAAAACATCGATGGAATGCCTGCAATGAAATAATCAAAGGGGAATCTTTTGTGCAGACCAGATAATCAAATGATTCAAGTAACATAATTTTTATCTATAACACAAAAGCATTGACCTTTCAAGTCACAAGGAGAAATTAGTATAAGAACAAAATATTAAGCTACATTCTTTTAGTTTTGGTAAATAGGAAATCGAGAGGCTAGTTCTTAGCTAGAACAAACCGCTCTAATACCAAATTGATAGTAACTAAACTATGTATTTATAATAGAAAATAACAAAGATAAACCAAGACCCTTATAAGCTAAGTGGCTTTGGTGTTTTCATCATGAGACGTTCGCCCTATGGCACAAATTCATTGTGAGTGGGGGTCATCCCCTTTCTTGTGAACTGCATCACTTGTAGAAACCCCTGGACAGACATTGCTGAAGAATTCTCCTTTTTTTCTTGCTTCATTCACTATTTAGTGAGGGATGAAAGGGTAACTTTTTGAAGGAGGATAAGTAGTTGGAAGATAAACCCCTCTACTACGTGCTTCTGCGCCTTCATTGTTTATTGGGGGCATTTTGTTGTTTGTGTGAGAGGAGGAATGCCTGTTTGAGACCTTGTCCGACTGAAAGCTTTTCATGTAGATCTTTTTCTCTTTCCCATATTCTACGGGGAGTTCTGTCTTTGTCTTGTGGTGAAAGGTGAAATTACAAAGAAGATTAAGTTTTTTGCTTGGAATATCTTTCACAACAGAGTTAGTACCTTAGACATGGTGGTGTGGAAGGTGCCTACCTTGGTGAGGCCTTGGTGTTGCATTTTTTGAAGGAAGACGACTGAGCGTCTTGATCACATTCTTTGGCAATGTGACATCGCATACGAAGTTTGGAGTCAGTTCTTTGCAAAGTTTGGTATTTCCCTAGCTAGGTAGAGGATATGTAGGGAAATGTTCGTAAGAAATTATTTTTTTTTTCTTTTTTGTAGCAAGCTCAGATATGTGCTATTCTGTGAGACTTTGAGGTGAGAGAAATAATAGAATCTTTCGAGAGATGGAGAGGTCTCCATGCTAGTCCCTTTTGAGATTCTACATTTCTTTTTGGTCTTCAGTGATGAAGCCATTTTGTAATTATCCTCCGCAAGGCTTTTCTTAAGTTTCCTCCTTTGTGACTGCTTTTTTCATATAAAACGAGCTAAATTACAGAACAAATAAACATATCTCAGTTCAAAATGAAGAGACAAGCCTCCTTCTCTCGGTCTAAATAATAATAATTTTTTTAAAAAAAAAGTGACATTCTAAAACATGGACCGAAAAAGACAAGTAAAACAATGGTGGTTGCCCGATTACATACATTGCATAAGGATTTTCATTAATGGATCAGGAAGAAGGATATCATATGCGGATGCCTATTCTAGTAATGTAAATTATCACCCAGTAACTTAACGCAGAGGTTCAGTAGACCAACAGTATTCCCTTGTCGTGCCTACTGATGCATTTTCAACTGATATGCTATGCAATAAGAATAAATATAGAATGAGTTACCGAGACTCAAAGCTTGAGAAAGTATAATCTGAAAAAGATCAATTCTAATGAACGGTGGAATCTGTATATTTAGAATCTCCATTACGCCGGCAATGACCTATGCAATTCAGATTGAACGAGAAAATTACTAAATAAGATACATTTATGATTTAGATTTGAAGTATGGATAGAAGGTTATTTATACATATAGAGATGATCAACTTCGAATGTGACATATGGCATGAATATAATTTTATTTTTCTTAGAAAGGCAGATGGACATGAATGGTAAAAATTTTAGTTTTTCTTGAATGGGCTTGGGAAGGAAAAATAGAATACCTTATCTACACGACCATGAATAACCAAACTTGCTTTCTTATCCTTTGGCGTTTTCTGTTAGAAGAGGCAAAAAATAATTTCTTAATATTCATGATATGCTAGCATCGAAACCTTTCAGTTAAAAATGCTAAAAAAACTATCAAAAAGAGAAAATTAACTCATACAATTTCTTTTGAGGTATATATCTCGTTTCTTATAAAGGAAAAAAATTAATAAAAGAAAAGAGGTATACTTCTTTATGATCGTAGTACTTTGAAATTAGGCCTAATTACAAAAAGATGTTAGCAGGCATACTGTTATCGGTGTTTTGACTTGTTAACCAAAAATTATTTTGAAAGTATAGATATTATGATGGTGGAAAATCAATCTTATTTTAATCTCAATTAATTCATGGGAAGATCTCAAACCTTGAAGAGAATTTTTTAGAAGCTTATATTTTTTTTCTCAAATCATTTGTCCAAAAAATAGTCTTGATCATACTTTGCCAAATGTAGAAAATTCTACTTCAGAAAGAGAAAGATTATAAATTGATCTTCCTAATCAAGTTTCTAAGCTTCAAGTTTATACTAAGAGGGTGCCTATTCATAGACTTGTCTCTATATTAATCTCATTCCCCACAAATGATATCAGGGGTCAGGTAACCACCAGTCTTCTTCTGATATCTTTGATTTTAATATTCCCACTATCTTTCATACTATAGATTGTCTAATAATCATAAAGTGTTCATATTTAGGATAACCAATTAATTTATTCTAAGGAATATATAGAAAAGAAAGAAAAGTATAAACACGCTTAAACAGAATTGCACGTGGAAAATAGTACAAATACTGAAAGATAATAGTAGGTGGTAAATGGGTGATCACTATCAAGTGCAACGCTGATGGTAGTATTGAAAGGTAAAAAGTCAGACCAGTTGCTAAGATCTTCACTCAAAGTTATGGTACTTATTAAATTATGTTAAACTATCAATCAACCCAAAAGCTCAAGTTGATAGATTGGAGTAAATTCAATTATATCAACCAACACTCTCCCTCACTTGTGAGTTTGGACATTTGAAAATACTCAACAAGTAGAAATTAATATTTAATTGGGAAAGAAACAACTTGGATAAGGATTTGAACACAAGACCTCCTACTCTAATGCCATATTGAAATACTTTAAACAACCAATCAACCCAAAATGTTAAGTTGATAGAGCTTAAATTTAGACATGACAAACAAAAGAGGGAATGTTGTATAACACAGAGTTCTCTCATCTAGGGTTTAGAACTTAGGGTTTAAAGAAGTATGCCTCAACTTTGTGTCTTACAACTTATCATTTATAGGCTTCGATCCAGCAAGAGAACAATAATAATGTGTGTGTGTGTGTGTGTGTGAGAGAGAGAGAGAGAGGAAAGCCTACATTAGCAGAAAATAAAGGAACCTGTACCTGAAGATTCACAATTACAATCTTTCCCCCACCACGAAGTGATTTCAGAGGAAGGTTGCATGCTGGAGTGATCTGCAAACTGCACATAGTAATCATACCTATGACCATCCTAAAATATCCAACAAATATAATTTGCATAGTAGGCACCAAAATGCTTTACAGACATCCAAATAATAGAACTCTAAACAAGCACTAAAGTAGCAATAACAACATTATACAGAATTTCAAGAAAGTTCAATCCTTTGTTTGGCAGGTTATTCATGAAGGATTTAACACTATATTGCCTTTCAAGGAAGTTTTCTTCTTCAACATGGCTGCTATGTTGTATTCTTTGTCGTCGTGGAAAAAGGCCTAGATCATATCCTTTGGAGCACTGACTTCGCTTTTAAAAGTTATTTTTTTATATGTTTGTATTTCTGGCGAGATGCTTGAGGAGCTCCTTCATTCACTGTTTTAAGAGAAGAGGAGATTTTTGTGGCAGGTTGAGAACTGTGCAAGGGTTTGAAGAAGGAGAGGAACAATTGAAACTTTAGAGAAACTGAGAAGAGCCCCGGTGATGCATGGTCTCTTGTCAGGGTCAATGTAGCTCTTTAGAAGTCAATAACGAAGTCGTTTTGTAATTAGTTGTCAGGTCTTATTGTACTTTATTAAAGTCCCTTTCTTTAGTGGACTTCCTTTTGCAAGCTTGATTTTTTGGGTGCCTGTGTAATTCTTTCCTTTTTATAATCTCTCCTCAATGAGAGATTGGTTGATAAAAAAAAATCTAAACTTCAATAGTCGGATAAAAGTTATTTTTTTTTTCTGAAATAATATGGCAAATCACCTAAAAATTTTCAAAACACATCAGTAAGAAGCTACTGACCAATTGCTAGTCAGTAAAATTACATCCATGAGAACAATCTCAAATCCCTGCAAAGTCGTTTCCTCCCCAATTAAAATTAAATTCCACTTGTAGGACATTTCTCAAATTTCAAAGCTCACAAATGACGGGGAGTGTTGGCTGATATAATTAAATTTACCTCAATCCATCAGCTTAGACTTTTGGATTGATTGGTAGTTTAACCTAATTCAACAAATTCATTCATAAAAGAGAAAAAAATAAAATAAAACCAACCAGGAGTTTCATCACATGAAAAGGATATGGACACGTGCTTATTCCAGCAAAAATAGCAGTTAGAGCCATATTTTCTGCGTAAAACCTGTAAGGCTCTAACCACACTATTAAAAAGTAATAAACTGCCATCCCATGGCAAGAACACTCTACTTACCTTGTCCCTAGACACAACACAACATCAGCCATTCTGCAGTGCCTCTCAGCTGGATTCATCTCCTTCGGAGGCAATGCATCCTGCATTTATACAAAGGTCAGATGTCATAGGCTGAAAGAAAAGGTCCACCACGCTACTCCGACCGACGTCAGAGTCAGCATCCAGGTTATCATAACTGCCTAAGGTAGTTTGAGAAGAAGTGGGGTTTTTTGTCAAATGAATGACACCTTTGATGAGGCCTAGAGAGAGGAGGCCAACGCGTAGTCTTTTAAGTGCACTATTTTAACTCATTCTAGGAGTCCCGTAACAATATGTAACTGTTTTAAACTTTATGTGAGAGTTAAAACCACAGGAAGAAATGTAATATTTTCAGGAAAAAGACAATATAGATAACATGACCATATAAGAGAGTTTCCAATCGACTGAGAATACTAAAACTATCAACTGGCTGAGACAAACCAATCATAAAATATGAAAGAACGGCGAGTACACTAAAATAGTAACCAGCTAAACTTCAATCTTCATATCAAAAAAATGAAATACAGGCGATAAGAAAAGTACCTCCCAGTCAAGAACTGTATCCCTTAGTTTAGCTCCACAATCGACGGCAGAACATCTCCGTGAAGTATCTTTCAATCCAATAGTTTCTACTTCAAAATCCCTCAAATACCTGATAATATTTTGAGTCAGATTTCCAACGGGTAAGAGAAAAAAACCACTGAGAAATATGGAAACAACCTAGCAGAAAACTGCAGTTTCCCGATTAAAAAAACTGTTTATAGTTAACGACGGGACAATATTCTACATTTATAAGGAAAAATATATCTAAAGCAAGGACATGGGACATTCGGGCACGTGGAGCTCTCCAAAATACCAGTCTGGTATCCTTAATAATTATAGGATGAAGAGGGTTGACAATTTACACTAAGAAATAACATAGTAGATGACAAGATTGAAGAATACATTGAAATAATGCTCTTTATCCAAGAAAAATAACTCTTTGATTCCAATCTCTCCAAATAACCCAAAAGAAAGGATGTGTTATATGCATCAGCAAAGCTTATTTTTCTTAAAAGGGGTGGCTCATGAGCACAAAGGTAAGGAGATCCTTCAATCGGATGGAAGCACCGTTGACCAGCCAAAGGATTTAAGAATCTTGCTCCAAAAATTCCAAGCATAAGGGCCACTGCGGAAAATGTGACTTTGAGATTCATCAATTTCTTTACACAGAGAACATCAGCTAAGGGAAATGACCATAAGGGCGAAAAATGCCAATATTTCCTTTTACACGTCCTTTACAAATTTACAAAAAAAAAAAAAAAAAAAACTTCCCAACTAGCAAAGGAAGTAGCAAGAAAAATCTCTAGTTATTTCGCATATCAAAAGGAGAATTATAAAAACTTCAAAAACAAATAAATTATCAAAATTCCCTATGAAGTTGGGATGTGGTCAAGTGTTCGCCTATTTCTTTTCAACTAAATATTTTAACATTAGCAACAATGATCCACTAAGAAAATTGGAGTCAACTATCATCTTGACAGATGGACGTTCAATTATGTGATATACATGAAAAAAAAAATACATCAAACCCAATACTCCAGTATCTAAAAAGAAGGACATCAAACCATGTAACAAGAACATCAGAAGTTGAAAAAACAAAAACACATAAGATAGAAACTTACTCAGCTCCACATGATGGGCAAGTTTCCATGAACGAGTTCCCATGTAACTCAGCAAGTTTCTCTCTTGGTATACCAGATCGAAGATGGAGGCCGTCAATATTCTATAATGCAAAAAAAATCTTAACATAAAGAATGCATGCAGAATTATCTAACCAAAATGTCATAAAAAATTCCTACCAAAAAGCCCTCCACTTTTAAAAAAGCTCTTGTTTTCCTTTTGTATGAGAGCAAAAGAAAAAAGAGATTCCTTAATTTCATTGAATACATGAAATTACAAAGGGCTAAAATGTCAAAGGAGTTACAAAAAAAACACTTCCTTAGGGCAATGAGTGAAGTGAGACTATAGTTATGAAAGTAAGAGAATAATTTACATCAAGAGAGAAAGCAATGATGGTAGTGTTAAAAAAAACTATCAAACAGAGGCTTTATCATCGAAGATCTGCCACAAGAAAAATAAGCACTACCTGACTAATGATGAATTTCAATTTATCAGCCTTCTCTAACTCAACCAAAGCCATGTGAGTCATGCTCGGAATTGCACGATGAAACGGCAGTGATGCTTCTGGTAAGGCTTTACCTTCACGCTGGAGAATTTTATCACATTAGTAATTCATTTGTTTACATGCATGTTATAATGAGCAGGATAGAACTCTTGCAAATTTTGATTTTCTCAATTTAATAATTCCAGATTATAAACTTCAACTCAAGATGAAAAAAGGTTGCTCAACCCTCTAATGTTTCTTATTATAAATAGCATATAAATATAACTCACCTGAAGAGTCCATATTCCTTTAGGACCCCGAAAATCAGGTATGCCACAAGAAGTTGATATTCCTGCACCAGTAAACACCACTAGATGCTTACTCTGCAAATACAAACAAAATTCCTCAAGAGATTGACTAACATAAACCTAGACAAAAAAAAATATATCACAAATGAGATTTCTTTTTATAAAACAGATTTATAACCTTTTGTATCATAATAGCTAGCCGATCAATCTGCCACATAAAAAATGATGTTAAAATAACAAAAGTAAGGCATTTAAACCATACATTAATAAGAAAGCCTTGGAAGATTTTTTTTTTTAATGAAGGACCAAACTTTCATGGAGAAAAGAATGAACCCACGACAGTTAACAAAACCACATAGCAACTTCAAATAGTTTCTCCAAAGGGTAGTGCGGTGGTCGAAGACTTGGGATTCGAAAATGTGCTCACTCAAGGTCTCAGGTTCAAGCTCACCTAGGTCAGGCACATATCATAGATTCTTTCGATGTTAATTATGTTTTTCCATTTTTGATTCGGGAGAGTCTTGAATTGAGTTGACTGAGTTTTTGATTGGATCTTGAATCCATGATATAATACGTCATTTGGTGTTGTGTGTGTGTTTGATTTCAAGTTACCATGTGTGTAATTGAAACGATGTTTGTAAATCATATATTGACATTAATTAGTAGACACCTCCCATGTATACATTCCTTTTATGCATCCTGATGTCTGACCTAAGGACGAGCATGGTTACCCCCCACTATAGTGGAGCAATGGTCTGATATTCCAGTTTCAAAAATAAAAATAAAAACTTCAAATCAAGCGCTCACACACAATGACACAACACCAAATGACCAATTATATCATAGATTCAAGATCCAATCAAGAACACAAACAGTGAACAAAATCCAAGACTCCCCTAAATCAAAAAACGCAAACACACAATACTAACATCTCCAAACACCAAACATAATCAACATCGATCGGCACAGCAATTACAGAAGATAGCAAAACATCGACAATGAAAAACAAAACCTAGAAGCGAAATTAGAGAGGGGGGAGATGAAAATAAATCTAACCTTTTCTTGTAAAACGTGAGATGGGTCAAAATGTTCGGCCATTCCCACCTTTCCCACGTCTTCGATGAACGAAAGCTTCTCTGCGTAGCCCAGAGACATGGCGGCTGTGGTGCCCACTTTCCCGTTGAGCTGAGAGATGATCGAACAGAAAATTGCAGACACCAAAGTCCAGTCCCCGCTTGCTTCGCCCCTCTCTTTGCTCCAACAATTTAAAGCATAATATGCTTCTTCTACGGAGACCCAAAATATTTTATGCAAAAAATTCATTAATCCTCGATAGTCATTCCGAAATCGGTATTTAACTCTCTTATTTATTTGAGAATACAAGTATTTTTTAGTCCACTCATTCGGATTTCTATATTTGTATATGTGACTCAATTTGACTACAATTAAGCTATATATGTTGGCATAAAAATATAGATGGTAAGAGATGGAGACATTTTTTTTACTCATTTCTCGACAAGTCGGAAAAAAGCTTGCCTTCACGTATATGCGTAGAATCAACTTACTTGACGTTATATGGTACAACTTTTGCCTCACATTTGTTTAATTTATTTATTTATATTTTTTTCACAAAAAAATTATCATATCATAAAGGAAAAAATGAGCCAACAAGACCAGAACTTTGATGACATCTTCTACGACCTAGTAATCATGACGATACAAATTCGAACCCCCCAATATTGTTATATAAAAAAGTAATAACTTTTTTTTTTCGCAATTAGAATTCTAATCTTATTGGAGCCAGGTTTACTTTTTTTTCTTTTTTTTTTATTAGAAAATTGGAACTTCGCTCCTCTCTTCCTTGTATTCGGGCACCACTGACCCGTCCCTAGACATCGAGATATTTTGAAGGATATTATAGTTTAAGTGATTTTCAACAAACTCAAACTAGTGATCTTTCAAGCAAGCATGTCTTGAAGTTCTTAGCTTCAACCGATAGACTATCCAAGGGGACAACCCAAATTTACAATTGTTGTAGCATTTTAATACATCTTCCTGGAAAAACACACATTTTGATGCATTAAAAGGAGTTTGTTTCATAATAAAATATAATTAAATGAGGATAGAATAAAAAATAAAAATAAAAAACTTCCGGATATTAAAGTTTATAACAACTTAAAAAATGGTCTCGAAGTTAAAAGTTTTAATATGATTATTTAACCATTAACGCATTCATATGAGTGAACTATCATCCATGTGACCGTCTAAATGTTTTTTTTTATAAAATTAAGAAGACTTTTATGGTAGAGTCATTCTTAATTTATTTAATCCACTTATTTATATATATAGTGGGTTTTTAGACATATTTGCACATATCTCGACTAATGCTATTGAGCGTATAACCTACAACATTTAGTTTATTATTTAAAATTTTTAAAGATATTATATTTTTTTTTAAATCAAATATTATAAAATTAATCTCATATATGTTTAAAATTAAGTTATTATCTTCACCTCAATTATTGTGCTATAAAGACAAATAATAACGATGATGATGACGACGACGACAATAAGATTTTTGGGAGGATAATCGAAAGGGTCCATATCTGATTTGATTGTTTGATAAAAATTCAATTTAATATCATGGTCAGATATTCGATTATGGTTCCTTCTTTAACTTGTTCTTTGAAAAAAAAGTGGAGGAGAAGAGTACAAGAATTTGTCTTCTTTGACGGTAATAAGAATAATGTACTTTTTGAATGTGTAATTTGTAATATTCTTTAAATATAATAAAAGGGAATAAAATCACTTTGATATATGTGTATAGATGGAATCCACCCATAAATGTCATTTTTATTAGATGAGTCCCAATTTACCAAGGTCGTGTTTGAAGCACCGATTTGGTTATTATAGACGGAAGGTTAGGATAAACGGTAGGTTATAAATGATGTTTGAGGGACAAATTATTACAATAGAGATTATGATAATCGGTATTTGAGAGACTGGTTATGTAACAAAAAACAATATATGTAAGGTGTAGATATACGGAGTAACCACCATTAATAATAAACGGTGGGACAAACATCGGTTGAATTATTATAAGCAACTCGGCGGTTTACATAAACGGGTCCAAACAAACAATTCATCTAGTTATGAGTCAAACAAACAATAAAACCAATATTTTTGAGTTTTCAATAATTATGTCCAACTTGATATTCATTAAATAACAAAAGCCATTGGTTTGGCTTTTTATTGATTCAATTGATTTTGATTTAGCTTTTTGTTTTAATTTCAATTCAAATTTAGTTTATTTTTTCAATTTCTGTGTCCTTCTCAATTTGATTTTGATAATTTTTATTTTACAATAAAAAAACAATATTTTCTACGTTTTTTCATGCATAACCTAATATTGCTTCATATTTTACATATATTTGGGTCATTCCATCAAAACTAAATATCAATGTATGTTTTTTTTTCATTTTTTATTTATATATTCAATTTGTTTTGATTTCATGTTGGGGTTTTCCATCAAAAACTTAAATCCAACCAACATATTTCAATTTTCTAAAATATCAAATCGAACGATCAAATATTATTTAAAAAAACCAAAATCGATCCATTGCATTTGCTCGATTCAACTTAGTTTTGTTGGGTTTTCTTTTGACGATTTTCCTCTAAAATATTGATGTTTAATTTTTGTTTCTCATGCATAAATATTCCCTATTTAACTTTAGAATTATATTTAAAACTCTCTGTTGAGTATGCATACCTTTATTTATTTAAAAAACACTAACAAGAAAAAAAAAAAAAAGAGTATGCCTACCATAAAAAATAGACCACCAAAGATGGAACAAAATTGAAAGCATATGAATAAAAATGTTATCATAACCTAATTTAATATATTTAAAAAAAAAATATATATTTTAAATCTGGAAACGAGAAAGGACTTTTTAGTAATTGACCGATTGATTGTGTTCGAAAATTTGAATTCAGTTGCCCCGCTAAGTGCAAAAGTCCATCTTCTTCACTGTAACTCCAAAAGTTCATCGTCTTTCATGGCCGCTCTGTGAAGCACGGCGGCGATGGAGAAGCTGTTCGTGCAGATCTTCGAGAGGAAGAACTGGATCATCGACCAGGCCAAGCACCAGACCAGTCTATTTGACCAACACCTCGCTTCTAAGCTCATCATCGATGGAATCGCTCCCCCGCCTTGGCTCCACTCGCCTTTTCTTCCTCCCCGCATTTCGCATTTTCAAGGTATTTTTCGCACTCTTCTCATAATTTTTCATTTCTTATGCTCTAATGGTTGGTTAGGGCTATTAGGGTTGTTCATAGATTCTCCCAAAATCGATTCAGCCGACGGACAGAATTAGGGTTCTGTTTTCAAGAATTTTATTCGTTTTTTAAAAAATGAATTCTCAAGATTTCATTACATTGTAATCAAATATGAATTATCTGATTTAACCGATTTTAATTTACTTAATCGATCAAACCGACCAATTAATTTCGGCGTTATTTTAAAGCAAAATAATAGGTTGATTCATTGTCAATTTTTAAGCAAACTGAAAATCGACACCGATTAACAGATGAACATGTCCCCAAGTTGGGGGTGGCACAGTGGTTGAAGACTTGGGCTTTGAGGGTATGCTCTCCTCAAGGTCCCAGGTTTGAGACTCAGCTGTGACGTTATTCCTTTGATGTCTCTCGGTGCCTGGCCTAGGGACAAGCGTGGTTACCCTTGTTTCAAAAATAAAAAAAGCAGATGAACACCCTGTACTAGTGAAGCACTAATTGTTCAATTTTGGAACTTTTTTTTTTGCTTAATTGGTACTTGTAGATGCAGAAGTGAACAAGAATGATGTTTCTGGAGTTGAGTTCCCGCGCTTTCCGCTTCAGACCCATCGTTCTAGTTTGAACGAGGAATTGGTTGAAGAGGGGTTGCAGCACAGGTCGAACGAAGAAGCTGGTTCCTTAAACGATGATTTTGGTGCAGGGATTAGGCCATCTGTTTTACTCCAGAGCGACAAGAGTGTGGCTGGATTTGATTTAAATTGCACCCCTCATGTTGACATGAGCCCTTTTTCTCATCAAGGTCGAGAATGTGTAGTTTCAGAAAATTACCAAGATCCTACTCTGTCATTGGCACGGTTACACAGATCTAAGTCTAGGCAAAAGGCTTTAGAGTTGCGTAATAGTGTCAAATCTGCTAGGTGCCAATCCCGGTGCGAGAACAAGAATGATTCCGTTGCTGTTGGGATCATGGGGTCTGCTATTAGTTTGCTGCAAGCTGATCACGAAGATGAATCAGGGCTGGCAAAGCCATCGAGTAGTAAAGGAGTTAGTTCTGTAGAAGAAGCAACTACTGATAAAATTACAATAGTTGAAGGTACCGAGTTGCAAAGTAGATCAATTAATGTGGGTAGTTCTTTAATCAGTTCCTCTAAAGATGAAGGGTTATGTGTAGCTGGAGGTTCAATGCAGATTTTTTGTCAAGTGAATGAATTCGACTTGCCCAGTTCTTCTGGAATGATTGAATACAGTGAAAAAGGGTTGGAATATTGCAGGAGCCAGGAATGTAATTTTGATAACGCTGAAAAGTCTAATTTGCAATGTAGCTCTTTGGATGTAGATAAATCCTCATGCATTTCCCCTGAAGTTGGAAGAGCATGTCCTGGAAGCTCAAAACTGCATTTTGATCAAGTGAACGAGCAGTTGGACTTACCTAAACCTTCTTGTGGCAGTATTGCGTATCGTGAAGAGACGGTATTAGAACATTGCAGGGGCCAGGAATATAATCTTGATAATGCACTACAGTTTGGGTCACAACATAGCTCTCGGGATATGGACGATTCATCATGCATTGACACTGGCGATGGGAGGTTATTGGACATGTCTAAACCTTCTTCTCTCGATGTTGAATGCTGTGAAGAAACTATTTTAGGACATTGTCGGAGCCAAGAATGCAATCTTGAAAATGTCCAACAGTCTGGGTCGCGGTACAACTCTCAGGATGTGGATAATACTTCTTCATATGTTGAATCTGTGGATGGAAGATCATGTCCCATTGGAAGTTCAGTAATGCATTCTGATCAAGTGGAAGAGCAATTGGACGTATCTAGGTTTTCTTCTGGCAATATGGTATGTTGTGAAGAAGAAATATTAGGACATTTCAGGAGGCAGGAGTGTAAATTGAACAATGCTCAACAGTCTGGGATGCAACCTAGCTCCCGGGATGCAGATAATTCTCAAAGCCTTTCCTTTGAAGATGGAAGTATTAAACGACATTCTGATAAAGTGAATGAGTCGTTGGAGTCTAGACTTGCTTTTGTCAATATTGAATGCCATGAAGAAGTCCTAGGAGACTGTAGGACCCAGGACAATAATATTGATATTAAGGCAGAACAGTATGGTTTAGACAAAATTTTCAGTCCACCAATTGTGGAAGTAAGTGAGAAAACATCAAATAAGAAGCCCTCCACTTTTCTGGATGACAAGAGAGCTGTTAATGAAAAGGAAAAATGCAATTCACCCCTTCCCATGTCTTTGCCACCGATTAAGGTAGACTCAGCAAAGGGAGATAAATCTTATAAATGTTTATCTGAATCTCATAGTGAAAAGAGATATGAAGACATAGGATATTTAAATGGAAACACTCTCTCATCTGCTGATAAATCACTTCAAGGTTATGAAAAAACAACTGCTTGTTCTTTGCTGAAAAGTGACGAACATGTTGAACAAAGTATTTTCTTGAAAGATGGAGTGCCAAATTTGCAGTTTGCCCTTAAAAATGTAGATGAAGTTCCACTGGTGGATACAGTTGATGCATCAATTTTGATAAGAGACACAGAAACGTTCAGAGATCTTATGGTCATGGCTCCGAGTGTTCCTTCCGCTGGTGAATGGGATAATAATATTAGTAACAACACTGAGCAGTCTGGTTTAGACAAAATTTTCAGTTCACCAATGGTGGAAGTAAGTGAGAAAACATCAGAAAAGCACTCCTCTCTTCTAGATGACAAGAGGGCTGTTAATGAAAAAGAAAAATGTAATTCACCCGTTCCCATGCTTTTGCCAAAGATTCAGGTGGACTCGGTACAGGAATCTTATAAAAGTGTATCTGAATCTCTTATTGAGAAGAAATATGAAGATGTAGGATATTTAGATGAAAATGTTCTCTCCTCTGCTGACAAATCACTGCATGGTTATGAAAAAGTAACTGCTTGCTCTTTGCTACAAAGTGATGAACCTGCTGAACAAAACAATTTTTTGAAAGATGGAGAATCAAATTTGCATTTTTCCCATGAAAATGTAGTTGAGATTCCACTAGTGGTTACAGACAACGCATCAGTTTTGCTAAGAGAGACGGAATTATTTAGAGATCTCATGGTCATGGCTCCTTGTGTTCCTTCAGCTGGTGTAAGGGATAGTAATTTGAAGCAGCAACTGAAAAATTCAGGCATATCTCAGTGTGAAGATTCAGATTCTTTAGAGGGCTGCTCCGGGGACTTCAGTAGTAACCATCATTGCATATCAACAGAGTGCCAGACAACAGAAAAATCAGTAGAGTTAAAAACTTTCTGCTCAGTTTGGAAGGCATCTAGTTCTCATGAAAAACAGAGAATGGTTGAGCTGCAATTGGATAATGGTATTTCTGCATCTTTAGGCTTGGGGAATGAGAAAATTCAAACTATCAACAGGAGCCCCCTAGATAAAAAATTGATGCAGGAATTTGACTATGAAAAACCCGTTCTTGAATTTCAACGGTTATCATTTTGTGAAGAAGACTACCCAAATCTGCACATCAGCACAGAAAAGGAAGCTCAATTAATGCAGAGGCCTGAATCTTCATTCAACCTTACAGTAAAAGAGGTATATATTAGAATGGAAGATTTATTCTTGTTAGAGTTCTTAAATGTTGCTTTTGGAAGACTGTTTGTTTGAATGCCTCTGTATTCTTTCATTTTTATCTCAATGGAAGCCTAGATTTTAATCTTTAAAAAAGTTATAATTGTGAAAGTACCTATGGAAGAATGTGAATATAATTCTTCCAATTCATAACAAAATTTGCTTTTGTTTTTTTTTAATATTTTGTTTAGGAAAGGATTGACCTAGTTAGGAAGTGAGATGACAGTGGTGTTCATTTTGTTTATGCTTTTACTAGGGCGTGTTTGCTAAAAGCTAGCCTTATAAGTTTTTATCAAAGTTATTGCGAGGGAGTTGATTGGTTTTCTTCTTCTTCCTTGTACCTTTTCTATTTACTTCTCAAACATGATCTTGTTTCTTTATGTATAACTTGCAGGATCTCTCTAGGCTTGAGAGAAATAGTAGAGGCACAATGTTTCAAAATGTTATGCTACAGAGCCAAAATTTGGATACTAAAGAAAACCTTCGATTAGGAGATAATGAACTTCCTGTTGATACTGGGAAAACTGAAGGAGGAGAGGAAAATGAAATACTTACTTCCTGCTCGATTATTACTCCCCAGATCCAAACTTCTCATTATCTTGGTGCTGATAAGGATATGCCTGCATTAGAGGGGTTTCTAATGCAGGCTGATGATGAACATCCATGCATTTCTGTTGGTGGAATAGACTTTGACAAACTAGATCTTCCGAAGTGTTTGATAGAACGTGCTAGCATCTTGGAGAAACTTTGTAAATCTGCTTGTACAAACAGCCCATTATCCTCATCCTCAGAAAGTTTTAAGTTGAACACTCTGTATCATTCTCTTTCTAATGGTCTAGTAGAGAGTATGGACTTGAAGAGTAACCTACCGATGAAAGATCAAAATAAGCTTTTGAAGGATGATAGTAACTTCTTGAATAGCAAAGTCAACGGTACCCCTCATGAGAGGTCTTTCTCTGATTGCTGGCAAAGCTTTAGCAGTAATTTAGCTGGTGATGCCAGGAAGCCATTTGCATCTCCATTTGGTAAGTTGTTGGATAGGAATTCATTAAGTTATTCCAATTCTGGAAAACGAAGCAGCCCGAACATAGAACTTCCTTGCATTAGTGAAGAAGCGGAGAATACATATGAGGTTGATGATGAGTTTTCTCTGGATATGGGATCTATAGAGCGAGTGCCACTTACAGACATTACAGAAAATGAAAATGTTCAGGTAACAGTTTCTGAAGCTGCTACATTTGCTAGTAGATTGAGTTTAGAATCTGTAAACCCAGAACTCAGCAACACTGGGAATCATAATATAACCAAAGAGAACGTGGGAAATCAGAAAAGAAGTAAGAGAAAATATTTGAATGAGACCGTGAATCATGATATCTTGCCAGGAGCAAATGGAGCTAAGAGAGTCACTAGATCATCTTATAATAGATATAGCAGGTCAGATTTATCCTGCAAGGAGAATTCTAAAGGCCCTCGATTCTCTGAAAAGGAATCCAAGCATAAAAATATTGTGTCCAATGTGACTTCTTTTATTCCTCTTCTCCAACAAAGAGAAGCTCCAACTAATTTAAAAGGTATGTATATTTATATTTATTTTATAGCTATAGATGGCACTCGAATATTAGCATGTATGGATTGATTATGAACCTAAAAGTTCTTGGATATTAACATCTAAAATATCTCAATAATTTGATGTCTCAATTACTAGCTACTGAATTGACAAAATGTGTAGTGAAGAATGATAGTCTTGTATGAAATCTTGGAGAATGCGACAAAAAAACTCAAAGAGTCCTAGACTCCTAGGCACCCATACCATGCCCCTTATTGCTCCACACTCTTATTCCTCCTGTTCTCTTCCTTCCATTATGCACATTCTTCCTAACAGAATTATAAATTGGAGAATCATGCACATTCAAGAAGCTGGAAGCTGTACACTTGTATTTTCCTTTGACCTCACCGCGTGCTAAACGCACTCGCAGCTTATCAGAATTTTTGTGTGGCATTGAACTTTATCTATTATTTGGTAGTACCTAGTTTGAATAGCGTGTATCTGATAATCAGACTATTGTACTGAATTTTAACTTATGTTTAAAACTTGTGCATTCATGCAGGGAAGAGAGATATTAAGGTGAAGGCCATTGAGGCGGCTGAGGCTGCAAAACGCCTTGCAGAAAAGAAAGAAAATGAACGTCACATGAAGAAAGAAGCCTTGAAACTTGAAAGAGCAAGAATTGAGCAAGAGAATTTGAAGCAGATTGAATTGGAGAGAAAGAAGAAAGATGAAGAGCGGAAGAAGAAAGAGGAAGAAAGGAAGAAAAAGGAGGCTGATATGGCAGCAAAGAAAAGACAGAGAGAAGAAGAAGATAGAAAGGAGAAAGAAAGAAAAAGGATGCGTGTTGAAGAAGTTAGGAGACGATTACGAGAACATGGTGGGAAGTTAAGATCTGATAAAGAGAATAAGGAAGTGAAACCCCAAGCCAATGTAAGATGCTATATGCAATAATCTTTTATTTTTCCTTGTGTTCATGCGGTTTGAGGGGTAAAGATAACTTATTGTTTTTCCTGTAGGACCAAAAACTAAGAAAGGGATGTAAGGATGCGACTGACAAACTGGACAAGGAAAGTGGGCATGAAAACTTTGACAAACTGTCAGTTATGGATTCTAAAACTTCTACAATCGATGCTGGAAGGGCAAGCTCTGTCGTGGAGGACTCACAAACAACAAGTGTCGGTTCTCTAGAGGCAGAGGTAAAATGCTTTTGCAAGTGCACATTTCCAAAATCCATGACGTTATTTAGTGTGAAACGTTATATTTTCAAGATAGGGATGACCAATTAGCTAGTAATCCTCCAATTTTCTCACCATTCTTCCTAAAATTGTTATTAAATGACCAATCAACTTAAAAAGCTTTAGCTAATAGATTATTTTATGTTTGCGTAAATTTAATTATATCAACTATACTCTCTCTCACTTGTGGGCTTGTGAATTTGAAAAATGCCCAACTAGTGAAAATTAATATTAATTGAGGAGGAAATGACTTTACATGAGTTTAAACACATGATTTCCTGCTCTAATACCATGTTGAATCATATTAAATCACAAATCAACCCAAAAGTCTAAGCTACAGGTTAAAATGATTTTTTTTTTATAAATAAAAGATCGATGACACCACATTGAAATCTTTAGGAGGTAATTCTAGTGTGGAATCTGAAAGAATTTAGGCTTCTAGGTGAAGAAGGTTGTTGGAATTTGAAATCAAGTTTGTCACGATATATATATCTCGAAACAATGAAATAACTGTAGTACATAACTCTTGAAACATAAGTACACACCTTAGGCTTTCAGTTGGTTTTTGACCGGAATCCATGAGAAACATGGAATTTATTTTTCATGAAAATTAAAGTTCAATTGCGTATCTTGAGAATTATAATACACAGAAGAAAGACTGTTTCCCATGCTAATTGCAATCCAATATTAATTGTGCTGGTTCTCTTTATGTCCTAAGATGACTGCTCGAGTATTTAGTAGCTTAAAGTGAGAACTAGTTGCCAAATAAGGTCAGTGTTGCTTGGTTTGACCAAAATGGAATGAGATTTGTCTAATTGTAATGCACTTTTAGATGTTTGGTATTAGTAAGTCTAATTTCTTAATTTTTAAAATTTTTTTTTTCTTCATGCTGAAATTTGCCTTCTTCTTTAGGCACTTGAAAATGTGATGGAAAATAGAATCTCTGAAACAAGTGAAGAACAATCATATCAGATTTCTCCTTACAAAGCTTCTGATGATGAAGATGAAGACGACGACGATGGAGACATACTAAGTAATAAATTTGTTCCATCATGGGCCAGGTGTGTAATTCATTCTGGTGTTTTCAAATAAGGAGATAACACATGTCATTTAAACTCCGTTAATGCAATTTAGAACATTTTGTATTTAGAGCATCCATCTCTCCCAACATCCATTTTTGTCAAAGATAATTGTGAACTGTGAAGACCATTTCAAGTTTGTCATTTTTGTGTTGGAACTAATATTCTTCATACTTATGCAGTAAGGATCGCTTAGCTGACCTTGTTGCTTCCCAGAAAAAGCTGAGTCCAGAAATCATCTTTCCGCCGAATAGTTTCTGCGAAATAGCTGAAGGTGAAAATTAACGCATAAAGATGGTTGCAGCTTTTAATTTTATTAAATAAAAACATGCTGAGCCTGAGTAGTTTAACTGTTTTGCAGTTCTCTTGCCTCGACAGCATCAGTTTAAATAGTCTGAAACCTTATATGCCACATCTCATTGAAACGGAGTGCTAACTATGAGACAGATTTTGCTCAATAATTTCACAAGGAATTGCTGATCAGGTGATTAGTTTCTTGCTACTCAATATTCTGAATAGCTAAATTGAGATGATTATTGTACTACTAGACAGCTTTAAATGCACTAGTCAGTTATTTCTTACCACCAAAATAAGCTATAACACCATGTTACCAACTACCACCATGCGACTGGACACTTCGACCACGAAAAAGTTGGGGGGAAAAGCCTGTAGTAAATTCTTGGTGTTAACCTTCCCTTCAAGCTTTGAGGTTGGGTAGGGGAAGCTGTAGTTTAGTTGTGTAGAAAGCAGAATGCAACCTGCAAACCTGTAGGTGGAAAGCACTAGTTCCTAACATAACTTCTCTATGTACAATTTATTATATATTGTTCTAATGAAGGTGAAAGTGTAGATGAGATTGTTCCAACTTGAAGAGGCAAATTTTGATTATATTCTGGAAAAAGAAATGGTAATGTCGTAAAGGCACATGTTGTGCTACTGAATTGGTTTATGTCGGAAGAATTCATAGTATACACAGAACTATCATGGGTTTAGGTTGGCCTAGTGGTAAACAATGGTCTCGAAGATCTAAGAGATTATGAGTTCAATCTATAGTGGTCATCTACTTAGAAATGAATTTCCTACGAGATTCTTTGACATCTAAATGTTGTAGGGTCAAATGGGTTATCTCATGAAAATAGTTAAAGTGTATATAAGCTGCCTGACTACTCACATTTATTAATGAAAAAATTCATAGTATGAACAGTGTCAGTCATAGATCCCAAAGATTCAGTACCTCTGCTGAAATTGGGTTTCTATTTCATCTTGTTTTTGCTTTAACAGAGAATATTTGTTGCTTCTTTTTCTTTTTCCTCATAATAAGACAATTGCTTGAAAAGTAATGTTATTATCCATATAGTAAAAGGAAGGACAATCACAAAAAATAGCTTCAAAACTGAAGATTTTTTCTTTAGATATGAATTTGGTATTTGATTCAGAACAGTTCAGATGGAAGATTATAAATGGAGAAAGAATGAGAAAGCTTTTGTAAAAGAACAAATGTACACTAATGGGAGAGCAATCAAATGTGGATCTAATTTAACTCCATTAAATTTTTGACAATGATTATATATATATTGCTAACTTCAACCTTACTTAATAGGTTAAGACCATTACACATGTTAAACTTTTGACGATGATTGTTCTATAGATGCTTTTTTTCAAGCATATCAATTTAATTGCTCATGTTAGTGTGTGTGTATATACATACATATATATGCATACATACATATATATGCATACACACACATATATAATATTATTGTTATTATTAATAATGATGAACTTTGATTGAGATAAAAATGAAAAATACAAAGGTAAAAAGGCCACAAAAAAGGAAGGGAATGGAACCAACAAAAATAACAAATCTAACAAAATTTGACCTAGTGAATAATTACATAAGTGTTTAGTAAGAAAATATTGATTCGAACTAGAGACAGTATATCATTAAAATATTGAATAATTGTTTTCGATAAATAGCATGCTAAACTAAAAAGAAATCAATTAGAAGTATTAAATATTTAGTGTGAATGGTTTTTACTAGATATTTGAAGCATAGTTTATCTTTTAAATTTGAACATATTCCCTAATTAAGTCTACGATTTACCTTATGTATTAAAAAGCACAGAGTAATATGAAAGCTAAATGACATGTGTTTGACATTTTCTTTAAGGTAATTGCCAATAGTCCCAATTAATTTTGCAACAACTAACAACCAAAGTTCATGGAGGCTCAACAATTAATTCTAAATTCCGTAATAAAGAAATATTATTGAAGGAAAAAAACATGTACAATATTAGTTTGACTAGAGACAAAATATTGCCCATGTAAGAGTATCAAAACTTTACAACATTTAGAAAAAAAATAAAAATAAATAAACACCACTTATTCAGACAAGAGACAAAGCTATTATCCATGTAATGGTATCAAAATTGTATATTTTATATCCACAACACTTCTAATAATCACACCATAACCGAGCAAAAACCGTGATATTAATTAAATTTTAGATTAAAATATCATATTAGTCCTTCAATTATCAACTTTGTTCTATTTTAATCCTAGACTTTAAAAAATTTAAATTTGGAAAAAAGAAACTTGAACTTGTAATCTCGTGTTTACTAGATTGTACATAATATTTCTAGAGTTATTCTCCTTGTAGTAGATTAGCTTAGATACTTCAATCTTGACTTGTACTTCAATCCCGACTCGTACAGCTCGACGATATTACGATAGCATTGAAAGAAGATGGGAGGGATGAGAAGTTGGCAGGAGAAGAGAGAGCACACTCCCAACAAAGACAAAGATTCTCTTAAGCCAATGGTTGGGTTGTGCTCTCTCTCTTCTGTCAACATGAGCCCTTCCATGTTGCCTTCAGCTCTTCAATTTCTCCATTATTTGCTGCAGTTTGAGTTTAACATTCAAATAAAAAAAAAAATCATAGTTATTAGAGTGTCTTTAAAGTAACTAACCTAATTTATTTTATTTCTTACATATTCATGATGGTATTACCCTTTTTTCCCCATTCCTCTCCCAAAATGGGAGTAAAATTTCAATTTCTTAAGATTTTGCTATTAGAGTGTCTTTAAAGTAACTAACCTAATTGTTTGACTTTATTTAGTCTAATTAGGTATATACAAAAGTAATCTTGCAAAGATTCTGCTTCTTGGTGCTATTATTATTGGTATTTCTGCATCACTTTTAGTTTCCAATTTAGGTAGAAAACTATCAAGGTTATATTTTCTCAAAATATGACAAAAAGAAAAAGTTGATTTTTTTTTTTTAATTTTTGTTTTTAAAAGGCAGAAGATGAGAATTTTCAAAGGTCATAATTTTTTTTCTTCTCCTACTCAAATCTTGAAATATTCATGGTCGATGATAGGGGATGTAAAAGTTCACTCGGAGGAAAAAACATATCAAACTCGATCGATTAAAATATGCTATAACACCCTCAAACAAAAGATTAGAGGTTTCAAATCTTACTCGAACTTAAAATTAAAATCTAGCAAAAAAAATTACCTTCTAGATGATAGATTTCCCATGGCAGCAAAGCACGACAATTCCCAAATCACTAAAGCAGAGAATACGTTTCAAAATGAACTTAAAAGAAGCTATTTTGAGAGAGAGAGCCAATATAACAGTTTGTGGGTGAAGATTTCAACTAAGAAACTTGTTTTAATTTATAGAAGGAGAGGATCAAGTCAATAGCCAATAAATAAATATTAATAAAAATCTTAGCACTAGATTGCTACCACTTATATTTAGATAAAATGAAATATTTTATTCACTATATCAAGTAAGAATTAAGTGCTTTAAAAGAAAAGAAATATATATAGATAGAAATATCACAAGGTTAAGATATATATTCTTGTCTAAGAGGTTAGAAAAAGTCAAAACCAACAAAAAGTAATAGATATATAGGGGGTGTTTGTTTTAAGAGGAGGTGAGGTGTTGAAGCCAACACCTTGTTTGACCCAAGGTGTTCTTCATCTCATCTCATCTCATCTCATCTCATCTTCTCTCATCTTTTTTTTTTTTTTTTAATTTAAATTTTTTTCATCTTTTTATTTATATATATTTACTTATTTACTTATTTTATGTGTGATATATTTTTTTATAATAATATTGTTATTTTAATATATCAATATATAATTATAATAGTTATACTATTATTATATCAAATATTTATTTAAATATATTTGAATTTTAAAAATTAAAATAAATAGATATATATTATAAAGGGGATTTTGCATGTATAACAAAAAAAGGCAAAATATTTCCATCTATAGCACAAAATCTAAAATAATTCATTTGTAGCAGAAAATCCAAATTGGCTTCTATCACTTGTTGAGTTCTATTAGTGATAGAATTCAATCAATGATAGACTCATTCTATCACTCCTTAAGTTTTCTATTAGTGATAGAAATCTAAATTGAGTTCTATCACTAGGTGAGTGATAGACTATTACTAGGTGAGTGATAGAAATAAATATGCTATAGATGAATTATTTTAAAAATTATGCTACAAATATAATACAAGAGGTAGAATGTGCTGCAGATGGTAAAATTTCTATTATAAATTGTGTTGCCAAATAAAAAAAATTATTTTAAACTGTGTTCGAAATTTCGAATCCTCCTATCTTAAACTGTGTTGCCAAATAAAAAAAAATTATAAAAGTTTGAATCTCTCTCCTACATGTTAAACTAAAAAAATTCAATTAACAATGGATCAATTATAAGTTTATGCTAATGATGAATTTGAGCATATATATGCCACACTTGAATCTATATTATTTTTATGCTTTTCAAAAAAAAAAAAACATTGATGCTAAACAATGGTACTAATTAGGGTTACATCAGAGGTCAAAACTTAGTAATTTAATAAAATGTAGACATGTATCTATTTAGATTAAGAATTTTTTAAGAGTTTTCAACGATTCAAAATATATAACTTTGAATTTTCTTTGGGTCTTTATCATAATTAACACTATTCACCAAAACTTTGTATTATGTTTCATTTTAGTCTAATCATTAACACTATCAACAATGAAAACAATTTCATTTAAAAAAAAAAAAAAACTATCCAACAAAATATGAAAGTGACATGTCTATTTGTAGTTGTCTATCTCCATCATGCCAACACAAGGGAAACATAAGAAAATGCTACCTACACAACATTTAGTAAGAAAATTTTATAGGACTATGACTGTATATATATTTTCTTTCTTCAAAAATTTATAACTCTAAATAATTTTGTGGTTAAGAAGATGTTGAAAAACTATTGAATAATGAATTCTCTTCGTAGCAGTAACTTACCTAAAAAATAATTTATTACTGATTTTCTTGATAATCAAATGTTGTAGGATTAAAAGACATGTTCCAACAATATATTAGATTTGGAGGTATTCGAATTTGTATGGTCTTGATTATTATTTATTTATTTATTTTTATGTTCAAGTTGGAAAATGGATCACAACCCTCACATAGATGTACTACTGATCTCAACCAATATAAGGGCAAAATACCCATTTTCAAGATCGAACTCCGGATCGTTAAATTTTGGTTTTTTTTTTTTTTTTTTGAAATAGAAGTTCAGTCTTAATTAACCCCCATTAAAATTTTGTATTTATGTGAGTTGGGATTTAGTTTAAAATGAAGAGATTCTCCAAAAGCTTTCACCTTCCACAATTAAAGATGAGTTTCTCCATTTTTAGTTATCCATTTACTCCTCTCATTAGCCAAGGCAAGCAAAGACAGTTTTAGAAAATGGGGGGAAGATGGTGACCGGCTACTGCAGGTGGTTGTGGGCCCAGAAACCGCCTTATTTCCCAAAGTTCCCAACTGAGAGAGGCGATTCCAGTCGCGCGTGATTCCACTTTCAGGTCATCAAAATGGAAGGCCCCTCTCTCTCATCTTACATGCAATTATTTTCAATAATTTTCTTATAATAATTTTCCAAATTAAATATCAATATCAATATAATTCAAATATTATTGATGAACGAATGGGTGAGGGGCACGATTGATCATCTAGTTTGGTGTTAATCTATTTCTATTTTACGGTTATGAGTTCGATTTCTAGAATCGGTATTTGTAATCCCCTCCCCAACTTGTATTAAAAAAAGTATATATAACTAACGAAACTAAAGCAATAAAAAATTAATTGAAACGTTTTGTCTACTTTATAACTAAATCAATTCGATGTAGTGGATATCTTAAAAGGAGAAAGTGATCTCATCATTTTCAAAAATATTCATATTGTCTTACAGTAAAAATGTAATGAATAGATCGAAGTAAGTTGGAAGCATTCTATTTGAATCCTATCGAGCTCAAAAGAGGCATATTTTTGCATGAGCAAATGGACAAATAATCTCCAGATGAAATTCATTGACAATTTTTTAGCGTTACACTTTCCAACATTCTCATTAGTGTTTAATAACTTTTAACTATTGTTTCACAGAACACCCAAATCTCTTTATTTTCTTGCTTATCTCGATTGTAAGAATTGGCAATCTTGTTTTTTAATTGATAATTGGTTTTGCATTTATTCTCTTAAGTTTGATACTTGGAGTACTTTCATATATTACTTGAGAAAGAATACTACAATTTGACTTTTCATTTGTTACCATCCACAAAGGAAAAAGAGAGAGAGTCGTTTATATTCCTTAAAATAATCACTTTTTTTTTTTAGAGAAAACATGCCTAGCGGTGATGAGAATCTCAAGAGGGGTTGTTTGACATATTTAGATAGGACTTCGCTTAAGGAATTAGATTCGAAAGTTATATCGAGTAGTTAAAAATTGTAGTATTCTCAATAATCACTTTTTTTTTTAGAGAAAACATGCCTAGCGGTGATGAGAATCTCAAGAGGGGTTGTTTGACATATTTAGATAGGACTTAGCTTAAGGAGTTAGATTCGAAAGTTATATCGAGTAGTTAAAAATTGAGAATTGTAGTAAAAAACTCGTTTGGATATAATTTTTGTGTAAAACGTTAGAGTCAAAATCTTGTTTCGGTGTAGATTTAAAATGAGTAATTATTTTTAGTTGCTAAAAAAATGATTAAAAATGAGTGGTTAAAAATGAGTTATTTTGATTAATTTGAAATGAATGATTAGAAATGATTGCGCAGTTATAAATAAATAATTAAAAATTAATTCTTAGAAATGAGAGGTTTTTTTTAGTACTAGTGGGGGAAGGGGGACCAACAAACCCTATATAGAGGGCACAACTACTCTCATCTTAGAAATGAGAGTTGGAGTTAGTAAAAACTTGTTTGGAGGTAGGTTTTAGAGTAGAAGTTAATAAATTCTAAAACTAAATCCTATCTAAATATATCAAACAAACCCCTTAGCTCCATAATCAGTTCAATTTATGATAGTAAATTATTTAGGAATTAATTTTCTTTAAATTTCCTTGACATTATTTAGTCATGCTATATCCTATAACATTAGTTGAGGTGCACGCTAGTTGATATTTAAAGGATTGGTGACATGTAGATTTCATTGTTTGATGATAATCCAGTTCAACACCATAGTTACGAGTTCAATCATAAAAATCGATATTTAGCTATCAGTTATTCGAGAGCCATAATATCTTATATTGGATGTATACATAATCATTAAAAAAAAGAGAGACAATATTCATTAATATCAATTAAACGAAACTTAATTATTTTATAGATTTAACTGATGGTCTTAAAAAAACAGGAAAAGAAATTAGGGAAATCGTAGATAATGTCTACATTTCATATACTTATTAAAAGAATGTTTTTTTGTTTTTCACTTTAAATGAGTGTCTAATTTAAAATATTGGGAGGAGAGATAATTATTCTATCTCCAGAATGCCCTTAATTTAATTGAATTATTTAACCTATTAAATAATTAAAAAAAATTAAATCCTCATTAAAATAAGTCAAATCCAACGCCCATAAAATAATGATGAAATAACTCATTTCAACTAAAAATATATTTTGATCAAATAAGATTCTTTTGTTTAAAATATATAATATTTATTATAAAATATTTTATCTTTCACAAATCATCATCTCTGCTGGCAACATTTTCAAGATTTTCAAATCTCATTCTACTGAGTTTTGGGCTCCTTTTTTAGTCTCAATTACCTTAATTATTTTCTCATTTCCAATCTCTTGATCCTCCTCATCATTTTCAATCACAATTGTATTCAATGGAGATTGAAATGAGGAAACTTTGTATTCAAGTTTGTTCTTAGAGTTCTTCGTTCTTTCAATCTAAAAAAAGTTAAGCTATTTTCGTCTTTCTTGAAACTTATTTCTTTCTCCAACCTTTTCTCTTCCAATAAGGGGCGTGGTCTTTTTTGTTTCTTCGTATTTTTATTTTCAATTTTTTCGTATTCGAACTTACACGACATCTATCACATACCACCATTTTTTTTTCATTATAATTTCTTAAAAAAAAAAAAAACCAATAAGCCCACTTCATTTTGGCCCAATATACAAAAGTCGCCTCTTCTCTCTTTCTCAATTCGTCTCTGCTATTTCCTCTCATTGATTGATTTCAAATTCATTTCTTTTTCCTCAGAATCGTTCTGTCTCTTCAGAATTCATGACGGTAAGGCATCTCTTGATTTGGGTTTCTTGAGGATATTATTTATGATTTTTTGATCTGCTTCTCGATCGATTTGAGCTCTATTTCCTGTTGAATTTCCGTTTTCTTGATTCGATTCAATTTTATTAATTCCCCCTTGATTCGTTCATTCCTTTCCTGATTGAAACTGATCGAGGGCAACAATCTGGGTTTCTGCTAGGTTTTGATTAGTTTTTGGAGGTCGTTTCTCAACTTTGAATCAATAAATCCGTCGGCTACATTCAAATATGTTATGTAGGATTAACCTTTTTAATGGGTGTATTTTGTTTTGTTTGATTGATTCATATTGGATTTGAAGGTATTCATGAAATAGGTTGGCATAAATCAGTTTTGTATATGTGGTAGATTCATAGTCCGATTGGTAAGGGAAGTTATCAGATTCATATGGGGTACATCTTGTTGTTCTCTCTTTTTGTAGGACAAAGGTCGCCCATTGCCAAAATTTGGTGAATGGGATGTTAATGATCCGACATCTGCTGAGGGATTCACTGTGATTTTTAACAAAGCTAGAGATGAGAAGAAAACAGGCGGAAAACCGGATTCACCTGGAAACGTTGGTGCACAGGGCAGGCCTGGAGCAGATCCTGCCAAGGCACCGCCTGTAAGATTTCATTCATAAATCATAATCCCTTTTCAATTTTGCCACTGGATTGTTCATTGTTGTCTTAGGTAGAAATATCATGTCTGTTGTTCATATAAACTAAGGCATCTAAAGAATGCCTTTTCTTTTGTACCCCTGAGTCTGGACAATTGTTTGGTCTATTACTGTCAATGGATTTCTCAGAGCGTTGCTTCTGATATGTGAGAGTTGTATACATATATCTTTTTTTTGAAACAAGAAACTAACTTTTCATTAAGATTATGAAAAGATACAACAGATCAAGATACAAACCCAAAAATGGGTGAAAATAGAAGACAAACAGAAAGTAACCAAAATGTACAATGTCCTTGAATGTATAAAACAAGGCAGAAAGTCGAGGGCTGAAAAAAACCTCAATGCAGATTTCCGAAGTGTTTGAACAAACCTCGATTGAGATATATATCTCCATCAAGGATTGTTCAAACATTTGGGAAATATCTTCATTTGGAAATGAAATGTTGGTAAAGTACATTGAATTTAGTTTATAGGAGAGATGAGATCACATAATTTAATGTAATAAAATTAGGATCGGTTCGATTCTATATGCCTTGTTAGAAACTGTGTTCATGAAACATGAATTTTCTAGTTGTATTTATCTCTGAGATGGCTCTGGTTCTTGTTGCATAAATGTAGGCCTTCGCCTTCAAATGTAATGGCTTGATCTCGTTTTTGCGTTAGCTCCTTTTTTGGTGATTATTTTCACAAAATGAATAACCTGCAATTTACCTTATATTTTGTATTTACTAGTGTTCTTTGGTCTGTTTTCCTCATGTGGATGATTATCAGAAGAAATGGCTTTGCTGTATCCAGACCCCCCCCGCTGAATCTTGAGAAGGTTCGTAAAGAAGCCTCAGTTGAGAACATATACTGTAATTGTGTCTGCTTTGGCTTCTCGAATACGATGAACTTTCATGGAGCCTAGAAGGTCCTGCTGAATTTTATGAAATTTAATGTAAATCTGAGTGTTGTTGTTGTGGAGGAAAAAGTAAAGGAAACAAACATGTATTTGTATTTATATTATTGATATGATGGTTTTTTATTAGAGGATAAACTATAGTTGCTATTCTGTCTTTGCCTTTGGTGTGAGCTGTAAAGCTTTGCACTGGACATCATGTATAATTGTGGCTGGTATAATTAATGTAATACAACCTTTTCTTTTCTTTCGACATGACCTTTTCTCATAATATAGAACATTTATTTGACCAACAAGATTTGAACCTACAAAGAAGCCTTAGTTTGCCCATAACTGTTAGAGATACTCATCTTGTGGCAATTGTTCCATATTCAAAAGATGAGGATTTTTCAACATTTTTATAAGAGATATGAGTTATTTCTCTCATTGTCAATTAGTTTTGAGGTGGAACAACGTATTATCTAATAATAACATACAAATTACACAAAATATGATGTACTGAAGAAACTATAATGAATTTAATGCATTCCCATAAAAAGTTGCAAGCTTTTACAGAGCCAATAAATGAAAAGATGAAGAATATGGAACTATATAAAAAACCAAATCCTCAAACCATTATTTAAGGAAAGATAAGATAACAAACTCCAATCCCAACAAACAGACAACAAAAGTTTCCCCTACCCGTACTCTCCCAAATTAAAGTAGAAATGAAAAGGAAATACAAATGGCTAGAGCCAATATAAAGGACTTAATTGTCAGGGAGCTTGGCATCTTTCCCTTATCTGTTCTAAAGAAGAGTGCTTGGTACAAAGGCCAATTGATTAGGACCAGAAATCCACAAAGAATAACCTGCAAAGCCATTGTTTGAAAGGCCATCACCAAACCACTTCCACTCTCTACTGCTTTCTTCACCATCCAAAGAAAACAGAGCAAGTTAACCAAAGAAATTGTTGCTATTATAGTAAACATTGGAGAGGAAGCTCCAAATTCCATCATCTCCTTTTCATATCTTTGGGAGGCTTCTTCATCAGTCACTTTAGCTGTGATTACAAATGCTGACTTAGAAAATCCAAGTGTCTTCAAGACAGTGTCTATAACAGCAAAGAGATAGGAACCTATTCTCTTGTAGAGCCAAAGCCTCTGATCATTCCACCAGCCTAGGATTGTTCCTCCAACCAACAAAAACTCCACCAAACTAGCAGCATACTTAGCAAATATCACGTATGCGAATGGTATCAACCATGGATTTGAAACCTGAGTACACGAAGCAGTCAGCTGCCAGTGTCAAACAGATTTTGCTATCATAAAAATTTAACGAAGGTAGGGAAGTTATCAGTTATGTACCTGTGGAAACAACGGAACGCCTCTCAGGAGATAAAGTGAGGGGATGATTGAGTAATATAATGTTGCAAAGGAATTAAAACCCCACAGAGAATAGATGCAATATCCCATTTGCAGGCCGAGGCTGATCTTTCCATGAGCATACCATGCAGGGCTGTGCCTAGAAAGAAGTATTTGGAGGTTGCCTTCCGACCATCGCTTATGTTGAACTAGTGTCTGAAGTAATGAGGTTGGTGCAACACCTAGAAAAGCTCCCCTCTCTGGATTGACATAGACCGATTTCCATCCTTGTCTTTGGATTGACAATCCAGTTAAAACATCTTCGACAAGACATCCATATCGTAAACCCATCTGTAATTTAGTTGTTGAACAGGCACATAAATGTGTGAGAGGAAAAGATATATAGAGAGAGATAGAGACGAGCAAAAAGACCAACCTCTTTTCCCCATTGAGTGTTCTCTTCATATGAACAGCTTGCTAGATACTTTGATTTTTCTTCTAGTTCATTTACATTTTCAGAATTCCTGTAATTTTTATTGTTCCAATCATTTCTATATTCCTTGCTGTACTTTTTACCACATAAAACGTCTCTTCTATGAAAGCAGCCTGTTCCTATATATAGAGGACCTCCAAAACCATCCAAACCAGCGAGGTCCTTCATGAAAAAAACCCATATAAATATTCTCCCAATATGTAAGTTACTAAATGACTGGATAAGTTGTTTGAATTTTCTGGTACTAACTATATTACTTACCTCCATAATGACTTGTAAGCTACACGCATAGATATCATTCTTTGTTACATTGTCAAACTTTTGTGGAAACTGCACATATGCAATCTCATGGCTCTTCTCTTCATCCATAAAAAAGCAAAGTGCATCTTTTATAGCATCAGAGTTGTTTGAATACATATCACAGTCTACATTGAGTATGATTTGCCCATTGCTTATTTGTGATGAGACCCTAAGCTGAAAATGGAGCCAATCACAACCAGGTTAGGTACTTGCATCAAATCACTAGTGTGCATGTAGATTAAATTAAATTCGATAGCGGAAACAAGTATTAACTAATGCATTAGCTTGACACTTAGGGTGCTATAGACGTATTCTTGAACAAATGTGAATTTTGTGATGGTGTATGTATAAGGCTCGTGTCTCTATTTACGAACATATTCAAGTAGATGATTACCAAGGCATTCATGGCTCCAGCTTTGAAGTTGTGGAAATATTGAGGTCTCTTTTCACGAGCCAAATACACCAAAGTTGGTAGCACAGACCCTTCAATATCCGTGGCTTTTGGATCTCTCCCATCTATTAATATCTGAGATGTTAAGAACAGAGAGAATCAATTTTTATTGATGCTTATGGCCTAGGGGCGGGCGTGGTTACCCTTGTTTAAAAAAATATATTATTAATGCTTACACCTCAAGATTAAGGCTACATATTTGAGAGTTTGAAGTGTGTTTTATGCATCAAAAAGACATTCTTTAATGTAAGTAATTTGATTTGTGTTGAGCTTTTCATGAGAAAGTGACAGAAATTACTTGAAGGAAAGTATCGTGGTCACGGCGAGATGCATTGGATTCCCACTGGGAAAATCCTTCACTACTTGACCGTATTTCTTCAGGAACCCGACCTAGTTCGACTGCAGTTCTGATCCTGCTCTCCATGTCTTTGTATAGCTTCTACAGAAGAAGAACCCATCCAGGTAAATGCAGCCATTATTGCCAGCTTGAAACATTTTCAACATTGCATGCTGGGTTTTCATTGTTCAGTTTATATTTCAAAAGCAAAATGACTTCATTTTTTAAATTAGAAATCTGCTCTTATCTAATATAGGCTTTACGTTACATGTAGCTGGTTGGACTTGTTGAAATAGAAAACTAACTTGAAATAATTTTGAGACTGTATGTAGTAATTATGCATTTCATGATAGTATAAAGACATTTAAGCAAAATAGTTACTTAAAATGATGATGCAGCAACATATCAGGCAAAGTTTTAGATTCTTAAATCAAAATCTAGTTGACTTCAATTTTCTATCAATCTATCCTATGTTCCAATACTCCCTACTTAAAAACGCATTCTCTTTTATCTAATGCACATATTCTATTGGATCAGATAACCAAATTCAAATGAAATAGAACATATAAAATTCTTAGTATTTTTAGTAGATCATTCTTTTTTATAAAGTAACCTGAATAAAGACTTCTTCTTTGCCTTGGTGATCAGTCTGTAAGGCAAAATAAGCTGCAGGTGACCTTGGTTGGATGTTGAATTTCTTGCAAAATGGTATCCAGTGCTTTGCAAATTGAGATGCCTCCAAAAGAGCATAGTAAGTGAGCTCGGAGCCTGCATCGTCAGAGAGGTAGATGCTGAGCTTCTCGGGCGGGTAATCGTATGCCATGACTGATAATACTGTGCTGATGACCATGGATGGTGGCTCCATCTCAGGATCTGCCGTGCACACAAATATGTCAACTCCAGGCAAGTGTCCCTCATGCCTGTTCATCAACAACATCCCATTTAAAAAACACATAAACAAAGTAAGAGAAACTAAGTGAAAGAACCTTTGGAGAGAAATAGATCCTATTCCACTACAAAAATCCACTTCAATTTTTTTTTTTTTTTTCTTTCTTTTTTAAGCTAACACAATCTGCTAGAAAAGATGAGCCCCATGGAGATTTATTTGTACGACGTTGAATATTATGGTTGATAGAGTAAATCGATGCTTGAAAAATGGTCTTTCTACCTCTTTCTAGTTAGAAGTGTGGCTGAGTTGTGGGGTTAGTAGTAGACCTTTCCCTCGGCCTTTTCGTTTTACTTCTTGTCGTGAACTAATGGTAGTTGATGCAATAGTCAATCCTTCAGATGATTGGAATTTTGAGGCTTTGAAGATATTCAAGGGGTGTTTGGAGCAAAGAGAATGAGAATGATTACGAGGAGGAGGAGAATTTTGAGAAAAATACGAGAGAGAATGATTATCAGGTAGAATAATTTATCGTTATTTGAGATGAAGAGAATAGTTATGAGGAGAATCATTTCTGGTGTTTGGGGTTAAGAGAATAATCATGAGGAGAAAAAAATGGCAAAAGCGTGGAGAATAAAAAGTGGTTAGTGGGAGAATTGAGGACCAAAAACACCTTTTGGGTGATGACTTTGAAGGCATTTGATTGGTTCATCCCATTCCTTAATGACATAAAAACTTTTCTTAGAAAGAAGTTTTTATCGCTTTTCTTTTTCTCGTGCGATCTTATGTACAATTAAGGTAAAAGGAATAGTTGGATCTTCAAAGATGTTATGAGGCCTTTTGAGGACTTTCTAGAGACGATTGTTACGATTGTGTATTTTGGTATAAAGATAGTCATCTTTCTTCTACATATAGTTTATCTTATCTTGTTTCCAATTGGAATTTATTCATGTTACTCACCTATGGGTGCCTGGAGTTTGCTCCTTTACTATATATAAAACTGTTTCCTTTACCAAAAAAGAGAGAGTTAGCTTTTTCCACATGTTTCTGAACAATATCCCAAAAACTAATCGAAAGAAACTGGGAGGGAGAGAGAAAGAGACCCTGTCATTTCCTATGTTCATTGATAAGAGTAAAACTCTCCATTTTGATGACGTAACATCATTGGATGCCACAAAAATTCATATACATTTTAATATCATTATTTATCAAATGAAGTTTTGTGGCACCTAATGGTGTCATGTCATCAAAATGTAGAGCTCCACTACACATCCATGTATAGGAGAATTTTACTCCATTGATAATATTACTTTCCTTGTATCTTTGTGCAAGAAATCTCCAACCTTTCATTGTTATAGTTATAACACTCTTCAAACATCACAGAAACTAAGTGAGAGAAACTGAATCTAAGAAAAGAGAAAGAGAGAAGAGGGATTTAGACCTTTGTGAGAGATTGTGTTTAAAGGTGCGCCTGTGAATTCGGCTCCATCGAGAAGCCTGAGTGATAATCCAGTAAAATCCAAACCAGATCTCAGCAGCAAACAAACCAAGCCAAACCCATCTTCCTTGTTCCTTTTCTTGTGGTACAAACCTCACTCTGTAACTCAAAATCAAACAAATCCCCACAAAAATGGAGGCTGCAAATACCCTATATGCTACTCTCCCCTTACTCTCTTTTGTCTCAAACAATGGCACATACCCTTCACTCCCCATCTCTCTCTCTCTCTCTCTAAATGAATTTTCCTTATATGTTTATTACATATATACACTTGCAATAAGTTGGGAGGAAAGTTTGAAGGAATGGCAAGAGGAAGATTAGTTAATGAGTGGATATAAAAAGTTGCCCCAAGATGAAGCTACTCTAGAGAAAAATAAGTTAGAAGACAAACTTAACCATTGTAGAATGGTCTACTGGGCAAGAGGACCTTGGAAAACTAAGAGGAGATGAGTTCAATCCATGTTGGCCAACTACCTAGGAATCATTTCCTACAGGGTTCCTTAACATCTAAATATTTGAGGGTCGTGGAGTATATCCTATGACATTAGTTAAGTTGCATGCAAGCTAGCTCGAACAGTCACAAATATCAAAAGAAAAAAAGTTAGAAGACAAACTCTATGCTTTATATCAAGGATTTGTTGGCATGGAATTCCAAAGATGATGTTGATTGAGGAGGATGTTTTGTTTAGTTGTTTCAAGTTTTCTTTGATATTTGTTGTTGCTGTTTTTGTTTTTAGTTTGAATTTTCTTTTTCTCTCTTTTTCTGTAAGGAGTTCTTTATTTATCATACTTTAAGGTTCTCGGATTTTCTTCTTTTTCATTTATGAATGAAATTGTCTTTTATTCCAAAAAATGAGCAAAGTCTATGGAGATGTGGAAGTGAAGAGGTAAGTGGGGACAGGTAGGCAGGGAAGATAGCGCAGAGTGAAGTGAAAGGCTATCCATTTAAAAAAATAAAGATCAAAATATCATTTTCTTCCGTGTACTCCACACCTATGAAGCACAGACACGGACATAGACACGGAATACGGATATAACATGACACAGCGATACATTAATTTCTTCAAAACTAAGATAGGGATATGTTTGAGATATGACAAATTTTACTAAAATAAAACGTATGAAATTGAATTTAGGTTAATTTTTTTCTTTTTTATAATTTTACTAAATAAAATATATGAAATCGAATTCCTTTTTAGTAGCAATAAAATGGGTTCAATAAAATGAGAATAATGGGCTTGGCTCACTAAAATAATAGTTTAATTTGGTGAATATAATAGGTTGGACTCCTAAAAACGGCTTTTAAAAAATGCAAAAGCAATTTCACGTTTCCTGATCATTTCTTCTGCATATCTTCTCGTGTCTAATATTTAAAAAATAAAATAAAAAATCAGATACTTCAATTGTCATATCTGATACGTATCTTAGGCCTATCTTTCCATATCTATGTTCATTTCTTCTGGTGTGTCTATGCTTTATAGCTCCAAACTTGTTTTATTTTAGTTTGTGTACTTTTAAATGTCTAATTTTAGTTCATGTGCTTTTTATCAAACATAAAATATGACTCTATGTTTAGTTCGAGTCAATTTTAAATTGAATTTGATTGAATAATAATAATTTTAATATAAATCAAAAAGAAAAAAAACTGATAACATAATATCAACATTTTTCTTAAATTTATAACGAGAAGTAATTTTTTAAAGAAAGGTTATCAAAGATTTGTCGTAAGTACCAATTTTCAACTTGAGTTTGTATATATCCATTAGGAATTTGTCATAAGTACCAATTTTCAACTTGAGTTTGTATATGTCCATTAGGAACGGTGCAGTAGTCAAATGTCAAGGCAATAAGGGTGTGGTCTCTTTGAGGTCTTAGGTTCGATCTCAGACGACCTCTAATTTTGCTTCCGGTCCTTTGTGTATTATGGTGCCACAGTTTAGGGACGGTTAGTGGTATCCCGAGTTTAGAGGAGTAAAGCTCCAAATTTCCAAGTCATATAAAAAAAGAAAAAAGAAAACTTAGAGTGCATATATATATATGTGCATATGCTTGTTCAAACTCTTGGTAAATATCTGTATGGGCTCTGGTTCTTGTTGCATAAATGTAGGTCTTCAATCCAATGGCTTGATCTAGGTGCTGCATTTGCCTTTTTTTGGTTATAATTTGTGTAAAATGAATAAACTGCAGTTTTACCTTACATTTTGCTTTTATATGTTTTCTTTCACCTGTTTTCTCATGTGGATGATTATCAGAAGAAACGGCTCTGCTGTATCCAGAGCCCTCCCTGCTGATTCATGAGAAGGTTCTGATGGTCGATATAGGTTGATTGGTGATTTAATATAATTCATTGAGAAATATATTATTATGTAAATTTGACTGCTTTGTCACTTGATACCTGGTTTGATTGGTGATTTGAGAAACATATTACTCTGTAATTTTTGACAGCTTTGTCTCTTCATATCTGGCTTAATTTGTCCATAACACAAACTTAGAGATACTTAAGATAATATAATGAATTTATTGCATTCAAATGAAAAAAAAAAGTTGCAAACTTTTACAGAGACAAGAAATGAAAAGGTGATATGTAACTATAAAAATCCAAATCTTCAAAACCTGTACATTCAATCCCACCAAAGGATTCCCCTATGTGTACGTACTCTCCCAAATTAATGTAGAAATGAAAAGGAAATACAAATAGCTAGAGCCAATATAAAGGACTTCACAGTCAGGGAGATTGGCATCTTCCCCTTATCTGTTCTAAAGAAGAGTCCTTGGTACAAAGGCCAATTGATTAGGACCAGAATTCCACAGAGAAGAACCTGCAAAGCCATAGTTTGAAAGGCCATCACCAAACCACTTCCACTCTCTACTGCTTTCTTCACCATCCCAAGAAAACAAAGCAAATTAACCAAAGAAATTGTTGCTATTATAGTAAACATTGGAGAGGAAGCTCCAAATTCCATCATCTCCTTTTCATATCTTTGGGAGACTTCATCATCAGTCACTTTAGCTGTGATTACAAATGCTGATTTAGAAAATCCAATTGTCTTCAAGACAGTGTCTATTAAAGCAAAGAGATAGGAACTTATTCTCTTGTAGAGCCAAATCCTCTGATCATTCCACCAGCCTAGGATTGTTCCTCCAACCAACAAAAACTCCACCAAACTAGCAGCATACTTGGCAAATATCACGTATGCGAACGGTATCAACCATGGATTTGAAACCTGAGTACATGAAGCAATCAACAGTAAGGCGGTCAGACAGTTATAGCTAACCTGACATTTTTAAAAGTGGTAGGTAAGTTTTGTACCTGTGGAAACAAGGGAACGCCTTTGAGGAGATAAAGTGAAGGAATGATGGAGTAATAAAGTGTTGCCAATGAATTAACAGCCCACAGACAATAGGTGCAATATCCCATTTGCAGGCCTAGGCTGATCTTTCCACGAGCATACCACGCAGGACTGTACCTAGAAAGAAGAATTTGGAACTCGCCTTCCGACCATCGCTTATGTTGAACTAGTGTCTGAAGTAATGAGGTTGGTGCAACACCTAGAAAAGCTCCCCTCTCTGGATTGAAATAGACCGATTTCCATCCTTGTCTTTGGATTGACAATCCAGTTAAAACATCTTCGACAAGACATCCATATCTCAAACCCATCTGCAATTTAGATGTTGTTGAACAGGCTCAGAAATGTGTGAGAGGAAAAGATATATAGAGAGAGATAGAGACGAGCAAAAAGACCAACCTCTTTTCCCCATTGAGTGTTCTCTTCATATGAACAGCTTGCTAGATACTTTGATTTTTCTTCTAGTTCATTTACATTTTCAGAATTCCTGTAATTTTTATTGTTCCAATCATTTCTATATTCCTTGCTGTACTTTTTACCACATAAAACGTCTCTTCTATGAAAGCAGCCTGTTCCTATATATAGAGGACCTCCAAAACCATCCAAACCAGTGAGTTCCTTCATGAAAAAAACCCATATAAACATTCTCCCAATAATTAAGTTACTAAATGACTGGATAAATTGTTTGAATTTTCTGGTACAAACTATATTGACTTACCAACATAAGGGTTTCTAAGCTACTCGCATAGATATCATTCTTTGTTACATTGTCGAACTTTTGTGGAAACTGAACATATGCAATCTCATGGCTCTTGTCTTCATCCATAAAGAAGCAAAGTGCATCTCTTATGGCATCGGAGTTGTTTGAATACATATCACAGTCTACATTGAGTATGATTTGCCCATTGCTTATCAGTGATGAGACCCTAACCTGAAAATGGAGCCAATCATAACCAAGTTAGGTACACACATCAAATGTTCTAAACATTCACTAGTACCCATGTGGATTAAAGTATATTTGATTGCCGGAAAAAGTATTATTTAGTACATTAGCTTGACATTTAAGGTCCTACAGTCTATTCTAAAAAAAAAAGACTTCTGTGATGGTGTGCTAGGCTCGTGTCTCTATTTATGAACACATTCAAGTAGATAACTACCAAGGCATTCATGGCTCCAGCTTTGAAGTTGTGGAAATATTGAGGTCTCTTCTCACGAGCCAAATACACCAAAGTTGGTAGCGCAGACCCTTCAATATCTGTGGCTTTTGGATCTCTTCCATCTATTAATATCTGTGGTGTTGAGAACAGAGAGAAACAAATATTATCAATGTTAGCTTCTCAAGATTGGCAACATATTTGAGAAAGTAGCATGGTAAATAGTGTAAACAGAGTTTGAAATTTGTTTTTTGTTTAACAGAACAACATTCTTTAATGTATGCAATTTGATTTGTTTTGAGTTTTTCATGAGAAAGTGACAAAAATTACCTGAAGGAGAGTATCGTGGTCACGGCGAGATGCATAGGACTCCCACTGGGAAATTCCTTCAGTACTTGACCGTATTTCTTCAGGAACCCAACCTAGTTCGACTGCATTTTTTATCCTACTCTCCATGTCTTTGTATAGCTTCTGAAAAGGAAGAACCCATCCAGGTAAATACCAGTCATTAATGCCAATTGAAATATTTTCACATTACATGCTGGGTTTAATTGTTCAGTTTATGATTGAAAAGCAATGTTGAAAAAGGTCCCCAAGAGGCAGCCTCGTTGGTTGAGACTTAGGACTTCCAAAGTATGCTCCCTTGGAGGTCTCAAGTTAGAGATCCATGAGCTTAGCTTAATTGTAATGTAAAATTCTTTGTTGTCTCTGGGTTTGAGCCTTGGGATAGGCACGTGTGAAAGCTCCGGTTTCCGGTTAAAAAAAAAAGCAAAAATTTTTTAAGTTAGAAATCTGCTCTTATCTGATAAGATTTCACCTGTTACATGTAGCTGATTGTACTTGTTTAAATAGAAAACTAACTTGAAATGATGATGAAGACTGTATGCCTTTCATGAGATCAAGCATGGCATAGAATAAAGACACTTCAGAGAATAGTTACTTAAAATGATGATGCAGCAACACATTAGGCGAAGTTTTAGATTCTTAAATCAAAATCTAGTTGACTTCAATTTTCTACCCTATGTTCTGAAACTCCCTACTTAAAAACGCATTCTCTTTTATCGAATGCACATATTCTATTGGATCAGGTAACCAAATTCAAATTGAAATAGAACATATAAAGTTTTATTAGATCATTATTTCTGTAAAGTTGCCTGAATAAAGACTTCTTCTTTGCCTTGATGACCAGTCTTAAAGGCAAAGTAAGCTGCAGGTGACCTCGGCTGAATGTTGAACTTCTTGCAAAATGGTATCCAGTGCTTTGCAAATTGAGATGCCTCCAAAAGAGCATAGTAAGTGAGCTCAGACCCTGCATCGTCAGAGAGGTACACACTGAGCTTCTCGGGTGGGTAATCGTATGCCATGACTGATAATACTGTGCTGATGACCATGGCTGGTGGCTCCATCTCAGGATCTGCCGTGCACACAAATATGTCAACTCCTGGCAAGTGTCCCTCATGCCTGTTCATCAACAACATCCCATTTAAAAAACACATAAACCAAGTAAGAGAAACTAAGAATCTCCTCCATAATGATTTCCCATCTCAAAAGTCACGTAGTGAGAGAAACAAAGACGGAGAGACTATTCCACAAGTATCAATTTTCAAACGTTATAGAAACTAAGTGAAAGAACCTTTGGAGTGAGATCCTATTTCACAACAAAAAAATTTATGGGATATTAGTAGAGCTTTGAAAATGGTTTTTCTGCATCTTTCCAGTCAGAATCGTGGCTCAGTTGCAGGGTTATTAGTAGAGCTTTCCCTCAGCCTTTTCGTTTAACTTCTTGTCATGAGCTAATGATAGCTGAGCACTTGGAATTTGAGGCTTCAAAAAAATTTAAGGGGGTGTTCGGGACAAGGAAAATGAGAATGATTATGAGGAAGATGAGAATTATGAGGAAAAATGGTGGAGAATGATTATCGGGAAGAAAAATTATTTGTGTTTGAGATGAAGAGAATGATTATGGGGAAAGTCATTACTTGTGTTTGTGGTGAAGAGAATAATTATGATGAGAATAAAAAATTGTTATTGGGAGAATAAAAAGTGGTCATGGAGAGCATAAAAATAGTTATGAGTAGAATATAAACGTAGTTATTGAGAAATGCGATTATGGAGAGAATGATTCTTGATGGCCCAAACAAGGGTAAGAGGATCAATCTCCCTATAATCATTCTCATCCTCCTTCCCCCAAACACCCACTAAATGATTTAGAATTGATTGAATGGACTAATCCATCTTGGTGGCAGTTAATACAGTTTAAAGATTGCAAAGGAGAACTGCTTATTTGTCTATTTCACCCCCGGTTGGAGTGTTATATGCAAAACAAATGCAGAACGGCAAGTTCATCTTTTCATTCAATGTCCATTTGCTAACACCTTTTGGGTGATGGGTTCATTCCATTCCTAAATGACATCAAAACTTTTCTTTCCTTGATTTTTGTGGGTCATCATTTTAGTGGAAGAATAAAGTTTTTATAGCTTTCTTTTTCTCGTGCCTTCTTATGGACAATTTAAGGTGAAAGGAATAACTGGATCTTCAGAAATGTTACAAGATCTTTTGAAAACTTTCCAGAGAGGATTGTTACAACGGTGTATTTTTTGTGTAAAGATCAACATCTTCCTTCAACATATAGTGTATCTTATCTTGTTTCCAATTATGATTTATTCATATAGTTCAGTGCCTGAAGTTTACTCCTTTACTTTATATAAAACTCTTTCCTTTACCAAAAAAGAGAGAGTTAGCTTTTTCCACATGTTACTCAACAAAATCCCAAAAATGCAAAAACTAAGTGAAAAAAACTTGGAGGGAGAGAGAAAGATTCCATAACAATATCCCACTTCAAACATCACAGAAACTAAGTGAGAAAAGCTGAATCTAAGAAAAGAGAAAGAGAGAGGGATTTAGACCTTTGTGAGAGATTGTGTTTAAAGGTTCGCCTGTGAATTCGGTTCCATCGAGAAGCCTGAGTGATAATCCAGTAAAATCCAAACCAAATCTCAGCAGCAAACAAACCAAGCCAAACCCATCTTCCTTGTTCCTTTTCTTGTGGTACAAACCTCACTCTGTAACTCAAAATCAAACAAATCCCCACAAAAATGGAGGCTACAAATACCCTATATGCTACTCTCCCCTTACTCTCTTTTGTCTCAAACAATGGCACATACCCTTCACTCCCCATCTCTCTCTCTCTCTGTCTCTAAATGAATTTTCCTTATATGTTTATTGCATATGTACACTTGCAATAAGTTGGGAGGAAAGTTTGAAGGAAAGTCAAGTGGAAGATTAATGAATGAGTGGATCTAAAGGGTTGCACCAAGACAAGGCTACTCTAAAGAAGAATGAGTTAAAAATACACTCTTTGCTCTGATATCAACTATGACAAAACAGCAATCTGTGGAAAGGATTTGTCTGTGGAATTCCACAGATGATGTTGATTGAGGAGGATGTTTTTTTTTAATCACAGTGATCAATTTTACAAATTTTAAAAATAACTGCATTAGATACTACTCCATCTTATATTATACTGGTACCCCAAATATTAATTTTCAATGCACCCTTTTTCATACCTGCACTCGAAACACTAACTTCCCGTATACCCTCGATTATATTTGCACTCTAAAGGCTTACTTCTAGTATAGTCATATGTCATACTTGCACCTTAAACATTGATTTTCTACCTTTTGTACCACTCTCCAAAATTTTTACCACACTATATCACTGTGCATATTCTTTACCCTAAGAGCTTTTTATTTTACTCTACTTCGAGATTCTTGGAGTTTTTCTCTTTTTCATATATGAATGAAATTGATTTTTAGTCCGGAAAAAGAGGCAAGTGGGGACAGGTAGAAGCAGAGGTAGAGTCAAAGGTTATCCTTTTATTTCCACGTACTCCACAGTCCACATTTGTTTTATTTTAATTTTTGTCCGTTTAATTTGGAGTTAGTTTTAAATCGAATTTGATTGAATAACAATAATAATTTTAATATAATTCAAAAAGAGAAAATGTTTAATAACATAATATGGACATTTTTCTTAATGTGAAGTAATTTTTTAAGTGAAGTTATCAAAAACTTGTAGCAAGTACCAATTTTAAGCTTGAGTGTGTATATATTTGTATTAAATGAATAAAATGCAGTTTTATCTTACATTTTGCTTTTACAAGTTTAATTTCTTTCATCTTTTTTCTCATGTGGATGATTATCAGAAGAAATGGCTTTGCTGTATCCAGAGCCCTCCCCTGCTGAATCTTGAGAAGGTTCCTTAAGAAGCCTCTGTTGTCAAACATATTATTTTGTGATTGTGACTGCTCTGCCACTTGATATCTGGCTTAATTTGTTCATAACACATACTTAGAGATAAGTCAGAAAATATAATGAATTTATTGCATTCCAGTAAAAAAAAAGTTGTAAAAGTTTATTGTAACGACCCGACCCGAAAGGGTTCTAAAATAGACCGTTACCTCAATGCATGCATACAAATCTACAGAAAATTTGCAAACTGGTGTTCGGATTCTAAGTAAAAACTAAAACATAAAACATTCATTTAAAAAGTCAACATCAATCCTGAAACCTGTCCCTGTTTCCAAGCACTTGTTCCAAGACAAATACATTTCCAAAACTTACTCTGATAAGAGATTTATTTAAAACATACAAGCTTTACAATAGTGCTAGAATCCGGAAATACATTCAGAAAACACCCTAGGGGTCCGTGCCCAACTACATGCATTCAGAGGACATTTTAAATCATAAACATAAACATAAGACTCAGAGTTGAACAACGAGTTTTCCATGATCACAGCTCCTCCTCCAGCCATCCTGTCTCGCACCATGGCTACCTATGGAAAAACCACAAAAATAAGGGTGAGTAACGAATTACTCAGTAAGAATCCCCAACCGGGGTACAATACGATATAATCAGTCATCTAGTACCCAAGCATGCAAGCAAACAGCTACCAACACAGATCATAGCTCAACGAGCTCACAAGGAAAGATCTGGAATCATCGGAAGTCTCCTACTTCCGGCCTAATGATTGGTTATCCTGACCAATCCTGGGACATCACCGAGGTATCTTTCACTCGGGGGATTGTTCAGCTCAAAAACTGATCCCAAAGATGTCCTCAAGGGCCTCCTTGCCCTTGCTAATCTCTGGACTATCGGGAGAGTACTCGTAGTCTGGCTCTAACGGAAGGAATGGTGTACTCACGACATTAGCCCGGGGGAGCTCTCCGAACCGGCAACTAACGCGTGTGCGCGCACACCGCATGCTGCTGCAACCGGCGTAAATGTGGGGGCCCAAGGACAAACTATGCGGGTCAGGTACGCATGCTTAAGACTCGGAAGCGGTGTCACTGATCACAGTAGTGCGAGGCCCTCGACACTCATCTGTGCAGCATGATCCACCGACCTGAAGCTAAGAACCGGCCAGGGCAGGCTTACACCGATGACAGAGTTCCGCTCTAGCAGGCTACAAACTAGGCATATGCCGAAGTGGGTAGCTAAATCCACAACCGGCGATCGGGGGACAAGCAAGATACTTTATGCTGCGCACACTTTACTCCCGACCAGTGGGGACAAAGTACGTTATGTCCACTCTCAGCCTCTGGATGATGACAAACCCTACAACTCTATCTAAGAGTACAGAGTAAAATCAATGATTCCTGGCTAGCAAACAAAGACCGACATCAATCACATTTACCTAGCATGATACTACGAGCTTAAGCAGGAATCATAAGCATGCTGGCAGAACAAACCTAGTATGGCACTAACATGTAAAATCAGGCAAACATGCTAGCAAGAAATCAATCAAAGCTGCTCTATTATTATCATGCTCATAACAGTCAGAAAACAAGCAAGGCATATCATGAAAATATCGCAGGGCCCACACAACTCCGGTAAGAAATCCTTACCTGGTCGGAAGGCAACAACACACAATAAAACTAACTGCGATCGAACCCGAGCAACCTATAGCGAGCCAAACAAACACATCAATAAACATAAAAATAGGCCTAAATACAATAAAATAAACAGGGCTCGGCTCGGGAGAAACTCACGAGGCGCGGCTGACATGCGAACGAGCCGGCTACACGGGCGAGGCAACTAAAGGGGCTGGCTGGGCACAGGCGCTAGCTCGGCTGGGCGACGGCGGGCGGCGCGACTCGGCACAGGGATATCGCGCGGGCACGAGCGACACGACGCGACGGCTCGACACAGAGCAACACGGGCGCGGACGGCGCGACACGGATCCGGGCGAGGGCTGTGCGACGCGACCTGGGCGAGGCTCGGGCGAGCTGGGGCTGGGCGACGCGATGCTCGGGCTAACGACGCAACCTGGCACTGCGCGGGCTAGGGCTGGGCGAGGCTCGGGCTGACGACCTAGCTGGGCGAGCTGGCTGGGGCGACTCGGGCTGAGCGGCCTGGGGGCTGGGCGACGCGACCTGGCGAGCTGGGGCTCGGGCTGGGCGAGGCTCGGGCTAGCTGGGCGACCAAAGGGGTTGGCTCGGGCTAGGTGGGGGGCTCGGGGAGAGAGAGAGAGAGAAAAGGAAAAAATGGGAATTTTGAAAAGAAAAGGAAAAATAAAATAAAAATGGGAAATAAAAGGAAAATGGGGATTTTATCTCTTTTTTATCCATCCTTATCCACTTTTAAAATCTCAAAATCCTTAAAATCCCATTTTCCGGCTTCCTCCTTCGAGACCCGACCAAAGCAATCTTTTCCAATAAATAAAACTCGCTTAAATCCAACTCCCAAATCAACACTAAGGGCCCGGGCTCGAATCCCAAAGGAAGCACACAACCAACCATCACTTTGCCAAAGCCCAAACCACAACCGAGCATCCAACCGACTAGCCCAGACACCTCGGGACTCGCAGCCAACAACAAACAAGCCTCGACAAAGGCAGGAGCTACCTCGAAGCCCTGAAAATCCACAAATCCTGCCCGGGGAGCCAAAAGACCAAAATACCCCCAAGGGTCAAAACCGCTCTAAGACCCAACCAAACAACCGAATCTTGACCCGAAGGTACCTCGAAAACTGGAATAGGAAACTGGGCTGTTACATTTACAGAGACATGAAAAGGTGATATGTAACTATAGAAAAACCAAATCTTCAACACCTGTACTTAAGTATGGAAAGATCAAAGGTAACAAACTCTCCAATCCCACCAAAAGATTCCCCTATGTGTACGTACTCTCCCAAATTAATGTAGAAATGAAAAGGAAATACAAATAGCTAGAGCCAATATAAAGGACTTCACAGTCAGGGAGCTTGGCATCTTCCCCTTATCTGTTCTAAAGAAGAGTCCTTGGTACAAAGGCCAATTGATTTGGACCAGAATTCCACAGAGAAGAACCTGCAAAGCCATAGTTTGAAAGGCCATCACCAAACCACTTCCACTCTCTACTGCTTTCTTCACCATCCCAAGAAAACAAAGCAAATTAACCAAAGAAATTGTTGCTATTATAGTAAACATTGGAGAGGAAGCTCCAAATTCCATCATCTCCTTTTCATATCTTTGGGAGACTTCTTCATCAGTCACTTTAGCTGTGATTACAAATGCTGATTTAGAAAATCCAATTGTCTTCAAGACAGTGTCTATTAAAGCAAAGAGATAGGAACTCGTTCTCTTGTAGAGCCAAATCCTCTGATCATTCCACCAGCCTAGGATTGTTCCTCCAACCAACAAAAACTCCACCAAACTAGCAGCATACTTGGCAAATATCACGTATGCGAACGGTATCAACCATGGATTTGAAACCTGAGTACATGAAGCAATCAACAGTAAGGCGGTCAGACAGTTATAGCTAACCTGACATTTTTAAAAGTGGTAGGTAAGTTTTGTACCTGTGGAAACAAGGGAACGCCTTTGAGGAGATAAAGTGAAGGAATGATGGAGTAATAAAGTGTTGCCAATGAATTAACAGCCCACAGACAATAGGTGCAATATCCCATTTGCAGGCCTAGGCTGATCTTTCCACGAGCATACCACGCAGGACTGTACCTAGAAAGAAGAATTTGGAACTCGCCTTCCGACCATCGCTTATGTTGAACTAGTGTCTGAAGTAATGAGGTTGGTGCAACACCTAGAAAAGCTCCCCTCTCTGGATTGAAATAGACCGATTTCCATCCTTGTCTTTGGATTGACAATCCAGTTAAAACATCTTCGACAAGACATCCATATCTCAAACCCATCTGCAATTTAGATGTTGTTGAACAGGCTCAGAAATGTGAGAGAGGAAAGTATAGAGGGAGAGACAGAGACGACTAGCAAAGCGACTAACCTCTTTTCCCCATTGAGTGTTCTCTTCATAAGAACAGCTTGCTAGATGCTTTGAATTTTCTTCTAGTTCATTTACATTGTCTTTAGAGTTCCTATAGTTGTTACTCTTCCAATCATTTTTGTATCCCTTGCCGTACTTTTTACCGCATAGAACATCTCTTCTATGAAAGCAACCTGTTCCTATATATAGAGGGCCTCCAAAACCATCCAAACCATTGAATTCCACCTGAACGAGAAAAAAAATCATATAAACTTTCTCCCAATATGTATGTTACTAAATGACTGGAATGAACAACAAACTACAAAGTTAACGATAAATTGTTTGAAGTTTCTGGTACTGATATATTGACTTACCTCAGCAATAACTAGCAAAGTACTCGCATAGATATCATTCTTTGTTACATTGTCGAACTTTTGTGGAAACTGCACGTATGCAATCTCATGGCTCTTCTCTTCATCCATAAAGAAGCAAAGTGCATCTTTTATAGCATCAGAGTTGTTTGAATACATATCACAGTCTACATTGAGTATGATTTGCCCATTGCTTATTTGTGATGAGACCCTAAGCTGAAAATGGAGCCAATCACAACCAGTTTAGGTACTTGCATCAAATCACTAGGATGCATGTAGATTAAATTAAATTCGATAGTGGAAACAAGTATTAACTAGTGCATTAGCTTGACACTTAGGGTGCTATAGTCGTATTCTTGAACAAATTTGAATTTTGTGATGGTGTACGTATAAGGCTCGTGTCTCTATTTACGAACATATTCAAGTAGATGATTACCAAGGCATTCATGGCTCCAGCTTTGAAGTTGTGGAAATATTGAGGTCTCTTTTCACGAGCCAAATACACCAAAGTTGGTAGCACAAACCCTTCAATATCTGTGGCTCTTGGATCTCTCCCATCTATTAATATCTGGGATGTTAAGAACATAGAGAATCAAATATTATTAATGCTTACATCTCAAGATTAAGGCAACATATTTGAAAAATTATCATGGTAAAGAGTGTAAACAGAGTTTGAGAAAGATGCGTGCATAACAGAACTGTTATGATATAAACGTACTGAGAATATTATTTTGTATTTGTCTTTTCCTGTAATTGTACATATTCAAGTTAGGGTTTCTGTTAGGAATGGCCCTTAGAGCAATTGGGGAATAATAGAGGGGTATATGGGCAAATAGTTGGGGAGTTAGTTAGAGACTTATGGTTATAAATACGAGATGAATCTCTAGAGACATATGGAGGTTCCAAGTCCTATTCAAACTTCGGTTATCTTGTACTTGTTTCTTTTATTTCGTAATACAATTTGGATCCTATCAATTTTCTTCTATCCCTAGATTTTCTTGTATTTCCTATTCTAGTTTGGGCATCCTTATATCCCTAAAGTTTTCTTGTATCCCTGTATATGTGTCATTCTAAAAAATGAAGAAGTATTCTCTTCATTAAGGTTTACAAGAAAGGCATTCTTTAATGGATATAATTTGATTTGTTTTGAACTTTTCATGAGAAAGTGACAGAAATTACTTGAAGGAATGTATCGTGGTCTCGCCGAGATGCATAGGATTCCCATTGGGAAAATCCTTTATTACTTGACCGTATTTCTTCAGGAACCCGACCTAGTTCGACTGCAATTTTGATCCTACTCTCCATGTCTTTGTATAGTTTCTGCAAAAAAAGAACCCATCCAGGTAAGGCAACCATTAATGCAAACATGAAATCTTTTCAACACTGAATGTTGGGTTTCATTGTTCGGTTTATAATTCAAAAAAAGCAAAAAGCTTTCATTTTTTAGTTAGAAATCTTCTCTTATCTGATATAGATTCCACCTGTTACATGTAGCTGATTGGACTTGTTTAAATAGAAAACTAACTTGAAATGTATATGAAGACTGTGTCTAGTAATACCTCTTGCAGAGTTTTAGGTTCTTAAATCAAAATCTAGTTGACTTAAATTTTCTATCCTCTGTTCAGATTCTCCCTACTTAAAAAGTATTATCTTTTATCTAAATGCACATATTCTATTGGATCAGGTAACCAAATTCAAATGAAATAGAACATATAAAATTATTACTGTTCTTAGCAGATCATTCTTTTTATAAAGTAACCTGAATAAAGACTTCTTCTTTGCCTTGATGATCAGTCTTTAAGGCAAAGTAAGCTGCAGGTGATCTTGGCTAGAGTTTTAAATCAAAATCTAGTTGACTTAAATTTTAGTTTGTGTATTTTATTTGTGTATGTGTCACCCTCCTTTATTTTAATACTAGTGGACCTTCACTTCATATCAACTACTCATTTTTTGGAGGATTTCCATTAAAAAAAAAAAAAAGAAAAACAGTCATTTTTGGATTAAATACTACTTTTCTACTTAATTTCAAATCCCATCTCTCTCCTCTCTCATTCTTGTGAAAAACTCCAAAAATATTTTCCTCTGTTTTTGTTTACTCCAAACTCAAATCTCAACATTTCCAAATCCTTCCTGTGCTCCAATGGCTTCCACTTCCTTTTCTGTGTCTCTCATCTTCCTTGTTCTTCTTGTTTGTTTGTCCGTTCCGTTGCAGGCCGATCTCAGCGCCGGCGATCTTGAAGCTCTTAAGGCCATTAAAAGCACTCTCACCGATCTCCCCCTCCGCCGCCGGAGCTCCTCCTTCTCCGGCATCGTCTGCCATCTCGGCCGCGTCTCCACTCTCTCCCTCGGCACCTTCGCGGAGGGAGAGAGTGCTTTTAATGGTAAACAATAGAGTCCAACAATATAAAGGCACTGTCCTACAGGAATACCACAATAATTGAAAACTTGATTTTTGTAAGTATGTTCCTTTCAAAGTCTTAGATTCAAAACTCACATATTTCTCCTTTGATATTTCTCATTGCTTGGCTACCCTTGTTTTTTAAAAAAACAATATTAAAGGTTTGGGAGATTAAATTGTATATAGTATTAATAGAGCCCAACTCTTGTTGATTAGTCTATGATTACGTTGGTGGAAATTGTCTAAAAGAAATTTAACATGTATCTTTCACCATAATGCTATAAGTTTGAATCTTCCCACCATTGAATTAAAAAAACCCAACTTAAAGTATGACATGAACCATCCTGTACTTTTTTTAGGAGGTATTTATAGGTATTTAGTCCAACTTCAATGTTCAGAAGAAACGGCTTTGCTATATCCAGAGCCCTTCCTGCTGATTCTTGAGAAGGTTGTGTTGGTTGATATAGGTTAATTGGTAATTTAATATGATTCAATAAGAAACATATTATTATGCAACTTTGACTGCTTTGTCACTATTTTTTAGTACATATCGGGGGAGGGGGCACAAATACCAATTATCGGGATCGAACCTGAGACGCTAGTGTTGAACTGGTTTACAATCAAATAATGAAACTATTCCGCCACTGATCTCTTCGGTGTCTGCTTTGTCACTTGATACCTAGTTTGATTGGCGATTTAACATAATTTAATGAGAAACATATTGCTCGGTAATTTTGACTGCTTTGTCACTTGATAGTTGATACCTGGCTTAATTTGTCCATAACCCACAAACTTAGAGATACTTAAGAAAATATAATGAATTCATTGCATTCCAATAAAAAAAGTTGCAAACTTTTACAGAGACAAGAAATGAAAAGGTGATATGTAACTATAAAAATCCAAATCTTCAAAACCTGTACATCCAATCCCACCAAAGGATTCCCCTATGTGTACGTACTCTCCCAAATTAATGTAGAAATGAAAAGGAAATACAAATAGCTAGAGCCAATATAAAGGACTTCACAGTCAGGGAGCTTGGCATCTTCCCCTTATCTGTTCTAAAGAAGAGTCCTTGGTACAAAGGCCAATTGATTAGGACCAGAATTCCACAGAGAAGAACCTGCAAAGCCATAGTTTGAAAGGCCATCACCAAACCACTGCCACTCTCTACTGCTTTCTTCACCATCCCAAGAAAACAAAGCAAATTAACCAAAGAAATTGTTGTTATTATAGTAAACATTGGAGAGGAAGCTCCAAATTCCATCATCTCCTTTTCATATCTTTGGGAGACTTCTTCATCAGTCACTTTAGCTGTGATTACAAATGCTGATTTAGAAAATCCAATTGTCTTCAAGACAGTGTCTATTAAAGCAAAGAGATAGGAACTCGTTCTCTTGTAGAGCCAAATCCTCTGATCATTCCACCATCCTAGGATTGTTCCTCCAACCAACAAAAACTCCACCAAACTAGCAGCATACTTAGCAAATATCACGTATGCGAACGGTATCAGCCATGGATTGGAAACCTGAGTACACAAAGCAGTCAACTGCCAGTCAGTCAAACAGATTTTGCTAGCATGAAATTTAACAATTATAGGGAATTTATATACCTGTGGAAACAAGGGAACACCTCTGAGGAGATAAAGTGAGGGGATGATTGAGTAATATAATGTTGCAAAGGAATTAAAAGCCCACAGAGAATAGATGTAATATCCCATTTGCAGGCCGAGGCTGATCTTTCCATGAGCATACCATGCAGGGCTGTGCCTAGAAAGAAGTATTTGGAGGTTGCCTTCCGACCATCGCTTATGTTGAACTAGTGTCTGAAGTAATGAGGTTGGAGCAACACCTACAAAAGCTCCCCTCTCTGGATTGAAATAGACCGATTTCCATCCTTGTCTTTGGATTGACAACCCAGTTAGAATATCTTCGACAAGACATCCATATTGTAAACCCATCTGTAATTTAGTTGTTGAACAGGCACATAAATGTGAGAGAGGAAAAGATATAGAGGGAGAGAGACAGAGACAAGCAAAAAGACCAACCTCTTTTCCCCATTGAGTGTTCTCTTCATATGAACAGCTTGCTAGATACTTTGATTTTTCTTCTAGTTCATTTACATTTTCAGAATTCCTATAGTTTTGACTGTTCCAATCATTTCTGTATTCTTTGCTGTACTTTTTACCACATAAAACGTCTCTTCTATGAAAGCAGCCTGTTCCTATGTATGGAGGGCCTCCAAAACCATCCAAACCAGTGAGTTCCTTCATGAAAAAAACCCATATAAACATTCTCCCAATAATTTACTAAATGACTGGATAAATTGTTTGAATTTTCTGGTACAAACTATATTGACTTACCAACATAAGGGTTCCTAAGCTACTCGCATAGATATCATTCTTTGTTACATTGTCGAACTTTTGTGGAAACTGAACATATGCAATCTCATGGCTCTTGTCTTCATCCATAAAGAAGCAAAGTGCATCTCTTATGGCATCGGAGTTGTTTGAATACATATCACAGTCTACATTGAGTATGATTTGCCCATTGCTTATCTGTGATGAGACCCTAACCTGAAAATGGAGCCAATCATAACCAAGTTAGGTACACACATCAAATGTTCTAAACATTCACTAGTATCCATGTGGATTAAAGTATATTTGATTACAGGAAAAAGTATTATTTAGTGCATTAGCTTGACATTTAAGGTCCTACAGTCTATTTTAAAAAGAAGACTTCTGTGATGGTGTGCTAGGCTTGTCTCTACTTATGAAAGCATTCATGTAGATAACTACCAATGCATTCATGGCTCCAGCTTTGAAGTTGTGGAAATATTGAGGTCTCTTCTCACGAGCCAAATACACCAAAGTTGGTAGCGCAGACCCTTCGATATCTGTGGCTTTTGGATCTCTTCCATCTATTAATATCTGTGGTGTTGAGAACAGAGAGAAACAAATTTTATCAATGTTAGCTTCTCAAGATTGGCAACATATTTGAGAAAGTAGCATGGTAAATAGTGTAAACAGAGTTTGAAATTTGTTTTTTGTATAACAGAACAACATTCTTTAATGTATGCAATTTGATTTGTTTTGAGTTTTTCATGAGAAAGTGACAGAAATTACCTGAAGGAGAGTATCGTGGTCACGGCGAGATGCATAGGACTCCCACTGGGAAAAATCCTCAAGACTTGACCGTATTTCTTCAGAACCCAACCTAGTTCGACTGCATTTTTTATCCTACTCTCCATGTCTTTGTATAGCTTCTGAAAAGGAAGAACCCATCCAGGTAAATACCAGTCATTAATGCCAATTGAAATATTTTCACATTACATACTGGGTTTAATTGTTCAGTTTATGATTGAAAAGCAATGTTGAAAAAGGTCCCCAAGAGGCAGCCTCGTTGGTTGAGACTTAGGACTTCCAAAGTATGCTCTCTTGGAGGTCTCAAGTTAGAGATTCATGATTTTAGCTTAATTGTATGATACGATCCCGGCATCATTAAAAGTATATTCGAGGCGAAGCAAGAAGTGAAGAATGAGTTAATTACTATTTTAATATATTTTATTATGCACATTTAGTTTGTAATGGGCCTATGGGCCTAAATAGAGTTATTTACAAAGTTAGGTTAAATCCTAGGAAGGCTATAAATAGGCGGACTAGGTTACTCTTTTATTTATCGAATTATCATTATTGTATTGCGACTCTTTGAGAGATTCTCTCGAGAGGTTTATCTTATTTTTAATAGAAAAGTGTGGTAGATTCTATCATTTTGGTATCAGAGCCATTTACCGATCCGGGAATGGTAACTACCAAGATGGAGACTAGGGTTCTAGAGTGCGAATCGAGTGGTAAAGAGATGGTGAAGAAGCAACAGAATTCGAGGTTCAAGCTGGCAATGATGAATAGTGAGATAGGTCAAATTAACCTAAATTTACAAAAGTTGCTAGAACGAACACAAGAACGGCCAGAAGGCCGAGGCAAGCGGTGCGGACAAAGGAAGGGGTGGACTCGTATTTGGGGTGGCGCGGAGGGCGGCCGTGTGCCGATGGGGGGGACGAGGCGAAGCGCGATCGCGCGCGTGGCGGCAGGCGGAAGGAGCGGGCGCGAGCAGAGGGCGGCGACCATGTCGTGGCGGCGTATGGCAGCCGGAGTGCGAGCAGAGCAGCGCGGTCGTGCAGCGGGCAGGCAGCAGCGCGCGCGCAGGGGGTCGTGGCGGGGGACGCAAGCGGCCGAAGCAGCGTGGTTGGCGCTGTCGCGCGCGGGCGAGCAGTAGGGCTCGGGTGGGGCTCGGGGTGTCGGGGCGAGCGGGGTCGGGCGGCGCGTCTGGTCGGGTGTGGCGCACCGCAGTGAAAGTGGTCAAGGGGATCGGGTCGGGTCGGGTTGTTCGGGTCGGGTCGGTTTGGACCATTTGAGCGGGGACCGAGAGAGATACCGGAGTTTGGTGATGGGAGTGTGGCCGGGTCCACGAGTCACCGGAGGAGAGGAGGGTGCGCATGGGTTATGACAGACCAATAGCGCCACGGACGGTTGGAACGAAGCGGGGTGGGATGGCGTGTCGAGAGGGAGACCGGGAAGGCGGAGAGAGTGGGAGGACCGATATGAACAGGAGGACCGAACATAGGAGAGCGAGCAGTCGGTGATTTGACAGGAGGTTACTAAGCTCGAGATGCCGTTTTTAAGGTCTTACTGATGAGGATCCGGAAGGTTGGTTGTGTCGAGTGGAGCGGTATTTTTGGGTTAACCGATTAATTGGGCAGAAGCGAGTCGACGCCGCGGCTTTGTGTATGGAGGGTGAGGCCCGGAATGGTTGCGCGACGAGGAAGATCGATCACCGATCGTTCTTGGGAAGAATTTCGTGAGCTCTGTTACACCGATTCCAACCCAAAGCATAAATGACAACAGTACGCTAAGGCGATGAGTTTGCGACAAGAGGGTCTTGTTAAAGAATATCGCCGATCGCTTGAGAAATATGCTAAGGGAATGCGCGATATTAGTGCCAAGTCGTTAGAAGGAAATGGGAGAGCGGCTTTAAAGAAGAAATAAGGAGTGAAATGAGAAAATTGCGATTCGTGGGAATACAAGATAAAAAGTTTATGGCACAAGTAATTGAGGATGATCTCGGCCTTCCGAGCACTAGGAAAAGGGGTGAGCCCGGGACTAGTGAGCGAGAACAAGTGGGGATCGAGGACTTGTTAGCACGAAGGAGCGGGTGTTGCAACTATGAGAACGACTACATTCTCAACGTCTAAAACCGATTACAAGCAAAGACAATGACCACTACGCCGTATAAGCGTTTGTGAGTGAGTGAAATCCGTGTCGGGAAGGATAAGGGGTTGTGTTTCCGTTGCGACGAGAGATTTGTGCGCGAACGGCGTGCAAAAAGAAAGAACTTCAATCTTTGGAGATATTGGTAGTACGCGACACCTATGACCACGAGGATTCGTCCGAAAATGATGAGGCTTTGGAGGATGAAACTTTTGTGGATACGAGGCGATACAAAGGATTTAGCGGCGTTGTCCTTAAACTCATTGGCAAGGGGTGAGCTCGCCGTGAAGACTTTGAAGGTCACCGGATTTATTCAAGGGTTAGAAGTGGTAGTTTTGATAGATTGTGGGGCCACCCATAACTTTATTTCCGACGTCATTGTGGAGAAGTTAAAGTTACCGATAGAGCCCTCAAATGATTATAGCATCATGTTGGGAACCGGCGAATCTGTGCGAACGGCGGGAATCTGTAAAAATGTGGTGCTACACCTCTTTCTGAATTGAAAGTGGTACATGAATTCCTACCCTTACCTTTTAGGTAGCGCAGATGTGATTTTGGGGTGGCATGGCTAGAAACATTGGGAAGGATAGAATTCAATTTGGTTCCTGAAGATGCGGTTTGTGTTGGGGTCTGCGCAGCAGAATTGCAAGGGGACCCCAGGTTGGTCAAGGCTCAAGTATCCTTGAAATCCATGATGAAATCCTTACGACCTGAGGACCAAGGATTACTGGTCGAGTTGAACATGTGTGAGGTGGCAACACAGGATTGTGAACCAACCAAGATGCTCCCGAATTTATCGCAGGTACCCCGAGAGCTTCACTCTTTAATTAAATCTTTTTCACCGATTTTTCAATCTTTGGCTGATTTACCTCCTGAAAGAAACTGTGATCATGCGATTGAACTGATTGCGGGGGACGAACTCGGTGAATGTCCGGCCATATCGGTACCCACAATATCGTAAAAACGAGATAGAAAAACTAGTACGGGAAATGTTGTTAGCGGGGTAATTCGCCCTAGCACGAGTTCTTTCTCTAGCAGGTGTTGTTAGTGAAAAGAAGGATGGAAGTTGGCGTTTCGTGTCGATTACCGTGCATTAAATCGAAGCTCTGATCGGATAAAAACCCGATACATTTGGTGGATGAGTTGTTGGATGAGCTTCATGGCGCGCGTCTGTTTTCTCGAAAATTGATCTAAAGGTGGATATCACCAAATTCGTGTCAAACCGACCGACGTATACAAGATGACTTTTCGAACGCATGAAGGACATTACGAGTTTGTTGTCATGCCCTTTGGGTTGCGGAATGCTCCGCCACGTTCGATCTGTGATGAATGAGATTTTGCGGTCGATCTGCGTAAGTTCGTCTTTGGTATTTTTGATGATATTTTGATTTCTGACATGACTATTCAGAACACGGGGAGCACACGGCTCGTGTTTTTGAGTTGCGCAGCACATGCTTTCGCCGCAAATGCGAAGAAGTGCCAATTTGGGTTGCAACGTATTGAGTACTTAGGGCACTTTATATCTCGTGGAAGGCGCTCTGCCGACCCGGCAAAGATCACGGCGATGATAGAGTGGCCTAGTCCTCGAAATATTCGGGACCTCCGAGGATTCACGGGTTAAGGTTACTATCGACGTTTTGTGGCTAACTACGGTTCCATGGCTTTTCCGTTGACCCACTATTTAAGAAGAAGGGAAGTTTGAGTGGGGGGCCAGCCAAGAAGACGATTTTAATGATGAAACATGCTATGAGTAGTGTGCCGGTCCTGCGATTGCCGATTTTGACCAAGTATTTGTGGTCGAAACCGATGCTTCGCATCGGGGTGGGAGCGATTCCGATGCAACGAGGTCACCGATAGCATATTTTAGCGCAGGCATTGCCAATTACTCATCGGGTGAAACCGGTGTATGAACGTGAGTTGATGGCAATCGTTTTCGCGGTCTGTATTTGGCGGGCCTATCTGTTAGGGCATCACTTTGTTGTTCGTCTCGACCGGAAGAGTCCGAAATTTCTTCTTGAGCGTGTAGTGGATGGCGACTATATCGATGGATTGCGAAATTAATGGGTTATGATTTGAGATCGAATATAAGAAGGGCCTTGAAAATAGAGTGCGGATGCCTTGTCACGCATGCCCAGAAATGCGAGCTTGGCATGTTTGAGTGTGGTGGCGGGTATTAACACCGCCGTATTTACGCTGTAAAGTTAAAGAGGATGATAAGTCGATGGAAATTTATAAGTCGTGTGACATTGGTAAGGGGCCCCTCAGGGATACTCGGTAGTTGGTGATGTGTTGCTTTATCGAGTCGGCTTGTTTTGCCTCCAGACATCCCCAACGATTCCTCTACTTTTGCTTGAATTCCATAGTGGTGCTATTGGGGACATTTTGAGTCCTTAAAACTTATCGTAACAGCTAAGGAGGTGTATTGGCAAGGAATGAAGGCTCGTGTGCGTTCCTTTGTGGTCGAATGCTCTATATCGTGTTCAAGCTAAACACCTATCCTTATCTCCTGCGGGGTTGATACTGACCTTTGCCGATCCCCTGCAGTGTCCGGGAAAATATTTCGATGGACTTTGTGGAAGGTTTACCGCGATCCGAGGGTTTTGACACTATATACTGGTGGTGGTTGACCGTTTGTCCAAATATTCTCATTTCATACCTCTTCGACACCGTTTTCTTCCTTGCTTCGGTGTCAAAGGTGTTTATCAAGGAGATTGTTCGTTGCACGGAATTCCAAAAAGTATTGTATCGACCGCGATAAGGTCTTTTACGAGTTTGCTTTGGGAAGAGATGTTCAAGGCTACGGGCACTAAATCGTGTTTAGCACCACTTACCATCCATGCATGATGGGCGATCGAGGTGGTGAATCGTTGTCCGGAATCCTATTTGAGGTGTTTTGTGATGCATCATCCTAAGGCGTGGTACCAATGGTTGTCCGGGCGAGTACGGCTTTAACACTTCTTTCCACTCATCCACGGGTATGACACCTTTCGAGATTATTTATGGCGAGACCCCTCCTACCCCTGTTGGGTTATGATCACGAGTTAGCCCGATGGCGTCGGTGGATTCATTGATGAAGGATCGTGATCGGATCTTGACCACATTAAAGGCTAGCTTGTTGCGAGCGCAACAATTTATGGCGGATCGCGCAAACGCAAAACGTAGGGATGTACAGTTTAATATTGATGATCTGGTGTATATCAAGCTTCGACCATACCGCCAATCTTCTTTGGCTAAATTTCAACACCGAAAGCCGGGCGCCGAGGTTTATTGGGCCCTACCGTGTGCTGGCTCGAGTAGGTCCTGTTGCTTATCGTTTGGAACTTCCGCCGGCAGTTAAGATTCACCCAGTTTTTCACGTGTCAGTTCTGCGTAAAGCGGGCGACTCGTCGGTTCTTGTCATGTCTACACCGTCCTTGGTGGGAGATGATCTGTGCATAGCGGTTCGCCCTAAGGCTGTGTTGGGCGTCCAGGAGAATTTCCACGCGGCCGGATCGCGTCAAGTTTTGGTTCAATGGGAAGGCTACGCACCAGAGGATGCGACTTGGGAGTCCGCGGCTGATTTGGAATTGCAATTTCCGGACTTTCACCTTGAGGACAAGGTGGCTCTATGGGGGGGAAGTATTGATACGATCCCGGCATCATTAAAAGTATATTCGAGGCGAAGCAAGAAGTGAAGAATGAGTTAATTACTATTTTAATATATTTTATTATGCACATTTAGTTTGTAATGGGCCTATGGGCCTAAATAGAGTTATTTACAAAGTTAGGTTAAATCCTAGGAAGGCTATAAATAGGCGGACTAGGTTACTCTTTTATTTATCGAATTATCATTATTGTATTGCGGCTCTTTGAGAGATTCTCTCGAGAGGTTTATCTTATTTTTAATAGAAAAGTGTGGTAGATTCTATCATTGTAATGTAAAATTCTTTGTTGTCTCTGGGTTTGAGCCTTGGGATAGGCACGTGTGAAAGCTCCGGTTTCCGGTTAAAAAAAAAAAGCCAAAATTTTTTAAGTTCGAAATCTGCTCTTATCTGATAAGATTTCACCTGTTACATGTAGCTGATTGTACTTGTTTAAATAGAAAACTAACTTGAAATGATGATGAAGACTGTATGCCTTTCATGAGATCAAGCATGGCATAGAATAAAGACACTTCAGAGAATAGTTACTTAAAATGATGATGCAGCAACACATTAGGCGAAGTTTTAGATTCTTAAATCAAAATCTAGTTGACTTCAATTTTCTACCCTATGTTCTGAAACTCCCTACTTAAAAATGCATTCTCTTTTATCGAATGCACATATTCTATTGGATCAGGTAACCAAATTCAAATTGAAATAGAACATATAAAGTTTTATTAGATCATTATTTCTGTAAAGTTGCCTGAATAAAGACTTCTTCTTTGCCTTGATGACCAGTCTTAAAGGCAAAGTAAGCTGCAGGTGACCTCGGCTGAATGTTGAACTTCTTGCAAAATGGTATCCAGTGCTTTGCAAATTGAGATGCCTCCATAAGAGCATAGTAAGTGAGCTCGGAGCCTGCATCGTCAGAGAGGTAGACGCTGAGCTTCTCGGGTGGGTAATCGTATGCCATGACTGATAATACTGTGCTGATGACCATGGCTGGTGGCTCCATCTCAGGATCTGCCGTGCACACAAATATGTCAACTCCAGGCAAGTGTCCCTCATGCCTGTTCATCAACAACATCCCATTTAAAAAACACATAAACCAAGTAAGAGAAACTAAGAATCTGCTCCATAATGATTTCCCATCTCAAATGTCACGTAGTGAGAGAAACAAAGACGGAGAGACTATTCCACAAGTATCCATTTACAAACGTTATAGAAACTAAGTGAAAGAGCCTTTGGAGTGAGATCCTATTTCACAACAAAAAAATATATGGGATATTAGTTGAGCTTTGGAAATGGTTTTGCTGCATCTTTCCTGTCAGAATCGTGGCTCAGTTGCAGGGTTATTAGTAGAGCTTTCCCTCAGCCTTTTCGTTTAACTTCTTGTCATGAGCTAATGATAGCTGATGCAATAGTCAATCCTTCATGCACTTGGAATTTGAGGCTTCAAAAAAATTAAGGGAGTGTTTGGTGACAAGGAAAATGAGAATGATTATTAGGAGGATGAGAATTGTGAGAAAAATTGGTGAAGAATGATTATCAGGAAGAAAAATTATTTGTGTTTGGGGTGAAGAGAATGATTATGGGAAGAGTCATTACTTGTGTTACTTGTGTTCGTGGTGAAGAGAATAATTATGAGGAGAATAAAAAATTGTTATTGGGAGAATAAAAAGTGGTCATGGAGAGCATTATAAACGTAGTTATTGAGAAATGCGACTATGGAGAGAATGATTCTTGATGGCCCAAACAAGGGTAAGAGGATCGATCTCCCTATAATCATTCTCATCCTCCTTCCCCCAAACACCCACTAAATGATTTAGAATTGATTGAATGGACTAATCCATCTTGTCTGTTGGATTCTATTTGCCTTCGAGATGTCTCAGATGCATGGTTGTGGTCTATTTGTCCATCCAGAACATTTACAGTGCACTCTCTTAATGGAAAGCTTGGAATTAATGATAAAAATGTTAAAAAATTGTATTCAGCTATATGGAAAGATTTCTATCGAAAGAAGATAAATATTTTCGTGTGGGAATTGAGTCTTGGTGGCAGTTAATATACAGTTTAAAGATTGCAAAGGAGAATTGCTTATTTGTCTATTTCACCCCTGGTTGGAGTGTTATATGCAAAACAGATACAGAACGACAAGTTCATCTTTTCATTCAATGTCCATTTGCTAACACCTTTTGGGTGATGGGTCCATTCCATTCCTAAATGACATCAAAACTTTTCTTTCCTTGATTTTTGTGGGTCATCATTTTAGTGGAAGAATAAAGTTTTTATAGCTTTCTTTTTCTCGTGCCTTCTTATGGACAATTTAAGGTGAAAGGAATAACTGGATCTTCAGAAATGTTACAAGATCTTTTGAAAACTTTCCAGAGAACATTGTTACAACGGCGTATTTTTTGTGTAAAGATCGACATCTTCCTTCAACATATAGTGTATCTTATCTTGTTTCCAATTATGATTTATTCATATAGTTCAGTGCCTGAAGTTTACTCCTTTACTTTATATAAAACTCTTTCCTTTACCAAAAAAGAGAGAGTTAGCTTTTTCCACATGTTACTCAACAATATCCCAAAAATGCAAAAACTAAGTGAAAAAAACTTGGAGGGAGAGAGAAAGATTCCATAACAATATCCCACTTCAAACATCACAGAAACTAAGTGAGAAAAGCTGAATCTAAGAAAAGAGAAAGAGAGAGGGATTTAGACCTTTGTGAGAGATTGTGTTTAAAGGTTTGCCTGTGAATTCGGTTCCATCGAGAAGCCTGAGTGAGAATCCAGTAAAATCCAAACCAGATCTCAGCAGCAAACAAACCAAGCCAAACCCATCTTCCTTGTTCCTTTTCTTGTGGTACAAACCTCACTCTGTAACTCAAAATCAAACAAATCCCCACAAAAATGGAGGCTGCAAATACCCTATATGCTACTCTCCCCTTACTCTCTTTTGTCTCAAACAATGGCACATACCCTTCACTCCCCATCTCTCTCTCTCTCTCTCTCTCTCTCTCTAAATGAATTCTCCTTATATGTTTATTACATATGTACACTTGCAATAAGTTGGGAGGAAAGTTTGAAGGATAGGCAAGTGGAAGATTAAGGGCGTGTTTGGTGGGGGTATTAAATTAATCCGAATTAATTGAATACCCATAAACCGTGTTTGTTTTGCATTTTACCAATGGGCTAATACGGATTAAGTTAAAACGAATTTTCTACAGGGCCTCTGATGCTAATTCGAGTGAAAAGTAGTCTCTCTCTTCCTTTTTAACGCATTTTTTTCTCTCTCGTTCAACATCACTTGATTTGGCTTTCTCTTCCAATTTCGTCCCGATTGAAGCTTCAAATGGTTCTAATGTTTTCATTAATCTTGTTCTACATTCAATTTCGCATCATTTAACCTCCAATTTTCATAGTTTTAGCGAGTTTCAAATTTGTCTCTTATCATTTGTTTGAGTTTTTTGTTCGATCTAATTCTAAACTTGGATTCCATACGCAGATCTGATGTTCTCGCTGCCGATTCACCCTCAAATCTTGCTGTCGGAGACTTCTATTGACCTGCATGTGGTGAAATTGACTTTCCCCTTCCCCTAGCTATCATGTATTGAAATCGACATGAAGTTTAATCGACTTGGAAGGATTTGTGGTGGATTTGGCTTGGTGGGAAACTCAGATTGAGGTAAGTTTTCTAACCCTCTCCCCAGCCGATGATGAAGCCCTCTATTTTCTTCATCTCTTTTTTGCATCTTGCATCAATTGAAAATCATTCTCTTTTGCCCTATTTTTTCCTCTGAATATATTGAATATATGTCCTCTGTATATTATCTTTTCTTCTCTCTTTGTTGGTCGATTCTCTATTTTTTTTTCTTTATTTTTTGCATTTTTGCATCGATCGATAATCCTCATATGTTTTATCTTATTTTGTTATTTGATTATACTGAATATATGCCCTCCATTTATCCTGTTTGTTTGTCCATTGATTCCTACTTTTTTTTTTTTCTATTCTTTCTATATTGGCATCAATTGAAATTTTTTTGCAGCATCTTTTGAGAATGGTTATCTATTTTACCCTATTTTGTTCTCCGAATATATTGAATATATGTCATCTCATTATCCTATTTTGTTTGTTCGTTGATTCACCTTCAAATTGACATTGATTTTGAACCATTTGTCTCGTGCTCAAATTTTTTGGATGATAAAATTTTGAACGATTTGTTGCATCTGCTGACTTCTTTTTTCTTTTGCATCTGTCAAATGTTTGTGTTTGTGCCATTTGAACTGATTTACCTTGGTAAACAATGATTGTTATGTATATTTGCTTGTGTAGTTTATCTATTTGTTGTACCTATCTAATTTCAAAAAAAAAAAAAATTGTTGTAACTATCTTTGTATTTCTACCATGTTTTTGAATCATTAAAATTTCATTTTATTTAAACAAACATGGATAGCATTTGATCTCATCTCGAATGAGAAATGAGTATGCATTCATTTTCCTGAGGCTGAGTTTTATCTGGTTAATTTTTTTCATTCCTATAGTGATAGTGGCGATTTAGCTTCGCTTTATCGCCTAAAAGGTATGTATCTAACATTTTTATTTTGAGAAACAAACGTTGTCTTATGATTTTATATTCTTTTACATAATATTTTTATTTTCTTTTCTAATTTTTCAGGCTAAACTCCAATACTGTTGTTGATTCACTTAAAGATTCACATATGAGCTTAATGTGGAGAATTCAAAATAGGCACTTTTGTATTGATACATTGAGATTTTATTATGCTCGTTATTAATTTATTTGGATTCTGTTATAATATTATTTGGACATTATTGGTGGATTTGTTTATATATATGTATGTATGTATTTGAAATCTTTTTTTCTATTTTCTTTTTAAAAGTTGATTATAAGATTTTGTATTACATTATAATATCTTATATTTAGTTTTAGTTACTTGTTTAGATTCAATTTTTAGTTAAATTTTATTTTTGTATTTGAAGATAGTAACGTCAAAATAAATTACTTTCTTTATATCTTATGTAAGAAGTAAGATCTTGGGCACTATTCCTGAGAGTTTTGTTTTTTTAAAAAAAAACTTCAATTAATCACCAACATAATTGTATAAATATAATTTCTATAACAAGATTTATAACTTGTTTAAGAGGTATAAAATAACTAAATTATTAATTAGATTATCTTTTAAAATATTTTTTTATTTATAAGAATATTTGATGGCATAGAATTGTCAAGCAAATTCTATGGAGATGTGAAAGTGAAGAGGCAAGTGGGGACATGTAGCAGCAGAGGTAGAGTCAAAGGTTATCCTTTTTTTCCACGTGCTCCGCATTTGTTTTATTTTAATTTTTGTCCGTTTAATTTGGAGTTGGTTTTAAATCCAATTTGATTGAATAAAATAACAATTTTAATATAATTCAAAAAGAGAAAAAATTTAATAACATAATATGGACATTTTTCTTGATGTGATTTTTTTTTAAGAGAAGTTATCAAGAACTTGTAGTAAGTACCAATTTTAAGCTTGAGTGTGTATATATTTGTATTGAATGAACAAACTGCAGTTTTATCTTACATCTGCAGTTTTACAAGTTTAATTTCATTCATCTGTTTTTCTCATGTGGATGATTATTAGAACAAATGGCTTTGTTGTATCCAGAGCCCTCCCCTTGCGAAGGTTTCTTAAGAAGCCTCTGTGAGAAACATATTATTTTGCGATTGTGACGGTTTTTCCACTTGATATCTGGCTTAATTTGTCCAACATATGCTTAGAGATACTTCGGGAAATAGTCTCCAAGAGGTGGCGCAGTGGTTGAAGACTTGGGCTTTGAGGATATACGGGCTTAAGGTCTGGTGTGATAGAGTATCAAGGGTGGTATGGGATTATTAGTATAATATATCTAAGGGTAGATAGTAATTAGTCCTTTAAGAGTTTTTAGTATAAATAGGAGTCTTAGGTTCCTTTGAAAGGAAGGAAATATTTTGGTATTGTTGTTTTGTTCAACAAGTTGGGAGAGACATAGCCCTTTCGAAAGGCTATTGGGAGAGACTTGACCCTCTCGAAAGGCTAAGGGTACGGTATTGTAACTCTTATTGTTCGATTATATCAATATAGTTCTCGTGTTTCATTATTTTCTGTGTAGGTTCTATTGTGCATTCTTAAGATTATTAGGGTCTTAACATACTCTTTCGATGTCTTCAGTGTCTAGCCTAGGGACGGACGTGATTACCCTTGTTTAAAAAAAAAGATACTTCAGAAAATATAATGAATTTATTGCATTCCAATAAAAAAAAAAGTTGTAAACGTTTACAGAGAATAGAAATGAAAAGGTGATATGTAACTATAGAAAAACCAAATCTTCAACACCTGTACTTAAGTATGGAAAGATCAAAGGTAACAAACTCACCAATCCCACCAAAAGATTTCCCTAATCCAAAAGCCTAAGAAGCTGATGGATTGGGGTAAATTTAATTATATCAACCAACACTCCCCCTCACTTGTTGTGGGCTTTGAAATTTGAGAAATGCCCTACAAGTGGACTTTTAATATTAATTGGGGATGAAATGACTTGGCAGGGATTCGAACTCATGACCTCCTACTCTGATACCATGTTGAATTATGTTAAACCACCAATCAATCCAAAATCCTAAGCTGATGGATTGAGGTAAATTTAATTATATCAACCAACCCTATGTGTACGTACTCTCCCAAATTAATGTAGAAATGAAAAGGAAATACAAATAGCTAGAGCCAATATAAAGGACTTCACAGTCAGGAAGCTTGGCATCTTCCCCTTATCTGTTCTAAAGAAGAGTCCTTGGTACAAAGGCCAATTGATTAGGACCAGAATTCCACAAAGAAGAACCTGCAAAGCCATAGTTTGAAAGGCCATCACCAAACCACTGCCACTCTCTACTGCTTTCTTCACCATCCCAAGAAAACAAAGCAAATTAACCAAAGAAATTGTTGCTATTATAGTAAACATTGGAGAGGAAGCTCCAAATTCCATCATCTCCTTTTCATATCTTTGGGAGACTTCTTCATCAGTCACTTTAGCTGTGATTACAAATGCTGATTTAGAAAATCCAATTGTCTTCAAGACAGTGTCTATTAAAGCAAAGAGATAGGAACTCGTTCTCTTGTAGAGCCAAATCCTCTGATCATTCCACCATCCTAGGATTGTTCCTCCAACCAACAAAAACTCCACCAAACTAGCAGCATACTTAGCAAATATCACGTATGCGAACGGTATCAGCCATGGATTTGAAACCTGAGTACATGAAGCAATCAACAGTAAGGTGGTCAGACAGTTATAGCTAACCTGACATTTTTAAAAGTGGTAGGTAAGTTTTGTACCTGTGGAAACAAGGGAACGCCTTTGAGGAGATAAAGTGAAGGAATGATGGAGTAATAAAGTGTTGCCAATGAATTAACAGCCCACAGACAATAGGTGCAATATCCCATTTGCAGGCCCAGGCTGATCTTTCCACGAGCATACCACGCAGGACTGTACCTAGAAAGAAGAATTTGGAAGTCGCCTTCCGACCATCGCTTATGTTGAACTAGTGTCTGAAGTAATGAGGTTGGTGCAACACCTAGGAAAGCTTCCCTCTCCGGGCTGCAATAGACCGATTTCCATCCCTGGCTTTGGATTGACAACCCAGTGATAACATCTTCTACATGACATCCATATCTCAAACCCATCTGCAATTTAGATGTTGTTGAACAGGCTCAGAAATGTGAGAGAGGAAAGTATAGAGGGAGAGACAGAGACGACTAGCAAAGCGACTAACCTCTTTTCCCCATTGAGTGTTCTCTTCATAAGAACAGCTTGCTAGATGCTTTGAATTTTCTTCTAGTTCATTTACATTGTCTTTAGAGTTCCTATAGTTGTTACTCTTCCAATCATTTTTGTATCCCTTGCCGTACTTTTTACCGCATAGAACATCTCTTCTATGAAAGCAACCTGTTCCTATATATAGAGGGCCTCCAAAACCATCCAAACCATTGAATTCCACCTGAACGAGAAAAAAAATCATATAAACTTTCTCCCAATATGTATGTTACTAAATGACTGGAATGAACAACAAACTACAAAGTTAACGATAAATTGTTTGAAGTTTCTGGTACTGATATATTGACTTACCTCAGCAATAACTAGCAAAGTACTCGCATAGATATCATTCTTTGTTACATTGTCGAACTTTTGTGGAAACTGCACGTATGCAATCTCATGGCTCTTCTCTTCATCCATAAAGAAGCAAAGTGCATCTTTTATAGCATCAGAGTTGTTTGAATACATATCACAGTCTACATTGAGTATGATTTGCCCATTGCTTATTTGTGATGAGACCCTAAGCTGAAAATGGAGCCAATCACAACCAGTTTAGGTACTTGCATCAAATCACTAGGATGCATGTAGATTAAATTAAATTCGATAGTGGAAACAAGTATTAACTAGTGCATTAGCTTGACACTCAGGGTGCTATAGTCGTATTCTTGAACAAATTTGAATTTTGTGATGGTGTACGTATAAGGCTCGTGTCTCTATTTACGAACATATTCAAGTAGATGATTACCAAGGCATTCATGGCTCCAGCTTTGAAGTTGTGGAAATATTGAGGTCTCTTTTCACGAGCCAAATACACCAAAGTTGGTAGCACAAACCCTTCAATATCTGTGGCTCTTGGATCTCTCCCATCTATTAATATCTGGGATGTTAAGAACATAGAGAATCAAATATTATTAATGCTTACATCTCAAGATTAAGGCAACATATTTGAAAAATTATCATGGTAAAGAGTGTAAACAGAGTTTGAGAAAGATGCGTGCATAACAGAACTGTTATGATATAAACGTACTGAGAATATTATTTTGTATTTGTCTTTTCCTGTAATTGTACATATTCAAGTTAGGGTTTCTGTTAGGAATGGCCCTTAGAGCAATTGGGGAATAATAGAGGGGTATATGGGCAAATAGTTGGGGAGTTAGTTAGAGACTTATGGTTATAAATACGAGATGAATCTCTAGAGACATATGGAGGTTCCAAGTCCTATTCAAACTTCGGTTATCTTGTACTTGTTTCTTTTATTTCGTAATACAATTTGGATCCTATCAATTTTCTTCTATCCCTAGATTTTCTTGTATTTCCTATTCTAGTTCGGGCATCCTTATATCCCTAAAGTTTTCTTGTATCCCTGTATATGTGTCATTCTAAAAAATGAAGAAGTATTCTCTTCATTAAGGTTTACAAGAAAGGCATTCTTTAATGGATATAATTTGATTTGTTTTGAACTTTTCATGAGAAAGTGACAGAAATTACTTGAAGGAATGTATCGTGGTCTCGCCGAGATGCATAGGATTCCCATTGGGAAAATCCTTTATTACTTGACCGTATTTCTTCAGGAACCCGACCTAGTTCGACTGCAATTTTGATCCTACTCTCCATGTCTTTGTATAGTTTCTGCAAAAAAAGAACCCATCCAGGTAAGGCAACCATTAATGCAAACATGAAATCTTTTCAACACTGAATGTTGGGTTTCATTGTTCGGTTTATAATTCAAAAGCAAAAAAGCTTTCATTTTTTAGTTAGAAATCTTCTCTTATCTGATATAGATTCCACCTGTTACATGTAGCTGATTGGACTTGTTTAAATAGAAAACTAACTTGAAATGTATATGAAGACTGTGTCTAGTAATACCTCTTGCAGAGTTTTAGGTTCTTAAATCAAAATCTAGTTGACTTAAATTTTCTATCCTCTGTTCAGATTCTCCCTACTTAAAAAGTATTATCTTTTATCTAAATGCACATATTCTATTGGATCAGGTAACCAAATTCAAATGAAATAGAACATATAAAATTATTACTGTTCTTAGCAGATCATTCTTTTTATAAAGTAACCTGAATAAAGACTTCTTCTTTGCCTTGATGATCAGTCTTTAAGGCAAAGTAAGCTGCAGGTGATCTTGGCTGGATGTTGAACTTCTTGCAAAATGGTATCCAGTGCTTTGCAAATTGGGAGGCCTCCATAAGAGCATAGTAAGTGAGCTCGGAGCCTGCATCGTCGGAGAGGTAGACGCTGAGCTTCTCGGGCGGGTAGTCGTATGCCATGACTGATAATACTGTGCTGATGACCATGGCTGGTGGCTCCATCTCAGGATCTGCTGTGCACACAAATATGTCAACTCCAGGCAAGTGTCCCTCATGTCTGTTCATCAACAACATCCCATTTAAAAAAACACAAAACCAAGTTTAAAATCCCATTTCAAACAGAAACAGAGAGAAGAGACTATTCCACAACAATATCCCTTTTAAAACATTAAAAAAAAGTGAGAGAAACTAAGAGAAAGCTGACTATTCCACAACAATACCCAGAGTTTGAAACATTAAAGAAACCAAGTGAAAGGAACTTGGGGGGTAGAAAAAGAGAGATCCTATTCCACTACCAAAACACCCACTTCAAATACCACAAAAACTAAGTTGAATTTCTAGAGAGAAAAGAAGAGCCTCTTCATTAACAATATTCCATTTCAAACATCACAGAAAATGAAGTTAGAGAATCTGAGAGAGAGCTTTTTCCACATGTTCCACAACAATATCCCAATTCAAACATCATAGAAACCAAGTGAAAGAAACTATGGGGAAGAGAGAAAGAGACACTGTTCTAAAACAATATCCCACTTCAAACATCACATAAACTTAATGAGAAAAACTGAATCTAAGAAAAAAGATAGAGATTTAGACCTTTGTGAGAGATTGTGTTTAAAGGTTCGCCTGTAAATTGGGTTCCAACGAGAAGCCTGAGTGAGAATCCAGTAAAATCCAAACCAGATCTCAGCACCAAACAAACCAAGCCAAACCCATCTTTCTTCTTGTGGTACAAATCTCACTCTATAACTCAAAACCAAACAAATCCCCACAAGAATGGAGGCTGCAAATACCCTATATGCTACTTTCCCCTTGCTCTCTTTTGTCTCAAACAATGGCAAATACCCTTCACTCCCCATCTCTCTCTCTCTCTCTCAATGCATTTTTTCTTATATGTTTAGCACATATATATACACTTGCACAATAAGATTGGATGAAAGTTTGAATGAATAAAAGTAGCCAACAAATGTGACTTTTTGAGTTCATTTCGAATGACGTGCAAGTTGGTTCGTACAGTCGCAAATATGTTAAAAAAAAGTTTGAATGATTGAAAATTGGTCGATTAATGAGTAAGTGGGTCCAAATAATTGGTGCAAGAAGAAGCCAAGTCTGTGGAAATGAGCTAGCAGCAGGAGGAGAAGTCAATGATATGTATGGAAGAAAAAATGGAAATTGGGTTTTGGGATTTGGGATTTGCACACTTTTTGAATGAGAAAGATTGAAAATTTGGTCTTGTTTGTACAAACCCCTTTTTCTTATGAGAAGAAAAGTTTGATCTCTAGTTTGGAGTTATTTCCAAATGATTTGCAATATTTTTCCTTGTAAGATATCCCCACTTTTGGGTAGTGTGTTGCCCAATCTCTATCAATCACCATCACTATCTCTCACACATGCAAACACTCTTTTTCACTCTATCTCTTTCAAAAATACAAATATGTAGATCCATATGATAATCATAATCATTGGTTTAGAGAATACCATTTTCAAAATTTAGGGTATATATATATATATATAAGATGATGAGTTTGAATTTTACCTTACCTTTTTATATTCTTAGGTTCAAAAGCTAAAATTCAAAATTTTAAGATTAAAATGTTACTTTTTAAAGATGAGCATAATTTTAATTCTTCTTTTGCACTTAAGAAAAATCAATTAAAATCGGAGATAAAGTGAAAATAGTACATCATAGAAATACTATACTAATATTGTTATCCATTGGGCAAAAAAGTCAACATGCTACTTTTGTCATTGATTGGCTATTGTTTCTATATTATTGTGCTGTTTAAGATGGGTTTTTTTTAGTTTATTTTATTAAAGTACTTTTTTTTCTGAAACATTTTATTAAAGTACTCAAAAGAGAGTTTGATTTTAATTCTTCTCCACTTCTGTCCACTCTCTCTAAAAACTGTATTTTACAAAAACAGAGCATAAAAATTGGACTTCTTCTATTTTTCTCTCACTCCTCTCAACTCTCTCTCTCTCTCTATAAAGTATACCTTAAAAAAAAGCATAAAAAATTGAAGAAAAAGGGTTGTTCTTCTTTGTACGAATCTATTACTTGTCAAGAAAGTTGTTAATTTAATCCTCCACCTCCAATTTTTTCACATCGGTTATTTTATTAAATCATTAAATTTCAATTTTAAATTCATCTTTAAAAAACATTTATTATGTGTTCTTTATGCCATCCACTTCTACAATATGTCAATTTGGTCATGAATATTATCTAGAGCTTTAAACTAATGTACAGGTAGTCGGTTCGTATTTTTGCTTGCTCCACTGTTTAATTGGAAGGAGATAATTTCATTTTCCAAAAAAAAAAAATAGTGTTCGCCTTAACTATAATCTGGTTCAATTTTAATTTCATGGTAGCAAACACAAATACAATTTTCAGTCGAGATAAATAGTTATATAGGTGAATAACTTTGCAACAAAAAAAAAAAGGTTGTATAGCCAAACACAAACCACGTCCCAATTTTTATCTATTTTTTTTTTTCGCAACTGTTCATCAATTGTTATTTAAAAAGAGCAGAGATATAAACACTTTTATAAACAAGGCTAAGTTATGGTCTCAAGCAAGGGAAAGCCATTTGTATGCTCTACAGATTTTAGAGAGAGAGTTGAGAAGAGCGAAGAAGATGATAAATATATATATATGTATATATGTATATATTTTATTTTATTTTGCCACCTCATCTATTTTTAACCATGGTTAAGCTTTTCGTTTAACTCAGGGACTTTTTTTTAAATTTTTTAGAAAGTTCAAGAATCAAAATTAGACATTTGAAAGTTCAAGGAACAAAAATAATAATTTAAGGACCAAAATTAGACTTTTGAAAATTCAAAGATCAAAATGGAATTATCATGATAGTTTAAGGACCAAAATGGTATTTTACCCCCAAAAAATTATAATGATAAAGAATGTTGGGAAGAAATATTATTATAATAAAAGTTGTACATTTTTTACATTTAAAAAAAATAACTTGAATCTATTTAAAATATATAAAAAAATAATTTTTTTTGAAAAACATATAAAAATAATTAACAGGATAGTTCTGTTAAATTTAAAACTAATACTAAATCTTTTTTTTATACTAGCATTATTATATACTAAAAAAATAAATTAGCATTATTATATACTAAAAAAATAAATACAGCTCTAATTCTAGAATCTTGAATAAATCTTTTTTTTTATTCAAATAATACATTTTATTTTAATAAAGAATTATCTAATTAATATAAATGGCATTACGTAAATAAACATCATTGTTCTAATCTAATATTTTATCATTATTATTTAAACAATCACAGGTAATTTTTTTTTTAAATATTATATTTATATATATTATTTAATGAAAATTATTCAACGTATTATTAAAATAGTTATAAGAAGTAAATCTTAAAGTTAAAAATATTTAACAAAAAAAAATGTTAGATTTAGATAATTGCCGATAATAATAAATGGTAGATCGAACATGAGTTGAATTATAACGTGCTCTTAAAGGTTTGATTTTAATTCTTTCTTAAGAAAAAAAAATCCCATCATTAATTTTTGAAAACATTTTTTTTTTTTTTTAGTACAAGTTGGGGGAAGGGAGATTACAATACCGATACCAAGGATCGAATCCGATACCGATTCCATCGTTCGTTTGAGTTAAGCATACCTTAGCAGAGTTGTTTTTTACTTAATTTAACTGTCAGGAAACCATTTTTCGGCCCTTTTAAGTCAAGGGACTAACGTTATTTAACTATCTAAAAGTTGACATATCATCCAAACTTACGCAGTAATAAATTGAAACTTCCAAACTCAAAACCAAAAAGCACAAAATTACATACCCACCCAATTAAATCACACCAAACCCTGAGTGTGTTTGGAGCACCGATTTGGTTATGATAGACAGAAGGTTATGATAAATGATGTTTGATGGGCAAATTATTATAACATGAATTATGATCAACGGTGTTCGAGGTGTTGGTTATGCAACAAAAAAGTAATATATATATATATATATATATATATATATATATATATATATATATATATATATATATATAAGGTTTAGATAAACTGGTACGTAGATTTAGATAAATGGACACGTAGATTTAGGTAACCACCGTTTATAATAAACGATGTGACAAACATCGAGTTATTATAACCAACACGGCCATTTACATAAACGGGGGTCCAAACATACCCATATAAGTTCAAAATGCATACAACAATAAAGCATAGTGAGCCAATGACAGTGGTACCCCTGGGGGGTTTAGGGAAGGATTAATAAAAGCACTAATCCTTGGGCTTAGCGGAGCAAAGCTCCAAGTTCTCGGGTCATAGAAAAAAAAATGAAAGTAAGTTAGTATACATACACTATACAGGCCAATGAAGCCAAAGCAACAGACTTAAACAAAATTGAGGCTGGCAAACACCCCTTATCCTTGCGAATGAAGAGGGCTTCATAAGTGGGCCAGTTCAGCAAAACAATCAGCCCACAGACAACAGTTTGGAAAATGAATTTGTTCATACCTTTGTAAAAATGCTCCAAATCCAAAGCAGCAACATTGATCTTCATTCCCAACAACAAACAAAACAGGTTTAGCATTGCAACTGTTGCTATCATGGTAGCCATGATATCTGAGCTCCCAAACTCTATGATCTCTTGTTCATACCTCTTTGACACATCCTCAGCTGCAACTTTTGATGTCACTGCAAATGTAGTTTGGGAAAATCCAAGCTGCTTGATGATTGTGTCAAAGAAGCTTAAGAAGAATGCACTTGTTCTTCTGAAAAGTAACATTCTTTGTAAGTTCCACCAAGCTTTGAGTGTGTCACCACAAGTTATGGTCTCAATTATGTTCCAACAGTTACTGGTTACAAATACATATGCAAAGGGTATGGCCCATAAGCTTGTAACCTGTAGTTAAAGGAAGTCATATCATCATTTTATAATTGAAGATTCCTGAAAAAAGAATACAAAAATGTTTCCTTTACAATAATTTAAGTTCATAGACCAAGGAGGGGAATGATTTGAAAACATTAAAATCACTTTTGTCTGGTTCAGAATCAATCAAAAACATGTCTTCCATCAAAATCAATTTCAATAGTATGAAAATTGGCTTAAGAAAAGAAAAATCTATCACTGAAATAATTATATGAAAACTACTTTTAAAAAATCACTTTAAACCCACATATTACATTATCATTAAAAAAAAATACACACATATGTTTGGATGAGGAGTTATTTTGAGTATTTAGAAAATGAGAGTTGGTAGTCAAAAATTCATTTGGATGTGGATTTAAAATGAGTAGTTAAAAAAATGATAAAAAATGAGTGGTTAAAAATGAGAAATGAATGATTAGAAATAAATTATTAGAATTAAGGAGTTATTTTTTGTAATAAAATGAGAAGTTGTTTTGAGGAGTTACAAAAACTCGTTTGGATCTGATTTTATAAAAAATAGTTAGTAAATATTTATTTGAAATCCTCCAAATTCAATAAACAAACACCCCCACACAAGGTGCAATTTATCAAAGATACCTCTGGGAACAAGGGAATGCCTTGAAGAAGACAAATTGCAGGAACGGTGGCATAATAAAGCATTGGTATCGAAAGTGGAGCCCATAAAAGATATACACAGTATCCCATTTGGGCTCCAAAGTTGATCTTCCCATGGCCATATATGAAGGGGCAGTACTTGGACAAAAATATTTGAAACATGCCTTCAGACCACCTCTTAAATTGGACCAAAGCTACATCCAAACTAATTGGAGCAACACCCAAAAAGGCTCTTTTCTTTGGATTGTAGTAAACAGATCTCCAACCTCGGCACTGTATCGATAGCCCAGTAACAATATCTTCAACTGGACACCCATATATTAATCCCATCTGCAATTGATATCAAACTCATTTTAGAGGGCGACCCATCCGCTCAAGAAGTTTTTGGGTTGTTGGGTGATTTAACATAATTCAACATAATATCAGAGTCTACAAGTGAGTAAGAGTGTTGATTGATATAATTAAACTTACCACGACCCATCAGCTTAAGCTTTTGGGTTGATGATTCAACATAATTCAACATGGTATCAGACCCCACAAGTGAAAAGGAGTGTTAGTTGATATAATTAAATTTACCACAACTTATTAGTTTAAGCTTTTGGTTGATTGGTGATTTAACATAATTCAACAGATTTCATCCAAAAAGCATAATCTATATTCCATTGTAGAGAGTGTGAGAGAGACCTCTTTCCCCCATTGAGAGCCATTCTCGAAGTTGCAGTCGACGAGAAGTTTACTAGCTTCTTCCAAATCATCGACAGTTTTTGGAACTTTCTCATTAGTTTGTACAGATCCACTAAGATCTTTGTTGTACTTCTTCCCACACAGAGCTTCTCTTCGATGGAAGCATCCAGTGCCACAATACAAGGCAGCACCATAGCCATCGATGCCAGCAAGTTCAATCTGCAACAAGTTGGTATATATTATTTTATAAACTAGTTCATATACTGTTTTTTTTATAATCAGGAATCGGAGAATCGCCCCACTACGTACTCAGGGGCACCCACACCCGTCCCAAAACCCGAACCTGGGAGAGTGGATACTTGGAGACCCCAAGCGTTTACCAATGAACTGTTCATATACTGTGTTTGTTAGAACTAAAACATTTTCTCAAGTACTCACCATATTAACAACTTCATCTGGAACGCCATATAACTTGTTTTTTGTGATATTGTCATAGTGTTGTGGAAATTGCACAAATGCAATGTCATGGCTTCTTTCCCCATCCAGGAAAAAACATAGTAACTCCTTTATTGTGTCCGGATTATTTGAGTACATGTCACAGTCTAAGTTGAGAATGAAGGGTGCATTGCTTATCTCCGAGGATACTCTAATCTGCACACAATTGTATGACTTTAATTTTTTTTTTTCCTTAACAACAGGACATGGAAATGCATAAAGTTTAGATTAAGTTATCATTTTTAGTTCAAATGATTTGTGTTTGATTTCAATTTGGTCTCTATAATTTGAATTCTATTTTTATAGATGATCTAGATCATAAGAATAAAAAATGGTAATTATAAACTTGATCCCTATTATTTGAAAAAAGTTAAAATTTAGTCCCTAAAGTTTTAAAAGCTAAAATTTAGTATTGGGAGAAAGTTAGTATTTAATCTCCAAGGTTTCAAAAACTAGAATCTAATCTTTTTAGTTTGATAAATTCTAAAAAATAGTCCTTCTCCATGCAATTGTTGACAAATTAAATATGTGAAAGCTCACACATGACAGTGTAAATTAAGTGACCAATTCATCAAATATGGATAGTTTTATCCATGTACTTAATTCGTCAGTGATTATGAATGACATAGAACTATTTTTTAGGTTTGATCAAACCATAAAGATTAAATTCAAGTTTTTGAAATTATAGGACTAAATTCTAACTTCAAAATCATAGAGACCAAATTTATAACTTAAAAAAACATAACTAATTAAAACCAAGCACAAAGTTCAGGACCAAAATGAACAATAACTAAACCTGAATTTCATGCTGCAAAACTTACCAGTGCATTCATAGCTCCAGCTTTAAAGTGGTGGGGTTGCTGGGGTCTCTTTTCACGTGCCATGTACACTAAGCTTGGTAGCACATGTCCATCAGTATCCACATTATCACCATTCTTTCCATCAATTATCATCTTCCAAGAAGTAAACAGCAAAAAGAAAATTAGTACAAAAACATTACAGCACCATATGAACATGCCTGAAGAAAAGCAAGAAAAATCACCTTAACAATGGACTGATGATTCTGCTTTGTTACACCATTATCCCACTCAGACAAACCTTTATATTGATCCCTGATCTCCTTTGGAACCTTCCCCATTTCAACCACCGAGTTAATTCTCTCGGTCATTTCATCAAACAGTTTCTGTGCAACCCACAAAAAATTTCGTCTCAAACACTACAATTAATAGGGATGTACAATTGTAGATGGTTCGGGTTGGGTTGGGTTAGAAAGATTTTTAGAATCAACCCAAAGTTTTGGGTTGGTCAATCCTCCGACTCATCCAACCAGTAACCCAACGTAATCCTATATTTTCGGATTGGGTTAGGTTTCGGTTGACTTAATCTCCTATTTCTTCTATAAAACAACTTTATTCATACCCATAAATATATAAACAAATGAATAAATGATATTATACTTAAAACTATGGATATGTGGAGCACCGGTTTGGTTATGATAGACGGAAAGTTATGATAAACGAGGGGTTATGATAAACGGTGGGTTATTATAAATGATGTTTGAGAGGCAAGTTATTATAACAGGGATTATGATAAACGATGTTTGAGGGGCTGATTATGTAAAAAAAAAAAATATATGTAAGGTTTAGTTAAACGGGCACGCAGGATTAGGTAACTACCGTTTCTAATAAACGGGGGGGCAAACATCGGTTGAGTTATTATAACCAACCGGCCGTTTACATAAATGGGGCTCAAACATACCCTAGATAATTTATCTTATAAATCAATTCTTCTTCTCACACATATATATATGTATATGTATACATTATTTTTTTTAGTTTGGTTGGATTGGATTGAACAAATCCAAAAAATTGATACCTAGAACCAATCCAACCCCATGAAAATTAGAAAATCAGAACAAACTCAATCCAAATAGAATTATAACTCATCTCAATCAGAACAAACTCAATCCAGCAAAATTACATTGGTGACATGAAATTGAAGGAACCGGTTGCATACCTTCATGGCGATCCACTCACGAGACGGGTGATGGTGAGCAGAATCGTCAGAGAAGTAGACCTGAGGAGACCGGCGATCGACCATGAAGTTTCTGCAGAAGGGCAGCCAATGCTTGGAGAAATTAGAAGCTTCAGTGAGAGCGTAGAATGTGAACTCGGAGCCGCCGTCGTCGGAGAGATAAACGGTCAGTTTCCGAGATGGGTAATGGTAGGCCATGGCGGATAACACGGTGTTGATGACCAGAACCGGCGGTTCGATAATGGGGTCGGCTGTGCAAACGAATATGTCCACATTGGGTAATTGGTCGTCGCTGAACCTGCAGTTTCACAACGCACAGAAATCGTTTCCGCCATGGAAGCGAGGAGCTTGAGCACGCCTATTTTATTCTTTTAATCTTCCAAGTTTTCTTTTGTTTCATCCTTTAAAATTATATAAGATTTAGTTTTAGAATTCCCGATTATAATAGAAATGGATTAACACTCAATCAGATAAACAATCACATCATTCACTCATTTGTTGATCTTAAATTAATAGTTAATTGCTTTAATCACACTTAAAACTAATCATAAATGGGTAGTTAATCAACTACTATTAACTTTTCTATAATTTTCTATAAAAATCTAACACACTCTTAATTACTAAATCTCATTAGAATTCTTTTCTTTTGACGATGTATTCAGAATTAGAAGATCAACAAATTTGGAGTCTCACAATCAAAAAGATTATGTGTACTTTATGCCAAATAACCCTTTTATTTTTATATGTATGGAAAACTAATTCTATAACATAATAGTTTCTCCAAAAAAAAAATCTATAATATAATAATTGTTTTAAAATCTTGGTTTTTATTTTCTGAAAAAAAATTGGTTTTTATGTCCTAGCAATATTTGGAGGGATGAAGATTCCAAATTATGGTTAGTTGGTAAGTCATACAAAGAAATAAAATCTTGGTTAAAAGTAGAATAGAGTTTTCATTTTATGATTTTTTTTTTTAACAAGTGGGATAGAGTTGAAAATTCATGTTATTGGAATTCAAAGGGTGGTCCAATAAAAATTCATTGAAAGCAACTCATGAATACAAAAGTTGTACATTTACATTTTTCAGCCTCCGAGAAAAATCAATTAATCAAGTTGGTATTTACATTTCAAACCCCAATCCAATTGTAGAAAGAAGAATGAAACAAAATCGAAATGGATTAACACAAAATCAGATAACCGATCGCACCACTGACCTATTCGATACATTGTTGTAGTTTTATTTCAAACAAATTAAATTCTTCCTTTAAAAAAAATTTGATAGATCCTCATTTTGACACATTTATTGTTATTGTTTTTTTATACATTTTTGTTCTTCAAAGAAAAAATTATTCTTTTTTTTTTATAATCATTTTGGTACATTTATGCCCATGCACAAAGTATCCATAAAATTATTCTTTTTGTGACCAGTATCCATATATTCTAGCCTTAAATAAATTAAATGAATGAACGTGAGCTACTATGTTAAGTATTTTATTTTTCTTGATTCAGAAAACGAAAAAAAAAAGAAGTAAAATTAAAAATGAACATCGAATATTGTCTTTAAATGAGTGTGCATAGAACCTCAAGTTTATTATTAGCAATATACAACAATTTTTAGTATAGCTAAATAAAATAAATTATAGTGAATCTTACTTAGTTTTCTATGTTTTTTTTAAGTAAAATCTTAACATAGTTAATAGTGTGTAATGCCCGATAAAATATTACAATTTTAGAACTCCCATCTAAAGTATATTGAACTAAAAAAAATTAAGCCTTTTATTTCAGTTTCAAACAAATATTTTGTTGACAATTTTAACTCATTTTGTCATCGACCCAATTGTTCTTTCCCATGTTATTTTCGAATTAAAAAATAAAAATCGTGATCTGATAAAACCTCATGAGATTAAAATCGTGTAAGTTTGCAAAGTAGTTGTTCAGCAACACTAGTGTATACTCAATAACTTGAGATCTTGAGTTTGAGTCCCTCTACCCCCAATTATTGTAATCTAAAAAAAAAAGTGTAAGTTTGACGTTTTTTTTTTCCTTTTATCAAACTCAAATCAATAAAAAAATATATAATAATAACATAATTCTAGAAAAAAAAAACTATTAGCCTAATTCTTAAAAGAAAAAAAAAACAGATACTTGAATCAATATTAAATTTGTTGTAAATACAAAAATAAAAGTTCCAAATCAAAATAGGACAAGTCCAACCGAGTCAATTAGATATTTGAGAAAAGAAAAATGAAAATTATCATAGAAAAGATGAAAAATATGAAGGAAATATTATTATTGAAAATAATAATTATATGTGTTCGAATGAATTATTGAAAATATCCCTAAATAGGTTTAAGTATGAAAAATATAAAGCATGTGGATATAGAAAGAAGATGAAGTGATTATTTCAACAACAACAAAAAAAAACGATGAAGTGATTATTAAACTAAAAAATGAATATAAAATAAATTTAAAAGAGAAAGTTTTCATTTTTTTTGAGACAAGAGACTTCAACTTTCTTTAAATTCAAAGAAATTGTATAAATAGTAGGAAGTTTTAAAAAAAAACTTTTAGGAGACATAAAGATGAGAAGTTAGTTGTGAGTTATTTTTAATAATTAAAAATTAAGAATTATAACAAAAAAAATTTCTTCGGATATAAATTTAAAATGAATTGTTAAAAATAAATTATTTTAAAAAATAAAAAATGAGTAGTAACACTACTTTATGTAATTATAAATAAATATTTAAAAATGAATGAATAAAAACAAAAAAATATTTTGAGTAATTAAAAAAAATTATAATGTTTTTTTTTTTGTAGAAAGAAATTTTCATTTTAAATCTTTCGTAAATTCAACCGACAAATATCTTCACGAGGGTATGTTTGTTTTGGTAGAAAAGAACAGAATGAAAGCTAATGAAGCAGTTAATAGTAGATAAAAGTGGTTAACTACTCGTTTGAAGATTAAGACTAATTATAGTGGAGTAATCAACTATTTGAAGTTAATAAAGGTTGAATGATAAATTTTATCCTTTTATCCAAAGTTTAAAAATTTAATGTAAAATTTGATAAAAAAGTTGAAAAGAGGTTGAATAATGATTATTTGTGATTGTTTAGGGGCTGTTTGTTTGACATATTTAGATAGTTTTTGAATTAAGGAGTTATATTGAAAAGTTGTATTGAGTAGTTAAAAATTGAAAGTTGTATCAAAAATTTGTTTAGATGTAGTTTTTGTGTAAAGAAGTTAGAGTCAAAATCTTGATTGGACGTAGATTTTAAAATAAGTAGTTATTTTTAGTAGTTAAAAAATAAATGGTTAAAAATGAATTATTTTGATTGATTTGATATGAATGATTAAAAATAAGTGATTATAAATGATTGAGTAATTATAAATGAATGGATAGAAATGAGAGTTATTTTTAAACATATAAACGATGAGGAGTTAATAAAAACTCATTTGGATGTAGATTTTGAGGAAGAGTTGATAACTCCTAATTTCAACTTCTACCTAAATATGTCAGACAAACAGCGACTTGGGGTACAAAAACAAAAGAAGGGTTTTGAGGAGAAAAAAAGTTCATCTTGGTAAAAAAAAAAAAAAAAAAGAAATTAAAATATTCACACTTGCAAATCAAATCCATTGAAAATAATGAATTCAACTTAGAGTGGAAAATAAAAAGGGAGGGGTGATACCTTAGAGAGAGTCTATCTTTGAAGGTAGAGTTGAAAGCAATACGCCAACGAACAGACTGAGTAATAATCCAATACACACCAAACAAAACCTCACCCATAAACATTCCGACCCAACCCCGCCGCCCCGGCTCGCCGGCGGCCGGCATCTCCGCCGCCCTGTAACCCCAAATCAGCAAAATTCCGGTCATGACCGTCGCCGCAAAGGCTCTGTAAGCTCCTTGGTACCGCCCTTCCTTCCTCTCGAACAACGACGTCGTTTCTCCAACCCCATCGTTTCTCATCGTTTCTTTTTTTTGTGGAATTAAACTGGAAAATGGGGAGTGAAAGGAATAGTATTTGATTGAATTGATATTTATTTAGTTTTTGTCTTTGAAAATGTGAGGAGCCGTGCCTCTCACGTGACATGACAGAAATCATTCTTTTCGAGGGTTTTTGTCTTCAGCTCCCAATTGCAACTTCATGTGTTTGGGGCCGAATAATTTTGAAATAATGATTATTTATGTTTGGGTGAAAGTAATGATTGTAAGAAATATAAAATAATAAATATGATGTTAGTCTAAATAGTGATGTGATGTATGAAAAATTGTTGAAAAGATAATAAAAAATAGTTAAAGGAAGAATAAAAAAATAATTTTTGAAAAGCGTGATTATGAGGAGACTGGTGGCCCAAACATGAGCAACCATTCTCATTCTTATTCATGGTGGCTCAAACACCTCCAAAACTATACTGACCATTTTATTATTATTTTTGTAATTAAAAAATAATGTCTAAATTTAACTTTAGAAAATATATTAGATTTGTTGTTTGATGTCAATCTATTTTAACATTATAGTCATAGATTTGGAAGTTGATATTTTACTTCTATATTATTTTAGAGCATTTAATGATCATCTTTCTCCACTTTGTACTTTTTTTATAAAAAAAATTAACTTTATATGTGCACATTTAAAAATAGATAAATTACAAACCTCACTAAACTTTTGCTTTTTCGCCAATCGCGCAATAGTTCAAGCGGCACTAGTGTACACCATTTGTATTAATTAAATCTTAAAACATGAAATCACAAAAAATATGTTGCATCGATCATATCATTATAGTAACTAAATTAAAATGCGAAGGCTTTTTATTCTAAAAGAGTAATTTTCATTCAAAAATAAAACGTGTCATATTAAAAGTTCATGGATTCGGTTATATAACCCTAAAATAAGTAAGTATCCATATATACTTTCATCTAGACTAATTTTCTTTGTAGGAAATTGATGTGAATAACAACTTTAGGCTACATATTATAATTACAACATTTTTCTTCAAATATTTTATAGTGGAATTTGACCTTTTTTATTTTTTAAATTCTCGCTTTTCTCATTTCTTTAGGGGGTGATTGGCTGCGGGTGAGATGAGATGAGATAAGATGTTGATAGCAAAAAATTTTATTTTGGGATGGAGGGAGAGGAGATGAGATGTTAAGATATGTTTTTTTTTATAAAAAAAAAACATGTTCTTATATTTTTTTTAACAGTAAAATTTTTCTTTTTCTTTTTAAAAAAAATATTTATTCAGCTATTAATATAATAAGTATGTAAATATAACTAGTATAAAAAATAAAATGTAAGTATTATAAATTTAATATTAAGCACCCTTAATCATATTAATATTTTTATTTAAAAAAACATAGTTTGAATGATATTATGTACGACATAATAACCACGAGGTTAAAAGTTTCTAATCTTTCATACTTAAATATTGTTTAATTAAAAAAATTGTGAGAAAAAACTTTTTTTAATTAGTTTGACTAATCTAATATATTTGTACATCGTTAATAACTTTTTGTAAAAGATTTGTTTGACTTAAATAATAATAAAAATTTAAAAATACCAAGATTCTATTTATTAAAAAATAAAAATAAAAAAATTTGATTAAACTAGTCATTATAAAATCTTGATAGCAATTTTTATTTTATTTAATTTTTTTTATACATTTTATACATTCATATTCATAGTTACCGAAGGTCAAAGAATTGTTAATAAAATATACTAATTAATAGGTAATAATAAATTAAATATATTTATCTTATTAGTCATTGATACTTCTGGGAAACCATAGACACCCCTAAAAAAATTTATTTATTATTTTTTTGTAGCTAAAAGAGAACTCGGTCACATTTTGATAATAATTATTACGTAATAAAATATCACTCAAATTTTGGATTTTTTTTATTTTTATTTGGTAGAATAGATCTCAATCCCTGTGACTCAAGTCTTGAAATTTATAGTTTTTTTTTATATACAATCAAGACTCTCAAAATTATTTAAATTAATTTATCTTTTAAAAAAAAAATATATCCACTCTCACTATTATTTCAAAATGCAGTGCTGAATACGAGAGTATAAAATTTGAATCTATTTTTTTAACAAATAAAATAAGTTTAATATTTTTAAGTTTATTAAAAATAAGTTCATACTTTTAAATCTATGGTAAACTACGAATAAAAATTCAATGTGTATAAATTATTTAAATTTACTTTTTATTTTAATAATAAATTGATATATTTGTTGTTAATATTAAAAATAAACACATAACTTTTAATTATTAATTTTTAAATATAATATTTATAGTCTATCTCTAAACAATTGAAATTCTATAACTCTTTTTTGTTATTAAAGATGATTAAAAATAAATAAAAATATGAAAATTTAACGTCATATTAAAAGATAATATATATCAATTTATTTTAATTTTTAAAATTCAAATATATTGAAATAAATATTTGATATAATAATAGTATAATTATTATAATTATATATTGATATATTAAAATAATAATATTATTATAAAAATATATATCAAACATAAAATAAGTAAATATATATATAAATAAAAAGATGAAAAAAATTTAAATTTAAAAAAAAAAACAAAACAAGAGAGAAGATGAGATGAGATGAGGTGATGAACACTTTGGGTCAAACAAGTATTGAGCTTGCAAAGCTTCCAACACCTCACCTCATCTCATCTCCTCTTAAAACAAACACCTCTTTAGCGAATAGATTGAATTTATCATAGAGCTGATCGAGATTTAAGATTACGACCCAAAATTGATTGAAACACGACAATTTTAGTCATTTTACAACACCACCCCATTTTTCTCAAATTTTTTTTTTTTTTTTTTAAAGTTGTTGATGGAATTTTTCTTTTGTTTTTTTTTTTTTTAAATTGTTATACGTGCAAAATAATCTTTTTTTATGTTAGGAAAAGTTCTATGGAAATATTGTTATGGCCGGTTATGGAGATTAATACGGTTGGTTGAAGAATATATATATATATATATATAATAAATCGGCATTAGTTGCTTAGGTGGTCTTCTTGATTAGATTTTGGACATTTTGTTGTTGACTTTTTTAAATGGATAATTTGTATCACTGGTTAATCAAAGTTAGGCCGGTTCAACTAACCATTAAAATTTTAATTACTAAACCAACTGAATTCATGTGGTATAAGAGACAATCAAGAACTTCCAAAATAGAATAATCTTATTTACTAACCCATTTTATTAGGTTCACATACATAATGTGTTGAATAATATTGAAAGATTCTAGATCATTCAACTTTATTCTAGATGACCAAGGAAGGTTCTAGATTATACTCATATGTTCTAGATTGGTGGAGAGAATTCTAGAACACCATTTGTCTAAGAATTGTGGAGAGAATTCTAGAACACCATTTGACTAAGATTGATGAAGAGAATTCTAGAGCATCATTGGTCTAAGAATGATAAGAGAATTCTATAACACAATTTGTCTAAGATTGTTGAAGAAATATCTAGATCATACACTTTGTCCAAAGTAAAGTTGTGGCAAAATTGAGACCATAAGATTGGCTTGGTCACCAAGACAAGATGTGGCCAATTTATGTCCATGAGATTTTACTTGGAGCCCAAGTCTAAGAAGACTATAAATAGGTGATGTCATTTGTTGGCAAACCATCATCCCATATCTAAGTGAGTGAGGATGTGAGATAAAAATAGAAAGAGTTTCTCCTTATGAGAGAGTTTATTATTACCTTGTAAGAGAGAAAGTTTGTAACTCCTATTTTTATAACGAAGTTCTTCTATCTTGTCCGTGGTTTTTATTCTAATTTGTTTAGGGGTTTTCCACGTAAAATCATTGTGTCATTCTTTCTCTTCTTCCTCTTCATTATTATTGTTATTCTCTATCTCTTTTTAGCTGCGATCCTGCTCTATTCGATGCAAACAATCATAACATCATGTTCTTTGTAGCTTAAAATCTTCTCATTCTATCATGAAAAAGAAAGAAAGAAAAAATCCCAAATTGACAACAAATGAAGTGACATATTCATATTGTAGAACAAAAACAAGATCTCATTGCAAAAAGCGTTGCACACTTTCCAAGCATGATTTGTAGGAAAAAAATCTCTAAATAAACATATAAAAAATCTCGTTGTCAAATTACTCCTAAAAAGATTATATTCAAACTAATTATCTTAATTATCCAAAATAACTTTTATTTTCTAATTATCCAAAATAAATCTTTATTTATAGCAATTCATTTTTAGCTACTAAAATAGTTATTCAAATAAATTATTGTCTCTAATTCATTTATAAAAAAAACTCATATACAAATAAGTTTTTTGCTGCAACTACTCCATAAAAATTTACCTTAAAATGAGTCGTTATAAAGACGCATTAATACTAGGGGTGTACAAAAAAACCGGTAACCCGAGCTACCCGGACTACTCAACCCAAACCGTAAGGGTTGGGTTGGGTTACGTTTTTAAAAATTTGGGTTGGGTTAGATTTTTAGTAAACCCGGATTTTTGGGTCGGTTCGCGGGTTCACGGGTTTTGGGTTGGGTTCAACCTAGAACCCGAATATAAACATATATTTCTTAACATATCTTTATAGTGTAAAGTCATTGATAGCCTAGTGGTTGTATATCTTGTCTTACTTTATGTTTTCTTTTTCTTTTTATGAGCGAGTAAACTTCAATCTTTCTCAAACTTTTTTTCCCTCAAGAATTTATCAAATCCAACCCATGTACACCCCTAATTAATACTAATATTTGTATCTATAATCATTTATAAATTTTAATATTGTATTATAAAGACGCATTAAACAATACTCATTAACATCGATAATTACGTTTACTAATTTTTTTGAAAGTGATCGTATTTACAATTATTTTCTAGATTTAATTATTTGGATAAGTTTCTCATATCTTTTTATATATCAACCTTGGTATTTATTATTTTAAGAAGAAGAATTAGCAGAGTTAAGTTGAATAAGCAATAGTGGCACTAAAAAATTAATGGAAAAGGTTGAAAGTTTGGTTATAAAATATATATGTAAAGAAATATTATAAAATAGTTAGTTTAAAATAGTGGATTGTGTTTCTTTATAGAATTAGAATTGTTGATTCATGGAAGATTGGTCAAACTTCGTATCTCCATAGAATAGACAATATCTCCAATCTCCATGACGGAGATATTTAGTTATATTATTAGATGATTTTTTTTTAATTCAACATATTATTTGATGATTTTGGCCCAATACATTATATAAATTGACTATTTTTCTTGGGAAATATATAAATATAGATATATATAAATCCGCCACCAAATTTGACTATATAGACTAGGATTGTTGTTTCAATATATATATAGACTATGAGTGTTTAGATGTGTTTGGTTAGATTATTTTTAAAAAAAAAAGTGTTTGGAAAGATGCAAAAAAAAGTTTTTTAAAAATTAAACCTATCATTCGTAGATTTATTTGTTTTTTTTTTCTATCATCCATTAGAAATATTTTTAAAATCCAAACTTGAAAATAAATTAAGAAAATTTTAAAATCTGTATTTTAAAACTTAAGTTGAAATTGAATATTTTCCTTCTTCAGTCCAATATTATTTAGGATTTAGAGATGGGAACATCGGACATTTTAGAGGTCACATGTTAATTATTGTTGGATTCAGTTCCTATAAACAAAAATTTAAAATCGAACAAAGTTCAACCATGATGTAGTAGTCAAGTGGTTAAAAGAATCTTGAAAAGTTAATAGATGATAAGTTCAATTCATAATGATCATTTATAGCATTACAAAATGCTACAAAACAACGTAAATGTACATAAAACCCTAAAAAAATAAAGTAAGAGTAGGAAAGAAAATATTGATTGATCAGTATTAGTCTGATCAGATACCCAGTGACAAAAATGGAAAAGCCTCATCTACTGAGGTGGATTGGCCAAGTTGACAACATTTATACAAAAAGAACTCAATTTAATTACCATGCATCTGATATGAAAGTTAACATACATCAAGTTTATAAGGTCTCCAAGGAAAGAAAAAAAAAATTATCCTAAATTCATACATCTTTCACTCATCTACAGAGCGATTCAAGATTACATGGAACAAACAAAATAAAAAAAACTGAAGACTGAAGCTTCTTCACTGTTTACAGTTTTTACAGCTTCTTGTAGCAGCTATAAGCAATTCCGACAGACACAGCAGCACAGACGACAGCAGCAACGGCATACGTATCTTCGCGTTCCCAGCTCTCGAGCCATGTTGGCATTGCACAAACCTTACGGGAAGACGCTTTGCCGCCATTGCTTCGAGAAGTTAGTTTTCTGTTGCTCTTTGCAGGAACAACTACAGGATTGTTGTTTCTATCTGAATCGATTGGGGTTCCAGATAGGTCGGGGTTCTGACAGCAAGAGGAGTAACCATCTCTGCCTCCCTGACAGCAGCCCGCAACCTCGACACGAGATCGATAGATATCAGAGTTCGGGTCACTGGTCGGAATTTGAGCCGATTCTTCCTTAAGTTTATGGCCATTCGTCCCACTGATTAGACTAAGTCTCCGTTCTTGGCTAAGCTTCTGTTCATCCTCTGATAAACCCATCTGGCCCCTAAATGAGCATTTATAATATAGGATTAAAACTGAGTGTTCAACAATAAATTTGGACTTAATGAACACCTTAGTTTGTATAGTTTGAGAACAGTTTGTGTCATTACTAGATGTTAAACGTCTCCTTATATGACACATTTGGTAAGACACTAGCTCATCAACCATCTCTGTCACATACTCGTAATCTTTTTTTAGACATTGTCGGTGTTTTAAAAAGCGCAAGACGCACTAAAGCGCAATGGCCTTCTGGAGCCTGAGGCACAAGGCGCACAAAAAAGCGAGAACCTTTTTACTTAAGACACACTATATAAAAAAACACAAAAACTTATATATGTGTGTATACACAATAAAAACACTCTTTCTAGACATAAATGAAGTATTAACCAAGGATAATATATAAAACATACATAATATTCAACTATCAATCTTCATGCACTTCAAAGGACCTAGTACAAGGATCTTGCTAATAGGGATTTAAAACACAACAAACATGGGCAAAAAAAAATCCCTCGAGGCGCGCGCCTTATTCCACGCATCTCGCTTGGGACAAGCGAGGCACTAGAGATGGGACTTGTGCGCCTGGGCATGCCTTGTAAAACACTGGACATCCTTGTGAACCTCTTTTTTCTTTGTGCTAAACATCAATTAGGGTAAGGGATTTGAATCAGACCTTATGGTCAAAGACACTAATTAGTTGAGTTATGTTCTTGTTGGCTGAACCAATATGGTAATTTAATTATATAACCAGTATTTTTAAAAGTTCAACCATATAACCAGTATTTTCAAAAGCGCATACTTCTTTTTTTGTGAAGAGCACTATACAGGTAGAGTGAGAATATTAAAAAGAAATACTCTCAAGATTAGTGTATATATATATATATATATACACGCAAGGATTTGACATAAAGGGTTAGTTAAACTTATCTCTTTACGCCAAGAGCACTACTTTTTATACGAGCCTCGCCTACTCAAGGCAAGGCGATGCACTGAACTTGTGCCTTAAGCCTAGACACGCACCTAGGCTGTATATAGCTTTAACAAACCTCATCAGAAGTAAATTCATATACTTCCGTGCACAATCTCATGTCTAAAGATCAAATAGCTTGATGCAAAATTTACCTTCTTGTTCCCAAGATGGAAAGAAAAAACAGTTAAGAGCAAGATAGAAAAATCGTATTTTCCTCGAAAAAGACACTTGGCATACATTTATAAGAGTTTTATTGAAGCAAAGAACGAGCAAATACCTCCAGAGTTCATCAACAATCTTCCCTTTCACAATATGCTGTTGAATCAATAAAAATACATCTTCTGGCGAAACATATCCATACCTGAAAAAAAGAAGAAAAAAATGGAGGCGTGTCACTGCAGCAGTGTGTAGGCAAAGTTCTAATTTTTTTTTTTTTTGAACACGAGACAAAGCTCTTCATTGAGAAATAAAAAGAGTATGCTCAAAGGATATAAACTCCAAACAGAAGTGTGGAGGCAAAATTCTAAATGCATATTCATGTTATCACATTTGAACAGATGTATCAATTAAGATAGATATCATATCTCTCCCATACCAGTGCCCAGTGACTTCTCCATTGGCATTTGATCCAAATATAATGACATTTCCTGCGTACTTGTGGCCCCCAATATGTGAGCATGGGCTAACAGATATTTCATTTTGAAGACCGAGAAATTTTATCTCCTCTCGGAATCGACTGACCAAGGTAGGACCACAAACGCCACACCGACGATCTCGGGACCCATGACAACATACAAAAACATATGAACCCTTCAGTGCTTCAGGAGATCCAGGCTGCCATTCACCATTCTTCACAAGCACTTCTTCAACAAATGTGTCTACATCAAAATGGGTCAACCTCCTGCAATTGATTCGAGGACGTTTTCATTTTTATTATATCCCAACTTTGAAGTCGCCATTGTCATGGCTAAAGACAAGCAAGAAATTCATCACAGAATGAAGTTAGTAACAAAATAGAGCTTGTAACTGACAAAACTAACCTATATCTTATCATGTCTGGGAAGATTAATACATCCCCATTCGACGTCTCGGTTCCATCACGCCCTTCACAAATGGTTAAGCGGGTCTAGTATTTCCAGAAGAAAAAAAAATTGGAACAGAGAGAAGAAAGGAGTATCAAGCATCATACAAGTAGAGAAATAAGAAGAGCATTTGTGCATATTATAAGTGGTATTGATTATGTTAGTGATAAATCTAGCACATGAAAGAAATAGTAAGAATCTTCCTTACAACAACAATTTTGTGATGTTAATTCAAATAAAATTACTAAGTCCAGTTTGATAACCCCCTTAGTTTTTTTAGTTCTCTTTTTAAAAACAACAAAAAGCTTCTTCTTTGTTGTCTTCAAATCCAATCTCAAAAACACTATAAGCTTAAATTAGTCCAGTTAAAATGCTTAGCCTCAACAAAAGTTAGAAGTTCCTACAGTGCATAAAGGTGATCCTAAAACATATATTCAGTAAATCACCAGATCTAAAGCAGAAATGTACAGCATTGGAGCAGACAATTAAACTCCCCAAGTGTTGCCTTCTAAACTCCCATGAGAAAATAAGAGTGAAGAAAACAACTTTGGAATCTTAAGTACCCAGCCTCTATTTTTTTGTTAGATAACGGGAGGATCAGAGCTTCGTCTAACTACATGGTCCGGAGCATCCGCACCTGTCCCAAAGACTTTTAAGACAACATGAAATTTTATAATTAAGTTCACTCGTACATTTCCAACTTGAGACCTCCTAAAGAAGATACCTAGGAGACCCCGAACCTCTGACTAGAACGAGAACCACTTCAAATTTCTAAATTCCACTCCCAGCTCTCCACCCTGCACAAAAATCCCGACATTGCAAAACCCACAATCCCAAATCACTGCAACCACAGACCTAAATCAATTACACAGTTAAAAAACCCAAGAAATGAAAGTGCAGAAGTAAACATAAAACATAAACCTACTTCTTTCTTCATATCACCCTTCCTGGCCATAACAGCAGCAGAAAGCAATCTGGGGAGGCGATCAAACTCAGCAGCCTCAATCCTGGGAGGCCAAATCTGGGGGTTCTTATAGCAAAGAAACACATGGCGGTGATAGAAATCCACAGTCCCAGCAAGAGGGGACTGGCGAAACTCGGGGCGAGAGAAGCCGAATTCGGCATCGCCGGCATTGCCACTGAAATCAGAGAGAAGGCCCTCGTTCTGGAAGCTGCTGGAGGTACTTCCGATGTGGGAATTTGGGTCGGAGAGAAAGCTGTCGCGGGGGTCAGAAACGGAGACGGGCGAAGAAGAGGAAGATGGGTTTGTGGTAAAAGAAAGAGGGTCGTCTCTTTCTCTGTTGCTCGCCATTGATTTGGTGGAGTTTGGGGAAATGGGGGTTCGGCGATTGGGGTTTATGGGTTGCTTTCGTTCACATGGTGGTGGAAGTGAGATCAGGGTTGAATTATTTGGGATCTTTGTAATTGGGTTTGTGCAGGGAAATGGGGAATTGGGGTTGAAGATGATGCTGAGAACCCAGTTTTTTGAGAATCGAATAGTGGGATTTTGAGGTGTTGATTCAATAAATGTCTAAGAACAGGGGAAATTGGGAATGTATAATAAGGGCTTCAGAATTATTGATTATTGAGAAACTGTTCTTGAACCAAGGGCTTGAGGTGTTGAAGTTGTTGGTAGAAGTTTTTATAATGTGTTTGGTTTTGACAACTAACCTTTTTTTTTAGAGACCAACCTAATAATTATTGGAATGATCCTGATATGACATTAAATTAGATTATCATTAAACAATAAAACATTGAATTATAAATTTTAATATAATATTAGAAAATAATTGAACCTCTAACCTTTAATTGAAAAATATTAATACCGAATGAGTTAGTATTGCAATGATTTTAGTGTTTGATTGTAAACCAATTCAACACTGTCACAAGTTCGAGCCCGAAATCGGTATTTATCCCCCTACCCATATGTACTCAAAAAAAAGAAAAGAAAAGAAAAATATTAGTCATTAATCAAATGAATAAAGCTCATCCTAATATCTATAGTTACCTTTGTCATAGTTATTTGTATTTTATTTAATATCTATTTTAGTTACATTTTAGATTTTCAAATTTCAAAAGGAGAATTCAATCTATAATAATCACTTATTTAGATCATACGAGTTTCATTAACAATCAATATTATAGGATCGATTGTTCCATAAGATTAGTAGATTAGTTGAAGCGGGCAATCAAACCATTTGTATTAAAATATATATATATATATATATATAAAAGATACATTATACCACAATAATACTTGTGTACTTTTTCCACAAATCTTGATCTATGTGGTAATTAATGTGATTAAAATTACCTTCACTTTTTGTTAAAAATTCACATGAAATAAAATATAGTGTAACATTGCTGCACGTTTCAATTTGATGAAAATAAAAAAATTATTGCAAAAATAGATACAACTAGGGGTATACATGAGTTGGATTGGGTAGAAATAAGGGTAATTTTTGGACCAACCCAAAAATTTGGGTCGATCAACTTTTTAACCCAACCCAACCCAATTAGAGTTTCGACCCAACCCAACCCAACCCTATATTTTCGAGTTGGGTTGGGTTCATCGGTTCAAAAGAATTAAAAGTTGAAGACGAGATTACAAATTCGACGAAAATACTAATTATTTCAATATTTGAAAGTCAAATACCGGTATAAAATTTGACTAAATATAAAGCTAATTTTGTAAAGAGTATGAGATTTTTTTTAAAAAAGATAAGAATTAATTTTAAATTTTAAAAAATATTGTATTTAACCTAATAAGAGATAAAAAGATTGGATAAATTCTTGAGGGAAAAAATGTTTGAGAAAGATTGAAGTTTACTTGCTCATAGAAGGAAAAAAAAAAAGCAAAAAAAGAAAAATAAAACATAAAATAAAAAAAAGATGTACAACCACTAGACTATCAACGACTTTACACTGCAAAGATATGTTAAGAATATATAAATATTTATATTCAGGTTTCGGGTTGAACCCAACCCAAAACCCGCGAACCGACCCAAAATTCCGGGTTTACTAAAAATCTAACCCAACCTAAATTTTAAAAAACATAACCCAACCCTTATGGTTTGGGTTGGGTAGTCCGGGTAGCTCGGGTTACCGGTTTTTTTGTACACCTCTAGATACAACCTTCTCCAACCTAGTTAAGATAAATTTCAAGAGTTCAAAAAAAAAAACAAATTTTTTTCTTTTTTTTGGCTACCAAAAAAAACCATAATTTAGACCTCTAGAATGACCAGTGTCAAACACAGTCAATTCTTACAAAGCGATGCTCTATTGGGACAAACATTGTATCATCTAAAGAACAAAATTTTCATCATAAAAATATAAATTAGAAAGCAAGAGTATGAGATGAGAATGATCCTACATGATTCTTAGCTATCAAAATTGGACAATTCATACAAGAACTATATTTTCTTTCCACGGTCGACTGGGGTTCTAGTGCTCGATAAATATCTGTAGAGAACTACTTTGTATGTCGACCACACGATCTTGAACATGTACCTCAAATGATTCGATCAAATGATTCGATTACAGGTTTTACTCTTTCTTGCTCCCACCTTTCGTTTCCCTCAATTTTTGACGTTTCTCTTCCCTGCATCGAATTCGATACATCGGTAAAAATCTCAGAGACAACAATCAATTCGAAAGTACTGCTCAGATTGTGCAAATCTTACCTAGCTTTTGAGATTTCCTCTCTTGAAGGAAATTTTCTCTTCTCCCTCTTTTTACGAGGTTCAATCGCTTGCGGTTGAAGGCGTTCGCCATCCTTCTTTGCATTTGCACTCTTCTTCTTTGGCTCATTATCTTCTTCCTCTTCTTCCAATGATTCTTCTTCCTCTGCCTCCAATGCTTCTGAAGATTCAGAAGTTGGGATCTTGTTGCTCATTTTCTTCAACTGTGTAATAGGAGAAACTATTAATTAAAAGTTATACCATACAGTTCATATAAAAAGGCCTTGCTTGCATTACAAGCAATAATAGAATATGAATATTCATTAAAAGTAGAAGATAAATCTATGTATCATCTATGCGAATCTCCAAGCAACAAGCATGACAGTTATAACTCCTTCCACGTCACAAAAAAGGGGGAAAATCACTTTTACATAAAATCCTAATCAGTACCAAAAAAATAAAGAACCATGGCAGCTGACAAAAATAGAGTGCATAGATGGAAGGCAGGTAAATAAAGGAAGATAATGGGTGTGATCAATGGGGTCAGCTAGTCGCAAGTGAGCAGGTGGTGAAGTTTCCTTCAAGATTTATTCTAGTGTACTTGTGATGATATGAACACTTTAGGTGCATTTGGGGTGACAGTTTTAAGTTTTTTTTTTTTTGGATATCTGTGAGTATCTTGACCAGCTTGCATGCACCTCGACTGTCCTCACGGAACATACCGCCCGACTATATAATATTTGGATGTTAAAGAAATCTGTAGGAAAATAATTCCTAGCCTCTTAGGTAGGTGGCCACTATGAATTGAACTCAAACCTTTTGCTTTCTTAATATCTTTGTATATGGAATACTTATTATAACGGAAGTTATGATATGATAGCCTATGTTTAGGATTCATGTTATTGTAACTATCATAACAAAAAGTTACATTACAACGAGAGGTTATTATAGGGGGGATGAGGGTATATGGAAAAACCCATCGATTATTATTATCGATGACACAAACATAAGTTGAGTTATTATCGCCCAACCAACCCATCCGAACATGGTGGTCTAACTAAAAACCTACTTTGAGATTTCTATGAAAGAGGTCCAAGAGCTGTACCCACCTGCTACCCATATTGTAGGACAGACACTGGAAAGAGGCCCTAAACCTGGTATAAATAAAAAATTACTCTTGATGTTCACTTTCCTACGTTTCCTAAGGCACCCCTTGGTAATTAAAAAAATTTGAGGACCATGGCTTGGAGAAAATAACATTCAAACAAAAACGCATGCAACTCAACATTATTGCTTTGTGTTCCTCAACATTATTGCATTGTGTTCCTCACATAGCTCTATTGTTCTTCTTCTATTTACCTTCTCTTTCCTCTACTTCAATGTAATTTATTATGTTTTAGTTCGCTAATTTTCCTAGGCATTTTGTTTTGAGTATTTTCTTAAGCATTTATCCCCAGACCTCATGAAAATAAAAACCATCAATTTTATCCCTTCATTGTATAAACTAAATTTGTAATATCTACAATGTGTTCAAAGTTTAAAAAATAAAAAGCAGACAGACACTCCAAACCTCTTAATAGAGAAATACCACTCTCCTTGTTCATAAAGAGAGGGTATATGTGGCACCATTTGGTGCCACAAAATTTATTTTTAATCAATTTTAAGAAAAAAGTAAAAAGCAAAAAGTAAAAATTTTGTGGCACCAAATGGTGCCACATAAACCCTTAAGGAGGGAGCCCTTAATAAGGAGGGAAGTATTTCTCTTCTTAATATGTGTCTAGATAATGGATAAGGGGGTCAAAAAAATCAACACTTTTTTTCAAAAGCAGAGTATTTTATGTTTCCAAGGCACTAATTGAGAATGCAAATCCACTCAATCCCCCCATTCAATGGGGATTGGGAAGGAGAGAAATCAACATATATCAATCTTTTAAGGTTGAAATCTACCTTGGCCACAAAAAACCCGTCCATGTTGTGAACATGTGGGTAGAAACGTCTTGTCTTCTCTAAAGATGGGTGAAAGCGTTTCTCCCTGAACCGTATAAACCTAAAACAAAAATATGTTGGTTAATTGAGGGTGTGAACAAGGTTGCTGGAAGTAAGTTCAGTTTAGAAACTAAGGGGGGAGAGAAAGCATGGTGTGGTACCCAGGACGTCCAAAATCAAGGCCACATGGCACAAGTTTCACATGCCTCTTCTTTAGTGCATAGTCAACAACTGCTTCATTCTGCAAGATGTGTATGTACTATTATTAGTAAAAAACTATTAGCATCAACAAGAAATAAAAAATGAAAGGATGGATTAATACAGACCTCATCAACCATTATGGAGCATGTGGAGTAAACAACATATCCCCCAGATTTAGAATTTGAATCAACCATGTCAATTGCAGCAAGTATAAGTTTCTGTATGGGACAACAAAGAACGAGATCAGTAGAAAATTCTCTTTTTGTGCAATGGTGCCAAATTGCCAATGTAAACAAAGAAAATTTTGAAGAGTCAATGAAAAAAAAACACAATGATCAGATATACCTTCTGCAACTCAGCACATTTCTGGATTTCTTCTAGGCTTTTTGAGGTTTTAACAGATTCATCCTTAGATACAACCTAACATATAAAACTAACATTCAGTCTGAAGAACAATAATGGAAGAACATATGCCAACATTGAAGGGATGGCAATGAAGTAACGGGCTCTTATCTCAAATATATGCCAACATTAGAGTGATGGGGAATTAAAAATTGCCAGTTTGTAAAAAAACCTCCAGAGGAATAAATGCCCAATATGCAGACACAAAGTACTTACTCCAGATCCACTGCAAGGAGCATCTAATAGAACTCTATCAGCTGTATTCATGCCCAAAACTTTCGGGAGCTGAAAGAGAATAAACAGTAAAAAGAAAATTTAGTGTGAGCTTAAATTGTCATATCATCAATCATGCAGCCCTGCAGCAGCTTGTTTTGCCCCTAAAAACAATGTTATGATACAATATTTGAATATTTAAACCAAGCGTAACTGTATTGGAAGTTCTATAAGACATACTATACTAAATTGGAATAGAGGTAGGTAGTAGTAAGAACATTGATAATCATACCTCCTTTCCGTCGTAGTTACAGACAATGGTATTTGTCACTCCCATCCGTTGTAAATTTGCAGTAAGTGACTTCAGTCTTGGTACTTTCATCTCATTAGCAAATATTATTCCTAAGATAGTTGAACATTTTAAGTGAAAAGTAGAATCAAATAACATTAAAGTTTACAATTGACAACTGGATCCCCATGTCCGTGATTTAAGTGAACTGACCAGTAATATATAAAACTGCTTTGTAGTCCTTAATTAGTTTAATCCAGTGGCCTGTTTATATAATTGTTTTCTGCCAATTTGTTCTGATTTGGTTAAAATTAACCAAAGAAAAACCGAACAAGCACGCACACACTCCCCTACTCCATTCCTCTTTTCCCAATATCCCATTGCTTCAACCGATTCTTGTTTCACATAAAAATAACACATTCTCTATAAAAAGACATTAAAGGAAATGGGCAACAGATTACTTCAAAGGCTAGAGCAGACCCCTGAATATGGACTTGGCATTCCAAGACAGATCCTACATATTTCATCTTTATATAGTGTGGGAGAATATATGATTAACATCCACATATCTGAATTAGAGATTACATACCACTATTTTTCATGAGTGCCGCTATGTAAGTCGTTTTACCACCAGGAGCAGCCCTGCAATAGTTTTAAACTCTTATAAGAGACATCGATGAAATAATGTCTATGTCTATGTATTGATGGTAGCTAAACAACATGTAGCATATAATTTGTCAATATTTTCTCTCTCTCTTGTGGTTCTATTTCTTTCTTGCTTTCCTATCTCTTCTGGTTATATTTCTTTCTAGTGTCCTCCATTAAGAATTTTTCACCATCAAACTCAAATCTCCAAAATCTAACTAGAGTCTAGAAGAAGAAGATGGAAAAGAATCGATGTGGTGTACTTTATTTTTTTATTTTTTAAACTTTAAAATCTATCATCAAAATTAAAATTACCAACAGGCAAATCGGAAAAAATGAACATATGAAAAATTCGGGGGTGATTGGACCAAGAAATTTGAAAACCTCTTGAAGCCGGAGAAATATAAAGGTGATGAAACATCGTAGCACTACTTAATTCACTTACGCCATGTCAATGATTCGTTCTTTTTCCTGAGGAGCAAGGGCCATAACAGGCAGAAAGGAGCTTGCACCTTGTAGCTGAACAAACATACATAAATATTCACGACTTAAAGAAATGAGGAACAGAAATAAATACAATAAAATTAGTAGACAGTGTACCATGTAAAAACCAGCCAAATATTCAGGAGTTGCTCCAATTGGCACTTGAGAATCATACACAACCAGTCCAACCTGTGATTGGTATAGGAAATATAACCACTAAGTTACAGAAAAGAAAGAAGGAATGGAGGATAAATTCACAGAAACAAAGCAGCTTACCTTTGACCACTTGCTTAAAGGATCTAGGTTTACACCTCTGTTAATCAGAACATCTGCTAGATCCCGCCTTCTAGTCTAAGATCAAATAGTAGTAGTTGAATAAGGTACACATTATATAAAAAACACATATAACAAAAAGAGATACCTTTATGATAATTACCTTTAAGGTGTTAGTCCGCAAACATATTGGTCTAGGCTTTTCAAAAGCTTCAATAAGTTCCATTAGCTCGACAACAGGAAACAGCTGAAACCAAAGCATGTTGATCATTAACTTTCATATTAACTTATACTCCCAACGCCAACATATATAAGTTAAGAAACATGACTTGTTACCTCAACTAGAACCCCAATAAAAAATTCGTTATAGCCATAGTATGAACCAATATCTTTCTTAAGTTGTTCAACATAATCCTTTCGGGTTGCCCCTTCTTGCCTCAAAGCCTTTAAATTTGAAAGCACTCGAACAACTAAAAATACATTTCCACAAACATGGGGTAAGATAAGCACAGGAGCAAGGGGAGAGAATAAAGTGCAGATAACAAATGAAAATGCATACTTTCTCTTATCCTCCTTTGTAAATTTGAAAGGTCAGGAGGTCCAAGCGCCTCTTCTTCCAGTTCCTAGTAAATCATAGTAAATTAGTGATAACGAACACATTTTTCTTAAAAGTACGTGCATATCAATTTCTTTTCTTTCCTCTTTAGGAAAACTGGTAACCAGAGTTTGGCATCACTACAAACCGGAGGCACCCGTATCCAGGAGACAACACGAGAGTCATGGGTTTCGAACTTAAGACCTTGGCGTTCCCAAGCCTCTATCAACGAGCGCCGCACTCGGGGACTAATGCATATAAAATTCACAAAAAGTAAACACAATGACAGGGTGAATCTGTGCAAACCTCCTTGGTTGGTAATCTGAACTCATCAGATTCCTCTTTAATATTAAGCTGCATTTCATCCGCTGCGTCTTTTTCTTCCCTCGCTCTTTCTTCGTCAATAGCTCTAGACTTGCCTTCAATGTCGGATTCATCAGAATCCGAACCCGAACCAGAGACCGAGCCTGAAACATTCTCTGCAATTAAAACAAGAAATCAAGGAACCCCCATTATAAGAATAAGATAACCCATCAGGAAAAGAAAATTGTAACCACCTTCGTCGCTTCCTTGGAGGAAATCATCAGCCAACGGATCATCCCCATCAGAAGAAACATCAGAACCAGAACCAGACCCAGACCCAGACCCAGACCCTTCTTCATCACTATCAACCATTCCATTCTCTACTTCATCCTCGTCAAAACCATCGGAAAGGTCGGAATCATCCTCCACCTCCGCCTTGGAACGTTTAGGCGTGAAAAGCTCGTCTTTCTTCTTCGTTTTCGATGGAGGGCCGTCCCGCTTCGCGGCCTTCTTCTTGTTGAACTTGGCGGCAGCCATTGAAGCTGCTTAATTGAGAAAATCTGTGCTGGAATTTGAAGCGAAGAACTGCGAAGTGAAAGAGATGAACAACTGATTTAGGCTACTGATGATATATGAAGCAAATGGGGGTTTAGGGTTTTGGTGTGTCACCTCCGGTTCGGTTTATTTCGTTTGGAACTTCAAGTTTTGTTTGATATATTTCTAAAATGAAAATAAATTGTATTTATTTATTTTTAAAAATTTTATTCATAAATTTTATTTGTAAATATTGTTCTA